>OX381705.1:65882670-66220170 GCA_947462335.1 Harmothoe impar | reverse complement strand
TACACGTCAAGTAGTGGGCACAGGAGTCATCACTGTCCACCGATATTCCTAACAACCACTCCAACATGTCTCCAGACCCGGTGCCCCCCTCGCCAATATGTCATCCTTATTTGCCATGGTCGCCCCCTGTATTAGAAACATTCTGTTGAGAAATACCAGGTATATCTGGTACAAAATGTATTAAATACTTGGCATGCATGGAGGATACCGAATAGCTAAGAAATGCCGTATGTTACAGGCATAGGTATATACTATGTATACATAAAGAAGCTTTTGCAGATCATTTCAGTGTGATTTTAACCAATGTTGTCAATAAGAATATGATACTCTCTTGCCCGGAGATTCCACAGACCTCCGCCTCGTAAGAGGGCCCTCAGTTTTTAACTATTCTTGTGAACCTCTGTCTATTTTTCTAACATCCTTGTATATTCCATTAGGATCCAAGATATCCCTCTCTAGTTTGGTACTTGCCGTATAGAATCCCACAGAGTCCTCTAGGAGGGCCTTGCAGTGATGTTGAGTATTCCCAGTAGACACAGGGTTATCTGGTAGTCATCAATGGTCATCTCGAAGCACCTCTGAGTGGGTTTAAGAATGGCTGAGGGGCATAGGGTTATCTTGGTGAGACTGAGAGGACCAATTTATCAACGTGGGCTAAAGAGCTGCAAGGCCCATACATGGAAAAAGCTATCTGCAATTTTAACATGGACAAAAATCATGTTATATCTTTCGAAACAAAATACCCATTATAACACGATGTATGGATACCTTCGGCTGCATACTATTCTAGGGTTTAAGATGTGAGATGTTTGATAAATAATATTGAAAGGATTTTAACTTAAAGGTGGAAACAAATAAAATCAGCACATTCCCTATCGTCCGGTTTTCACCACAGACACACATTCTTTCAACATCAGGAAAATTTGATTAACATCCCATGTAGAAAAACCGCATCTTCTTGGTAAGAGCTGTTGAGTGCACCTTTGAGTTGCTCCTTACGCTCGTGCTCGGCCACCTAATGGATCTGTTAAATAAAACAAACCTAGTCTCATTGGAATTAATGAAACAGTGTTATTGGGCCAGTGGGGGTGGGGGCATCAGAAGCACATCAGATGTGCTTTGGTTTAAAACCATGAAAATTATAGAAAATTTACCAGAATAACGTTGATAATTAGAATTTTGATGGTTGATGTAAAACACCTCAATTTCCTTCGGGGACAACAAACTATATTTGATCATGGTGGCTATATTTCATTACAGATATAAAGAAAATAACAAGGGGACATCACCGGAGAACTTTTTTTTATTATGGTCCTTTTTTGGCTATATGGAGCCCCCTGATGGCCAAAGTTGGTACTAAAAATCCCGTACGGAGGGCCCTTTTCCCTTGTCGATCCACATATCAGTACTATGATACTAAGAATGCTGAAATTGAACAACCTTACCTGAACTGTTAGTGACTCTTACTGTCTAGATGACACTGTCTCTTGAAATACAACTCGTTGAAACGTGCACAGACGAGCTAAAAAGGAGAAATTCAGATTACAGAGAATAGTTAAATAATACTGTGCATCTAAGACCATTGTACATACGGCTCCCTGTAGGGAATAAAAGAAGACAGACCTGCAGCTCGTCAAAGGTGTCATAATGCCTTAATGACACGTTGGCTATTACAAGATGTCTAAACAGAAGTACAAATATACTAAACTAGACGAGTCTTCTATTAGGTAATCCAGACCCATGCAGTCTGTCATTGCTATTAGTACAGAAACTCCGTTACTTGTGTGCTAACCTTAACATTACGAATAACCAGCTGAGATCTAGAGACGTGCGTTATCTATATGTATACATGTGCATAGTACTGGCAACTTACTATAGTGCATTTCTAATTTGCTGTGGTGGGAAGACATTTAGGAATATTAGGTTTATTTTCTAGATAACAGCTATTCAATCTTAAGTTGGAGAGCATTTGAAAATTACGAGCAGCCCCACAGAAAAGATGCCCCGGGACAGGGGCAGAGGAAGCATCCTTTCTCCCTGTCTCCTCACATAATTCTGGCCTGTGGGTGACAGCAAGTGCTCTGTAAAGAAGCCCCTAACCCCGCTGTTCTACAAATGGACCTCCTAGGGATATGCGAAGGCGCATACACAGATTACCTTCCGGGGCCATTAATGCTAACATGAGAAGTCTATATGATGTCTGTATTTATGACCTTAGTGCTGGTTTTTATGTGCTTTGCATGGGGGTATTTCCTGTTCGGAAGAGGTCTATGGAGGGTGGGATTAAGAGAAGGGAAGGAGGCAGCAAGGCGGTGCTTGCTTTTGGTGAGAGGAATAATACAGTGACTTATCCGACGACTACACCCAGCTCACTATAATTATAACAAAGAAGTGAAAGGACAATGAAAAAAAAGTAAATCGACCTTTACGCACGTTTCCAACAATTAAAACAACCATTGAGTATGCAATGCAGTCTATGGAATCTAGTTTTTAAGACACATACAACGACTTTTATTCGACCAATCAACAATTTGTCTCTATAAATAATATAATTATATATGCAAGCCAAGTTCATTCACCGTCTACTACGGTCGCCTTCAAAGCATCATAAAAAAAATCACTATTTCATATGAAATTTCTTTTTCACTTTTCTCGGCCGTTCAAGCAGTAACTGTTTTTCAAAACAGTTTTTTTTGTGTCAACCACAAATAACACAGTCCGCCCATTCCTGTGTGAATATTCTGTCATTTCCTCTAATCTAGCCTTACTGCTCCATTCAAATCTTTTGTTTAACACCTTTAGAACACCATTTCATTATATTTGGCATAAAAAAAAGGACATTCACACAGGAACGGGCCATGCCTGCTGACTGTGTCCTGTTTCAATGCATAGAAACAGGTCACTCTCCTGCAGCCAATGGGACAGCAAAACAGTGATCCCCTCAGCCAATGTTGACAGTTGACAGCAATAATTTTCGTGGTTGACACCAACAAATAAAAAAAGAAGTAAAAATCACTGTTTTGAGAAATTGTTTGAACGGTCTAGAAAAGTGTGAAGAAAAAATTCATATAAAATAGTGATTTTTTTTAGTGACCCTTGACGGCCACCGTAGTCTACAGCAATATTAGTAATATTTCACATTTTGCTCAGATGGGATCGCGTACGATGTGTAGTCATGCGCGTCATAAGTGTAGCCAGAGGCCTCCTTATTTTTTTCACAACCCTCCCTTTTATCTTTTAACAATTTAAAAGTGAATTAGAATGTTGACAGCAGACTGTGGGGGGAAATACTGTTGAAGAGCCTTCATGCCTGAAAGGAAAAAAAGAGTTAATCAGTGTTAATCTCTTTGTGTAAATCAACCGAGAAGGACGTAAAGCCGGTTTAAATCATTGGGCAGAGAGACGTTTAGAGGGGGGAGTGCATGCTGTATGGGATGTTAGTATTTCATATGTTTTTATTGGAGATACTGGTACTCTAAATCAGGTTCATGCGATCATCGTTTGAGTTTGCTATGTTTGAGTTTGTGTCGACTCTGTATAAAGTTATAGAAACCTGAATACCGTTAAAACACACATAGGCTAGATTCACCATAAGTCGGACAAATACATTGAGGCTGCTCCTTGAATTTGGAGTTATATATGCACAATAATCCCTCTAGCTGTTAGTAGTATAGTATGTATCGGAACGGGACTATAGTTAAGTACTGTTTATTACTCAATCGACATGCAGCCAATCAGAGGCCTCCATTTGGTCACGTGACCCCCTCATTTGCATAATTACGTAATAGGCCACGCCCCCTCATTTGCATAATTACGTAATAGGCCACGCCCCCTTGATCACCAGCCAATCAGGGCCGCCATTTGGTCACGTGACCCCCACGTGACCCCCTCATTTGCATAATAGACCACGCCCCCTTGATCACGTGACCCCCTCATTTGCATAGTAGACTACGCCCCTTTGATCACCAGCCAATCAGTGGCTTCCATTTGGTCAGGTGACTCCCTCATTTGCATAATCATGGATCACGTGACCCCCTCATTTGCATAATAGGACCACACCCTCTTGGTCACGTGACCGGAAGCGCTCTTTATTTAGAAAATAGGCCACACCCCCTTGGTCACGTGACCTGACCCCCTCCCTCATTTGCATAATATAGACAATAGACAGACTACGCTTCCCTTTTGGTCACATGACTTGGACTAGCTAATGGGAGGCTTCTATAAGGGGCGAGGGGAGGGGAGGGGGGGGAGGGGGGCACTTTAAGATGCATGGGGAGGGGAGGGGGGGGAGGGGGGCACTATTTATGGGGTGGGCGGGCACTTGGGGGGGAGGGGGGGGCCTTTGGGGTCTGCTCGGGAGAAAAAAAAAAAATTATCTGATCTCTAGGGAATCGCTTCCTCTCTACCCCCCTTTAGGGGGGTAGGGAGGAGGCGAGTCGGAGGTGACTGTAGAGGAGTTTTTCGGTGACTTGATGCCTTTCAAACGACTGTGCTGATAGTTGATGAATTTGACTTTTTGACTTGAATATTTCATGCGACTTTGTGACTTGTAAGCGAAAGCGAAAGCGACTTTGCGACCCGTAACCCTTTAAATAAAGAGGTGACTTTGTAACCTCAGGGGGGAGATCCTTCTACACCCCCACGGAGTAGAAAGGATCTCGGTTGATTGACTGTACTTTGACTTGTTGTTGTAAACAAAAAAAAAAAAAAAAAAAAAAAAAAAAAAAAAAAAATCAATGAATAGAACGACCCCCTCATTGCTAACAAAGGAACGACTTTTGAATTACACAAATGACCCTCTTTTTGTAGGGGTTAGCGGTAACTCGACTTGAATTAGAGTATTAGGGAGAGCAAAACGCGACTACACACCGTCTTAGACTGTCGTCTTACGGCCCGGATAACAATAACCCTAGTTACCTCGGTTACTGTTGCTCAAGAGACGGCGATGGATCTGGTCACGTGGATACTGAAAGAAGGTCTACCTATAACCACCACGCTAGTTTGAACGCGGCGGGTATGAGTCATCATGGGGCCCTTGACGGGTGGGTCCTCCCCATGCAGCCGTATGTCGAATTTAAGAAATGCCCATGTCACACGTCACTAAGGGAGAAAACGTTTTTTGAAAATATTTAGAACCCGAATTTGAGCATTCTGGTACATTTTTAAGGACCCAGACACTGCAAAGCCGAGTACCATCCAAGAGAAAAAAAAATTTGGCGAAATGTTTAGGCTTGAAATGGCACTTTTCTGATGCACTCTTTGAACATTTTTTTTTTCCTCATGTCACTATGGTCCATGGCACATGTGGGACTCAAGAAATGCCACATGTCCCATGTCACTTAGATGTCCGTGCCCGTGTCGTCGTATCGAATTTTAAGAAAATGCCCATGTCACCATATCGAATTTAGGGGTCTAGTGACATCAGCATGTCCGGCTATCCTCCACAAATTTAGCTCTAAAATGTTTACTTTTTTTTTTTTGGGCTGATTTTTCATCATTTTAAAAAAAAACAATAGGTTGTTTGAAATGTTTGCTGTTGTAAATAGAAACAAAAACAAAACAAAGCGCATGGTAAGATTATGTCACATTGCAAGTGGCGGGTCCGCTCGAGGCTTATTCAGCCTCTTCGTGGATCCGCGACTGCCAATGTGATCATATACTAATCACCGGTGTTTACGGTATTATATACTAAGGTATGAGACGGGTCTTACAGAAAAGGTGTCTAAAGAGCCCTGTGACCTGATTGAAATGACGTCAGCGCCGTCTGCTCGTCAGTGCCCGGCTGTAGCCCGTAGGACATGTTATTCTGCTTTTCTGGATGTTTTGAAATATTTTGATTTAACTGTTAATACCTGATAACAAGCCTCTGAAGCAGATTTTTGGTCGAGCACCTGTTCTCTACTCTTCCATCGATTAGCTGCTTCAGCAAAAAAAAAAATCGCGCGCGCGGTCTAGTCTATATGACGGAGTCGCTAAAGCTCTGTTTAGAGAGTGGAACTTGA
The DNA here is from genome assembly GCA_947462335.1 of Harmothoe impar. Lineage (NCBI taxonomy): Eukaryota > Metazoa > Annelida > Polychaeta > Phyllodocida > Polynoidae > Harmothoe > Harmothoe impar. The sequence goes on along the minus strand of OX381705.1, from coordinate 66,214,168 downwards.
CCTTGAGTATAGACTCAGTACTAACTGAACGCCCCGCGGGGTCACCCCTCACATGGGAATATGTACAAGCTCTGGTTCTTCACTTTACGGCTTGACTAAAACTGAGACGCGTCCATGATAAACTCTAGCCTTTTTTTTCCTTTACTAGGATCGAGAGAGAGATTTTAAATGGGGCGTTTATCTAAATAGCGTGGAACTAAAATCAGCCTGCGGCAGATAGTATCTCTGCGCACCTCAAGACTCAACGTAACTTTCACTCTCCAGCAGAAGTTTAGTTGTGACTAATGATGGGCGGCGACCGTCGTGCACCGGCGGACATTGGAGAGTGTTGGAGAGCTGAACCTTACAGACATATAAATCAATCGCTTTGGTGGAAATATCTCGCCATAGATTGGAACCAAATACTTATCTAATGGAATCGTTATCAGTTTTCAGTTTTCTTGCCGTACAAAATTTATTTCCCACTCTTCACGTGGTGATAGCTGAAGGTCGCTCGTCGTAGGTACGTGTGACCGGAACACCCTTTTTGTTTTTGGCGCGGGTTGACATCAGATTTGTACCGTACTGTCGCGATTAAGAGCTCTGAGGGAGGGCTTTTCAATTCGGTGAAGTTCTTACTCAGGAGCTATATACAAGCCAGGCGCTGGCGCTTATTCAAAGTCGCGATTTTAGTGCTTGAGAAAAAACATTTGGAGGCTCTTATACTCCGGCGCTTATAAAAGACCGGCACGCTTTTCAACACTAGTTGCTTTATCGCGACCGTACGGTATGACTTCGGTGTCAAAAGATCCCAAACTCCAAATAAGGAAGTGAAACAACGTCGTCTGTCTACCTCGTGCGCGTCATAGCGTCGTCGAAAATAGTGTGACGTCAGCATCTCTCAGGCGGCTAGGAAGTCAGTTCGACAAAATGGCTCACGGAGTGAACTTCGTGGCCGTTTCTCGATCTATGATCGATGCGGCCGTGGAGAAGGAATTCGTAGCCGTGCAACAGAGAGAGGAGGTGGAGAGACAGAACTTCGTGGCCGTTTCTCGATCTATGATCGATGCGGCCGTGGAGAAGCAGTTCGTAGCCTCGCTACAGAGAGAGGAGAGACAGCGGACTGCTGCTGAAGCAGAGGGTGTGGTGGATGAGCTGATCGAGAACGTCGCTGATCAACTCATCCGCCGGTGCGTGGAGCAGGTCAAGCAGCAAGTCTGCATGGAGGAAGGCTTACCGCCCGCCGTGCTGGAGGAGCTGCTGAAGGACTGCCACGCGTTATGACCACGCCCTCCGCTTCAGCAGCAAGGTCCCTGCGACCCTCTCTCTACCAAACGGTCCTTTTAAGGACCAACCACTGATCACAAAAGTTGAAAATCAATCTCAATATAATATACGCATCAGAAAAACCCTAATACGCTATACACTGAAACCCTGTTGAGTAGGTAGATCGAGTTGGGCATTTTTTTTTAGGAAGAGCAATCAGGTCATCGTGTGGAGATCATCAGGTGTCCTGTGTGTGTGTGTGTGTGTGTGTGTGTGTGTGTGTGTGTGTGTGTGTGTGTGTGTGTGTGTGTGTGTGTGAATTTTATACAAATACAATTATTCATTCCTTTCAGCAAGAAAATTAGCTCAATGTAATCATATGATTTTAACTGCCCTACTTATCAGAGCCTTGACGACATCTGACCGCCCCCCTTTTCAAGATCTAAATGGAAATTCACCGCCACCGCTTTTCAGAGTACTGCAGCGCCATTACCTAATTCTTTTTGTATGTGAAAAAAAACAAAAAAAAAACAGCACTGATAAGGGGTTTAATTAGACAGATATTGGTTTCTACACTATCAAAAAAATAAAACCCTCAGCGCTTTAATGCTAAAGGTGGCAATAGTGCTTTAATGCGCTACGCCCTTTGTCGATATGCCAGTGTATGCATGCATGCAGCCCTGGTGAGGAACTCTGAGTGCCGCATTCATGACTTATGACGACAACGGGCACTGCACATTAAAGCGCTATGCGACTATTAAAGGGTTAGATCCAGTCTTGCTACAGGCATCCAGAATGCTATACCCAGAGTTGGTGGTCTGGTCCAGACTGCTGTACACAGATTGTAGACGGGATGGCGGGTTGCTGCCAGACTATCCCTCTGGTACGATATGCGGCTGGCGCGGCCGAGCCTGTCTTATATGATGCTGAGTCTAACTATGTATTAGATACCCTACGAGTAACTGAGAGTATGTCAAAATAATCACGGCAAACTGACTGGCGTCTTCATAGGATCATAGGGTGGTTATTATTACATAACTCAGTAACCTTTGGTTATGTGTTAGATAGAGTACACTTGGACACGGTTATTCCATATACCCACTGCCCCACAGGGTCAAGACGAGGTGATTTAAATAATAAGACCCAGACGGGTAAAATAGCCAAAGTCAACAATGACCTGTTTTTTTTTTTTTTTTTTTTTTTTTTTAGCCAATATGGACAAAGAGACACGGGGTGCTGTACACAGGTTGTGGACGGGCTGGTGGGTCACTGCCAGACTATCTCCCTGGTCCGATATGCAGCCGGCGTGGCCGAGCCTGTCTTATATGATGCTGAGTCTAACTATGTATTAGATACCCTACGAGTAACTGAGAGTATGTCAAAATAATCACGGCAAACTGACTGGCGCCTTCATAGGATCATAGGGTGGTTATTATTACATAACTCAGTAACCTTTGGTTATGTGTTAGATAGAGTACACTTGGACACGGTTATTCCATATACCCACTGCCCCACAGGGTCAAGACGAGGTGATTTAAATAATAAGACCCAGACGGGTAAAATAGCCAAAGTCAACAATGACCTGTTTTTTTTTGTTTTTTTTTAGCCAATATGGACAAAGAGACACGGGGTGCTGTACACAGGTTGTGGACGGGCTGGTGGGTCACTGCCAGACTATCTCCCTGGTCCGATATGCAGCCTGCGTGGCCGAGACTGTCTTATATGAGGCTGAGTCTAATTATGTATTAGATGTGCTACGAGTAACTGAGAGTGTGTCAAAATAATCACGGCAAACTGACTGGCGACCTCATAGGTCAGTTATTATTACATAACTATTATTACATACCTCAGTAACCTTCGGTTATGTGTTAGATAGCGTGCACTTGGACACGTTTATTCCATGTACCCGCTGCCCCACAGGGTCAACACGAGGTGTTTAAATAATAAGACCCAGACGGGTAAAATAGCCAAGTCAACAATGTCCTGTTTTTTTTAGCCAATATGGACAAAGAGAAACGGGGTGCTGTACACAGCTTGTGAACGGGGTGGCGGGTCGCTGCCAGACTATCCCCTGGTCCGATATGCAGTAAATTTTCTGCACCGTGTGACAACGACCGATCAGCTACCAACCTATTTTTGGTTATTTTTCTATTCAGTTTTTGATCAGCGCACTTTATTATCGTGGTTTTTTTTTTAAATTTTTTAATCATAAATAATATGTAGACTTGGAAAAAAAAAAAAGAGAGCTGACATGTCGCTGTTTTGTCACTAAACCCAAAGACCCACCCATCCCGTAGGAAGGGTGGACGTTTGTGAACGTTCCCTTAGGTCTCTATTCTTTATTTATTGTGTGGCCCCTAAAGAGGGGCCAACCAACTGACACTGTCAGTTGGTTAGTAGATGCTACTCAACATGGGCGTAATTAATTACACCTAGTGTTGAGAAACAACATGACTGAGCTCAAAAGGCCCCCGTTGGGTGGGGGCCCTTGTGGCACAACGAGTTGGTTCGTTTTTCAGATTACCGACTCGGCGAGAGTTTCTGCCTATGTATCTTTTATAAAGCCTTAGATATGGTGTGGTATTTTTCATCTCGCTATAGTTTAGTTGGTATTCAAAGAAACTGCCTCATTTCTATCAGAAATACACAATATTGAATTGTTTTTATATTTTAATATATTCAGAAGCACACTTTGTTGCCTATATAGCTCATTATGCGTTGAAATGTTCGCGAGCATCGTAGGAATGTACAAATCCCCTATTGTGGCGCCATCTGACGAAAGAGCAAGGAACTATACGTGACCTGAACCCCGCCCTCAGCGCGTTCGTTATTCGCATCTTTGACAGCGACTAAGAGACGCTCAAACTGTCTCTTATTTAGTTTGAACTTATCACAAATTTGTCTTTGATAGGTCGTAGATCGACTTCTGACTTTTTAGTTAGAATAAAAAACAAGTGACGCCGCCACAGACCCGCGCATTAACGCGCTCCGCCGTCTTCAGAGGGCCGAGTCTATAGTACAGTAGATTCTACTGTGTACTTACACTAACAGTGCTACATATACATACCTGAGTCATAAGTGGGTTTTTTTTTTGTTGTTTTTTAGGGGAAAAAAAGTGATCTACTCACCCAAACCGCTATTAGTAGGTAACCTGTATGACCCATGCCGCAAACATCTGCCTCGTGACTGATAGTGTACCGGTGGTGAAGTGCTGTTGCAAGAACAATTGAGGCTCTTTATATAGCTGAGAGAGCGAATGGACTAATCTTGTTTTCACCTTGAGCCCCACCCTATTCCAGAGAGGGTATCAAAAATCGCATGTACACGTATATGGGCTTATAGCTGGTGAATAGATAAGGCGGGGCACCTGTGTATACTAAGACTCCAGGGGGCGTTTTAACGACAGGTGTGACGCGCCAGCCCGTGGAGGGAGCTTTTTTGTTTTTCACCTAGAGAGCGTATACAAAGCCTACAGGGGGTGATTAACGCCAGGTGTGACGCGCCAGCCAGTGGCCGGATCACCTCATCTTCTAAGCTTTTGTTTTCACCTAGAGAGGGGATCGAGAGTGTATACAAAAAACTACAGGGATGTTTAACGCGGCCAGCTGCCTACATGCTATAGTCTAAGCCTGTTTTCAGCTAGAGAGGGATCTACATCACCTAAGCCCTTTCCACCCTTAAATCGATCTGATAATTACCATAAAGAAGAGTAATGCGCGTTACATGTATATGGGCTTATAGCTGAGTAAGAGCTTAAGATGCTAGTCAACTGTGTATGCAAAAAAACAAACTACAGGGGGTGTCTAAAGTCGATTGTCATGCGCCAGCGGGCGGACAGAAGTCTGCCACTCTAGCTGTGACTACAAGCGCGTGCGTGTGGTAGACAGCTTAAATCAAACACGAGTTAAGCTCCTTATAGCTTCCTACTGTCTGCGGATTCGAGTCTTTTGTTTTTTTCATGTATTTCCTCGGAGGGTCGAACAGGATTAAAGATGTAACGAACCCGCGCCTACACAGGTAGACAGCCGGTCGCCTTCCTAGTGAGAGTTTTCCTCCTGAGTTAAGAAGCTTATCTCGGAGCCTAGTACATAAGCGAGAGTGAAACATGAGTCCCACACACTTCTTCAACCACCTTCAGCATGGCGTCATCAGGAATCACTCTACGTTCTACCGAATGTGAGCAATCCCAACACTACTACAGAGCCGCGACAACACCACATGAGGAGACGTCCATGTTTACTGATGAGTCAACAAGTAGCAAGGTGGAGGTTGGTTTTTATCAAGATTCGTACGGGTGGCTGGAAAGTGTGAGGGCTACTTCTGCAGCTAATGCTGCTGCTCGTGCAAAACGTGAAGCTCGTAAGGTGGAAGTTGGTTTTTATCAAGATTCGTACGGGTGGCTGGAAAGTGTGAGGGCTACTTCTGCAGCTAATGCTGCTGCTCGTGCAAAACGTGAAGCTCGTATCGCTGTTCGTGCTACACATGCAGCATACGAAGTTGCCAATGCTGCTAACAACGTTGCTGTTACTCTCGCCGCTGCTGCTCGTGCTGCTAATCTTTTTGCTACTGTTTCCGCTCTTGCTACCGATGCTGCTGCTACTGATGCTGCAACGTCTGCTAAAAGTGTCGCTGTTGCGGCTGCTGCTAGGGCTAATGCTATTAATGCTTGTACAGCTGCTAAAAAAATAGCCTGTTTTGCTTATGCTAGTCGCAGTGTCGCTGTTACGGCTATGACTGATGCCCATGATGCTAAGTTACGGGCTTTTGCTTTTGCTGAAGATGCTGTTGATGCTCAAGATGTTGCTGCTGCTGCTGCTACTGCTGCTGATGAGGCTGCTGCTGCCGCTGCTGCTGCTGCTGAAGATGCTGCTGCTGCTGCGGCTGATGCTCTAGACACCTATGACGCTGCTGCTCTAGACACCTATGACGCTGCTGCTGCTGAAGATACTGCTGCCGCTGCTGCTACTGCTGCTGCTGAAGATGCTGCTGCCGCTGCTCTAGACACCTATGACGCGGCTGCTGCTGCTTTTGCTGAAGATACTGTTGATGCTGCTGCTGCTACTGCTGCTGCCGCTGCTGCTACTGCTGCTGCCACTGCTCTAGACACCTATGACGCTCCTGCTACTCCTGCTCTAGACACCTATGATGCTGCTGCTGCTGCTGCCACTGCTCTAGACACCTATGACGCTCCTGCTACTCCTGCTCTAGACACCTATGATGCTGCTGCTGCTGCTGCTGCCACTGCTCTAGACACCTATGACACTCCTGCTACTCCTGCTCTAGACACCTATGATGCTGCTGCTGCTGCTGCTGCTGCTGAAGATGCTGCTGCTGCTGCTGCACTAGTCATCTATGACGTGGCTACTGCTCTAGACACTTATGACGCGGCTGCTGCTGCTGCTGCTGCTGAAGATGCTGCTGCTGCTGCTGCTCTAGACACCTATGACTGAAAACATAGTAGGCGTTATTTACAAACACTGCTGTTACCTATGCCTAAACTTAGTAGGTCTTATTTACAAACAAGAGAGCCACGTGGTGTTGTTTACAAACAAAGAGAGCCACGTGGTGTTGTTTACAAACAAAGATAGTCACGTGATGTTGTTGTGGTCTATCATGTCAATGAAGGGGTCACGTGATCAAGGGGGCGCGGTCTATTATGCAAATGAGGGGGTCGCGTGACCAAATGGCGACCTCTGATTGGCTGGTGATCAAGAGGGCGTGGCTTATTATGCAAATGAAAGGGTCACGTGATCAAGGGGGCGTGGCCTATTATGCAAATGAGGGGGTCACGTGACCAAATGGAAGCCTCTGATTGGCTGGTGATCAAGGGGGCGTGGCCTATTACGTAATTATGCAAATGAGGGGGCGTGGCCTATTACGTAATTATGCAAATGAGGGGGTCACGTGACCAAATGGAGGCCTCTGATTGGCTGCATGTCGATTGAGTAATAAACAGTAGTTAACTATAGTCCCGTTCCGATACATACTATACTACTGCTGTTCTTTGCTGGTAGAAAAATAACACTTAGATTGTACTTTTAGGCTTATATACCAAAGTAGAGGGCTTAACCTGCTTGTAAAACTACAAATCTAAATATCTGACTCAAGCTATGTGTCCGACGCATGGTGAATCTTCCCTATAGATGACTCACAGAGGAAGTTTTGGAATTCCGTCTCTAGCTTCTACAGTATATATGGTGGGTTCCTTGACATCTGTTTGCAGTACTAACTTACACCTGATCGGCTGACGGCCCAGAAAAGGCTGCTTGGTTATTGTGTATATTGACTGACTTATAGACTTTGTGGGTGGCCATCAATGGTACTGCCCTGGGTGAACTATTCCGATACTCCTTGCCCACCCACCTACTGAGACTACTCAAGTAAAAATGTATTAACCCGCATACAAACAACCACACAGTACACCTCTGCCACATGCTGCATACGTCACAGAAGTCAGGCAAGGGTAAGGCTCAACTTTTGTACTTGTTTTCACTGTTTACGATATACATGTGTATACATGTGGTGGAAATGGAAGGCACTTTAAATTCACTTGAATACAACTGGCTCCATTTAAGGATTATTTACATGGTATTTATTTAGCATCTCTGGTCATTATATTCAATGGCACTTTCAACGGATTCAATCCTACTCGTTGCACAGAGCTATTCACTGACAAGTGTAATTGTTATAGCTGGACTTTCTATACAGGCTAAAAAAGCGGGATGTTGTCCAGGGTAAATAAATGGATACCAAACTCAAAATTACTAAGGGGCATTATATTCTACGATTATAACAACTTCTTCAATCGATAAGTGTTACTATGAAGGAGCCTGTGACAGAGAGGAATGATCGAGTTGCGGTCTCTTCTCCACTCAGGTAGAACGACTCGTCACCCCCACTTTACGCACCTAATGCACTTACCTCTGCCCCACCCCCGCAATAACCATCCAATAACGCCATGTTTAACGCTCGGCTGCGACCCCGTCTGCTATTCCTATCACACTCGCCCTATCATAGCCGCATGGTTTATTATACTGCGGCCATATTCTCCAGTACTATACACGGCATTAATGTACCACACAGGTCAGCTAGAGAATAGGTTCTCCGGCCATACAGGCAGCTGTACCTTCTTTGTTTAATCCTGCCTTGCCTATACCTCCCTCTTTGTTATAAGCACCCTTTATTATTCTACCACAGTTACCCTTTCACAATGTCCACCATACTCTTCTCCCCCCCCCCCCCACACACACCATCACCACTACCACTACCACTACTTTCCCCTGGCCATGCCGTCACCCTACTAGTACTAGCCACTTAAGCATTCAAGTACTTACTGACACCTTTCCTATTGAATGCGGGAGAGGATACCAGCACAGTTGGTAATTGAGATTCCCACTCTGGGAGCACGGTCCGATGGGGTCAGACGTAAATAGTATGTATCTGTCACCTATACCTCCTATTATTGATGCCACCGTTACTAAGTTAATTGAGAGACCCATGCTTGACCATCTACTACACGCATCCATGATCCAGACTGCAGGACCCCTGGGTGTGATCCACGCCATATCAAACACTTGGATAACTCATATACACTGAGAAGCACCCTGGAGGAAGGGGCGCGTGGAGGATAGCCGTGGTCGAGCACCCTGTTGAGAGGCATTGCTATGACATGTGTAGCAAACACTGTCCCCCCACGTGCTTCCAGTTGAAGCAGTTAGACTGCCTATCTTGTTGCTACAGCTCGCCGCCAGCGCACCATTTCAGCCACTTGTAAACAGTGTGAGACGCTCCAGTCAGCATGCAGGCAAATACATAGCCCCCCATAGCCTGCACAGACTAGTGATACCTCGGTGAGAGAGAAACTGGCTGCTCTATAGTGTGATTGCTGCCGATGTCTGGGTATTGGACATGCCATGTATAGCATGGAGGGGAGGTCGTATGCCTCCCAGTGCACGCACGTGGCTGTGAATGTCCTTGAGGAGTTACAGCTGCCTGTATGTGCAACCATGGAGTAATTATACTAGAGCAACCCTGGAGGAGTATGTAGGGGTACAGGCAGCGGGAGCATGCGTATAACTATTTCTGAGAGATAACAACGGTAAGAAACTATATGTTAGTAGTAGTTAAAGCACTACCAGAGCTCTCAGAGAGACTCAGTATATTGGCGACAGTCAAGGCTGATCACGAGTCGCAGACGAGTGTACTCAGCCGTGAGTAAGCCAATATGAAATTTTGTTTCAAGGGGAACCATTCTTTCAGTATTTTAGAAAAAGACAACACTTTCTTACCTATTTGTCCATTTCATAATGATCCAAGAACTGAAAACAAAATACAATTATTATGTAAATCTATATTGCATAACATAACAGAGTTTGTAGCATAACATGCAGTGTTTGTCGCATGACATGCAATGTTTGTAGCGTAACATGCAGTGTTTGTAGCATAAATGCAGTGTTTGTAGCGTAACATGCAGTGTTTGTAGCGTAACATGCAGTGTTTGTGGCGGAACATGTAGTATTTGTAGCGTAACATCAGTACATCCATGGTATTTGTTCCAGTTTGCCCACTTATCAGGAAGACATGTTGTTGTTTCAGTAAACTTAACAAATGAAATTAGGTTCCTGCTCGTGTCACACCGATGGTCACCTTCACACACGTTAAATGTTTCAATTTTTGCAATTAACGGGAATGGGCTGTCAATGATTATTTAGTACACCAACCTCTCTTATTACAGCATGAACGGTTGATGAACTTGTGTTTCCATGTTTATCATGTATATACATCCATCTAAAAAACACATTCATTTTGTTCTGGTCATATAACTGCGGAGAATGCTTCCTTCGCCCACTCACGTTTATGGATGCATTGTGGAAAAACTTTGCAGGTTAAATGTGGAAGGATGTTCCCTATAGGGCACAGAGGGCTTAGGGATGCAGAGAAAGAAGGATAAAGATAAGCACAAAATGAAACATATTGCGGTGCATTTATTAGCCCCAGCTAACATTTCTTTGGTGTGGCCTTAGCAGTTGCGTAGTATACTTAGGCCTACATAAAGACCACCTTTTCAGTATTCGATTCAGTGCCTCAACCAACATTTCTTTAGTGTGTCCTTAGCAGTTGCTTTAATGGTATACTTATATAAAGACCACCTATTCAGTGTTCGATTACTCTATCAACCCCCAACGAGTTCACAATCGCTGGCAATAATGTCTGAAAGAACATCCCACAAGCAAAAAGGTGAGATCAGTTCAAAGCTCGTCCTAAGACGTGGACAGCGGGGAAATGGGTGAACCGTAGCGCCATTTAAAGGACATAAACGGCAGTTTTATCGGCCAAAGACTACCACCCCACTCTCCCTGCAGAGACTCGTGTGTCGACTCTGTCCCAACCTAGACGATTTCGGTGTGAGGAGGGGAGAGATTACTTCTTCTATTTATTTTGCACGTCATATTTAAAGCTGATGTTCTGAAACTCATAGTATATCCTTTACGTTTAAACTGTCAAATATATTAGGGGGAGAAATTATCTATTTCTGACACACCTGAATAGAGACAGAGACGTTTAACTGTCTACTGGGACGGCAGATTGTACTCTCCTCCCTACCCCCTCCTCTACCACACACCCCAGTCTAGGTGTCGTCCTAATGCTTGTTTGAGAGCTTTAGATACCAGGCTAACCACCAGTCACACCTATCCTGTTAGAGGGCCTCTTCTGACGAATAGTTCAACATTCCCATTAATATAGCAGAGACATACTCACACTGCCACCTTTTCACGCTATAACTGTATGCTTTGGTTCCGTCGATGTTCCTTTAGCGATTACATGTCTCTTTAAAAACAGAAATGGGACCGTTTTTTTAAATATTGGATTTGACCAGGTTTGTGTGAATGCTACATGTCTAGAGGAACTATCGGTGTTGGAAATAGTCTCTCTCCCATATCAACTCCCATCACTGCTGCCACAGATTGGCAAGGTGCACAGCCAGTCAGGCGTCACAGCATTGAATTGGGTTAATTTCTCCCCGATTTCTCCCAACCTGTAGTTATTTCAGCCGTGTTAACGGTGTGTCACTAATGAAGGCCATGTGAAACTACCCAAAAGCACGAAGGCATCTCCGAAAATTAATGCGTTATGCGCGTCATTAATTACGGAGTCAAATGGCAGTCTTTCATGACTGTTTCAGAGACATGCTGAAATCAAAAGATCAAATGAATAGAATTGTGATTGCTAAAATGATGGCAAAGTGTAATGTGCCACGCTGCATTGGGATTGCGGGTGATATCTATTGGAGAGAAGGCTTTGCACTGTAAGAAGTAAGTGCTGTACACCTACAGCAAAAGTTGCTGGCAGCTTTTGTTCCAGTAGATTTTGCTGTACATGTACGTCATAAAGTTACAGCAACTTCTACTGTAGGTAAACAGCAGTTTCATATCATTGTTATCATTAACTTACATCAATTAATATGCACGCAAGGACAATGCACATTATACAATGTAATGGTTTAATCCTGCTTTAATACAGCTGAACTGTTTGTGATACCAACTTTTTTCCCCAGTCCAGGTACTTAAAGATTTAACTTTTCCCACCAATGTGGTGTTTCTTCTATACTTTTGCTGGTTTTTGTATTATTCAACACAGTTATGCAAATATCAATACACTTCATGATAACTGCATTCAGTCTCTCTCCTCCATTCTTATTTTACATTATCTTGAGAGTTTGTGAGTCTTCATTTGACTAGGGAAAAGGGTTGAGTGGAATAATTACTACAAAAATGGTATACTGCTGCCACCTAGTGGCAGAGATCTACAGTAGAATGCACTGTAAATGTACAGCAACAATGCTGTAGACCCAATTTACAGTACATAATGCTGTAATCATACTTCAAATAGTGCTGTAATATCAACTACAGCAAAAAGTGCTGTAAATGTACAGCACATTGTGCTGTTTAAATACAGTAACTTTTTACAGTGTGTATATGGTTCTTATCTATTAAAACTATTGTTAAAGCCATCTCATGGTTGGGAAATGTACTGACTGACACACACACACACACACATGCTCAGATCGTTTTCTGTTTGGATTCATCAGGGAAGGAGAAGCTGATATCAAAATATATTAAAGTTTGTGAAAGGACAGTAATTAAATTGGAGTAACATTCATAGGGCTGCGAATTAATATGGAAGAGAAAATGTCTTTTGTGCTCTCACCAGGAAGCAGGTGTAATATTGTGGTGGCTTTGGCTGACGCAAAAGGCAATAACACCTCGAGATTGACATTTTTATACTGGACTGGTTATCATATGAAGGCCTCTATGAGTCTATTATCTCTATGGCCAACTTTAGTATCACCCTAAATCCATGCTAGCTACATCGCAGTTCCGTTGTCAGCAGGTGCTGAGTATAATGTGAGCAAATCATACTCCCCAGGTCACGTCAGGTCTCGCCTTAGGCAACGCCAGAACGAGGCCTGTCACGTGAGCATCCGGATCCTAGGTCACGTGAGCAACCCTGTAGATATCACATGACAGGCATCCTTGCTATGCTCCTATTGGACAACACTGCTCCTATCTGATAACAAATATATCTATCGCAAATTTGTTATACAGGGGCAGTCAGGCCTATTAGAAAATTGCCATTATCTCACGACTGATTTGACCCAATGTTCAGATTATTGCTGCGTATATTCTATTAGTAATATTAACAGCAATACTATGATGGGCCCCACACAGAGGCAAATATCAGAGTCACCAAATGTCGCCAATACTACTCTCATACAAGGGTCAGGCACTGCTGGACTATAATAGATGGGTCAAGGGCCATTCTAGTGAGGGTCAGGCTAGGCTGGACATTCAATAACAGGCTGGACCTTGGCAAACTTGCTTGAAAGTCTGGCCATGCTGGATCCTCATGCCATAGACTGGCAATGCTGGACTCTTGCAGGCTGATAGAGACTCTCCCAAGAGTCCAGCATTGCCAGACTATGGCATGAGGATCCAGCATGGCCAGACTTTCAAGCAAGTTTGCCAAGGTCCAGCCTGTTATTGAATGTCCAGCCTAGCCTGACCCTCACTAGAATGGCCCTTGACCCATCTATCATAGTCCAGCAGTGCCTGACCCTTGTCTGAGAGTAGTATTGGCGACATTGGGTGACTCTGATATTTGCCTCTGTGCATATTACCCACGTCATCTGGATATCCTTCATTGATAGTCTCCCTTACTGTTGGTGAATTACAGATCAAGTTCTGCGGTATAAATACCGTACCTGGACTCATGGTCGTAATTTTCAGTGTCGAGAAAAAAGGCAAGTGCCAGGATGTGACCTACAATAGGTACAGCCAATCAGAGAGTCCCTTGTATCATGTTGAGGTCAGTGGACCTAATTAGCCCAGGTCAGGGCGGCAAAAACTCACCTGATTCAGTTCTGAAGGACTAGTGAACAGAGACACATCACCCTCGTCCTCCAAATCACAGTCATCTGGATACCCTTCCATATATAGTACACACACAGAAAAGTGAGCGTCATTGTCGCTATAACTACCCTCACCCTGACTCTCAGGTGAGGGTAGTTTTAGCGACAATGACTCTCACTTTTCTGAGGGTGTAAGGTATACACCTTCATAGGCCTGCTTGATAGCACATGCTATACAGAAGAGGCCAACTACAACCGGTGTATTTCCTCGAGCCTATGATCTTTTTCTTATAATATTATATAATACCACAGTATGGTAAGCATCGTGCCTTATGCTCTCTATAACTCATCTCAACGACCCAGATTCCTAGCTTTCCTCCCGAGCAGTAAGCTCCTGTTACTGCCACACAGTTAGCCCCTCTCCCATGAATAGGTCGCCCGTGTAGAATATTGAGCTGCTCATCCCACCGCCGGGTAAGCCCCCATTTTGCTCGCCCTGTTTAATTTACTATGCAGGATGAATTGCTCCCCTGGAAGCGAATTGCTCACTTTCTGACACAGTGGGTTGAGTTACTGACAGGAGCTTCTCAGCTTCACGGACGAGCTACTCATGCTGGTGAAGAGCAGTTCATGTGGAAAGGTCCAAGTTGACAGGATCAGACCCATAAAGGGCAGTTTGCTACAGCCCTTTATGGGCTGCCACCCCAATTGCAGGTAATTGCTAGCGCTTGTAAGAGCATGATAATGGTAGCCTATATTGGGAATTGGGTGGGCATATCATAATCGCGAGCCTATAGGCTATATCATTAGCTACATCCAGGGCCACCTTGGTAATTAATACGTATTATTTTGCTGCTTCTTGCTACAATCCGAGCAAAATTCCCCAAAGAATGTCACCATACAGGTACATCCTGTAATTATTTCACTCTACCCTGACCAATTAATTCTAACAATACCTAGGTGATCAATTAGCCTTTATACATCCGTTCCATGGACACATGGGACAAAACAGACCAATGGTGTGACGACTGTCATATATAATTATCAAGTTCAACTCACATACAATGTGAGACGCCCAGCTTGAAACACTTTCATATCAGATTAAGAGAGGTTATATTCTTCGGAAGGGATACCATTGAGTAATTCCTATAGATTCTCCTATTACTCATCATTATCCTAAAATATTGTCTCTTCTCCAGCTACACACCAACTTCCCAGATACCTAACAATATTACATTGGGTTAAAGTAGGCTATGATCGTAAACATTGTATATGCGATATCGGACTACTAATTATCATATTAGTAGCCGTCAAGGATTCAAAAGGAACTGACTGGACAAAACGTCACATTTGGATTTTTTTTGACTGTCTCCATCGGTTGCAATTGACAAGGTGAGAGTTTACTGGAACCTCCCTAAATACAAGATATAGGTATGGCCACCAAACGGGCATCGATCTGTTGATATTAAACACTTATCATTTAGAATTGTGCCCTTCCAGGCTGATACAATAGGGGGTCAAAATGAACCCATACTGCCAACATTTTGTCAAAAAAAAAAAAATCTTAGCCCCTACTTTATTGACCCATCTTTTGGCTGACCTGTGACCTATGATAATATCGGCCCCATGTATCCATATGCATGTAAACCACTTCCTTCTCACCAATGAAGGTCAGTATCTGCGGAACTGAGATGTCTAATTAATCCAGTGATGGGCAAGCGATCCAGCTGTGATGGGCAAGTGATGGCAAGTCCTACCATGACCTGATGTTGGGCCAATGCTGGACCATCATTTGATTTCAGATATTGCCCAACTCTATGCCAATTTTAGGCCAGCTACAATAAGTCCATGCAATGATGAGAAGGCACTTGGCCAGAGATCTTGACCCTGAACTTTGACTATAGCTTGGGCTTGGCGATCCCTGTTCTTAGCTTGGAACCAGCAAACAGGAACCAGATCTGGAACCAGAAAGTATGATGGGAGAGCTTCCATCATACAATAGGGTTCTCGTTCACTGGTTACGATCTCGAGCTACCAACAGTGATATCCAACACCAAGCAAAATCTAAATCTAAGGTCATAGTGATAGTTACCAGAGCCTTCCTGGGAAGAATCTGGGAACGAGAGTATCGTGCTCAGTGTTAGGTCTCAGGTGGAGATAAACCACTCCTTGTATGGTAACCACCTTCTGTGAGCCAGGATACCACCCTGACTCGATGCTAATGGTATTACAAGCTCTATTGGAGGCAAACGGCCTTGGACAGTAGCAATTTATCAACCCCTTAGATGGTTCTCATACTCGAAAACTAGCTGGGATTTAGAGAACAAAATGTTCACATGAAATTACCATATTTGTTTCAAAGAAACTGTGCAATAATGCAACTGTTAAAATATTGAGATGGAGCAAAGTCATTATGCCCTTTCCGCATCATAGTATCTTTAACCAATGTGGTTATGAAAAATACTTTAATGTTCTTTAAAACGCAATAATTTGTAAGAAGGCTAGTAACCATATTACTTATACCTAAACTAGATGCTTAAATGTTGCTTTCATCAATTCAATATTGTTCCGTCCTTCATCAAAATATTTCTATTCCATCTTCTTGCATCTTAGTCTGGATGCACTTTTATTCACTGTTAAAATACCCTTTTCCTAATTAGAGAACTAGTTATAGATTATCTATCACAATCACATTGATGATTACAGTTAGGCATAAATATGTTGAAAAACATCTCAGGGAACAGCGCTCTTCCACAAAGCTAATCCTCCTCAGAGTATCCCTCCGAGACTTTGATCTATAAATCGTTTCCCATTGGAGACTGCTTTCAGTGCCCCCGTATTGAACGTGTAGTACACCAATACACTCTGCTAGTCCAACATTCAGTTGATACAGAACGCAATAACACACAGGCACAATATCCATACGTTTTAGGCCAAATGGCCAAACTTAATTCAGTATATCATTGAACGGCTGTCAATCAATTCTTATTCATATTATCTTAAGTGCACAAAATCTGGTCACATGAATAGATAAATTGCCACCGGCGCCAAAAATAATCATTTATATACATAAATTCAAGAGGGTATTTATTAACCAACGTTCCTTTAATGTCTGCTTGGTTCACTTGTATCAATAGGATTGGATTATTCATAAGCATCCGCGTAATATTGTACTTTAGTCGGACACGTATTCCTCCACTATACAACCATAGTATCTGGTTATGATACACTCAACATTGTCTTAGTTAATGCTAAAAGCACTAAAGCACACTAACAGCTGATTGAAGCAGCTGTTGTCAGGCGTTGTAAGGCGGTCACAGCCATTAATACAGTGTGGGGGAGCAGGGAGACTAGTCGCATGGTGATCCGCCGGAGCTACACTTAATCATGTGTGGATTTATGCCGCAATAATGTTTAGTGTCACTAAAACAGTATGAAAAATACATTTTGCAACTGCACTCTAAGGAGAGAAATAACCATATAAAGAGTGGCGATCCATCAGTGCCCATTGGTTTTGCACTGATAATGTGCTCGTAATGGCCAGAACATTTAGATAGACGACGGTGAGTAGATGAGTGGCTGCCCCACTGTAACTTAAATCTTTAATGTCATCTATTTTAAAATTATGATAGAGGGTTATTTTAGTACAATTTGAATTGGACTGGGTTGAGCTAGATTTTGGTATATGGCTGAGGGTAATATTATCGCACGTGACAAGAGTGTGACGTTCCTAATCCTATATCCACTTGTTCTAGCTGTGTATATTTTCTTGTCAAAATATTCATTAATTTTTCCTACTCCAGTTTACTCACGACCTCCACTCTATCTATTGTGTTCGGACACAATTGAAATATGCTAAATACAATGTAGGCGGTTAATAGCTTAATGGCCCTCAAGTCCCATAACAGGTATAATACAGTAGTCATTACTCCTATTTAATGACTTAGGTCTCCTTAAAATCATGTGAGGCTGGTTATCAAAATAATGGGGTAATGGACATAGCTGATAACATGAGATTGCTCTCATAACTTTACAGGTGGTACTTAACTTAACATGATTACACTAAAAGCATGAATAAGTAGTTACAGTGTGTGAAAAGCTTGTATCTAAACTAATGTTCAGGATTGAAGTCTCATAGTGCACTGTTAGAAGTTACTATTGATTATACAAAGAATCTGCGTTTAATTTAATGTTCTAAAGGTTCTGATTTCTAAAGTGATTTAAATGGGTTAACCTACTAATACTTTACACGCTGGCTATAGAAGTCGACCTCCACCTCTACTTTAAGAAAAGGGTCTCACAAAAAAATGTAAATATTTTTAATCTAATCCTATGTAGTAAAACTTCATAATTTTATGTAAATCGACCCCCCTACTTCTTGGTGGACATTCGACCTATTTTCGAAAGAAATTCCAAAAAAGACATGCCTTAATTATTTCCATAGACATCATACCATTATAGCCGATATGTTATAACATTCCTATAGAAGTAACCTGTGGCACATTACGTGCGTGTCTAAGGGACTGATTCATTATGATCATGAAGTCTTGTTGGGTGGCCCTAAACCAATTATTATAGCTTAATAATTTTCCTGCACCACTGGGTTGAAGAAAACAAAGTCAGCAAAATATGGCAGTGACTTCTGAAACGTGATGCCATTAGAATTAACTCAGAATGTTTGGCATCCATTGTTACCGGTGAATCTCTGCTTTTTCGATGCGATTTTTCTAACTGTGTGAGGTGCGAGTCATAACTACATTTACAAGGTATCTGTATGGATTGGCTTTTCATTTGACTCGACTTCATAATTATAATTGGTCATTACTCTGGTTTTGCGTACTCCGTAGGTGGATAGCTTAATTTCAGTAGAGACCTTGTCCACTGATGACATGCTTTCGCCCTTTACAACTGTGATTATGTATCAACCACGTGACCCGTATCAGCTATACATGGTGGCTGACCATGCAAACGTAATGTGTATCAAAAAGTGATGTGTAGTAAGCATCCAACCGCGATGTGTAGTAACTAATGTGGTGTGTAATAACCTAGAGAGAAAACTGCATTAGGCACATGCAACAGTTATCTGTATCAAAGAACGTGATCTGTATCAATCAACAGGAGGGTTGATGCACTCCTGGAGGGTCAGCATGATACAGACCCTTTAACTATATAAGGGCGGCATGTCACTTTTGTTGTGTTGATAAATACTACATTTGGAAAGAGAGCAGGTTTTAATACATATGACGTGGTGTAATACTACTTTCACTTGATACAGATAATGGCATATTAAACGTGTTTTTAATACATATCAGTTTTGATACTCAGCGGTGATGTGCAGTTGATACACATCGCGTCATTGATACACATCATGGTTGTACACCCGCTCCCACGCGGTGCCGTCTAGACTGCCATGACTCCTTATCAGCTTATGCTTCTGTTAGAATTTCAGAATATGTCACTGCATTCTGGGATTGTATTGGATTATACTTATTGTAGAATCGCTCCTGTATAGGTGCGTTCTTCCATTTATAAATATTATTTGTGCCTTTGGTATGGAAGATAGTTAAATGACTTGTAGATGGAATATGCAATCCATGTATAATATATGATACAACATGGAAGTTAATATAATGAGTGATAGAGAATAGCTCTTCAGGAGTTGTAGATGGAATATGCAGTCCATGTATAAAATATGATACCACATTGAAGTGAATAAACTAAAAATTGAAAGAAACAGGTACAATCAGAATTTTGATATGCTTTTTGAGTCGAGTGTTCAAGGTCTTATCACGAGCACCTTTCAATTTCATCCAATATCTATTTTTTTAAACCAAATAAACCATTTTACTCAATAACAAAGGCCTATATAACACATCCATAGCAATGGATTTCTGAAAGAGGAAGACAATAGTGTTAATAGTCAGGGAGATACGTTATAAAACCTAATAATCTGACAATATTGGACTGCAGAAATGAACAGAAACTGTGCATTGTGGACAAAATCAAATGTCAGTGAACCGTGTGGGTTAGTCTTTTTTCTCAGTTTGTGACTTTTCGTGTACATATATTTCTACATGGAGAAAAAAAGTTCTCTTTTGACAAGACACACACTTTCCTCTCATTAAGAGATAAAATGTACACTCTATTTCCTACGCGTAATTTAAGATTATTTTCCCTGTGAAATCGTGTGGCGTCGATGTAAACAACACACTTGGATATTTTACGTCAAAACTCGGCAATTCAACATCAACACCAAACTATGGTAAAATAGGGGTAGATAAATATCTTCCGCTCCGATATATTTTCTATTTAGTCCACATGGCTATAGTACGGTGAGGCATGCCTTATAAAGGAAGGAACATAATTATGTCTCTCGGATCATATACTTTCTGCACTTTCATTCAACACTGGCTGTATTTATAGTATAATATCTGCTACAAAAGAGCATAGATTCTGATTGTGCAAGATGAATGAAAAAAGGCATATGCGTTCACCCAGGCAAATACGAGCGTCAGCCAATGTCGCCATTAGCACTCTCATGCAAGGGTCAGGCACTACTGGACTGTAATAGATGGGTCAAGGGCCATTCTAGTGAGGGCCAGGCTATGCTGGACCTTCAATAACAGGCTGGACTTTAGCAACATTGCTTGAAAGTCTGGCAATGCTCGACTCTGGGGAGAGTCTCTTTCAGCCTGCAAGAGTCCAGCATTGTCAGACTCTGGCATGAGGATCCAGCATGGCCAGCATTCCTATTTCTGAGATGTATTGTCCAACACAGATATCTGTTTCTCTCATTGCAAGCCAGAGTCCGGCCATGCCGGACTCCCTTTGTAAACGATGGGAGACAGTTCCTGGCTCTCCCTGCAAAGGGAGTCAGCCTAACTCTGCAAAGAGCGTCATCTCGGTGACATATTAACTCTATTATTAATCAATTTTACACAGTGACCATCCATTCATCATCCATCGTCCATCCTCTGATAGCTTGCTGAGAACAACAAGTTTCAATAATTGGTGATTGGTGAAAATGTAAAAGTGAAAAAAATGCACTTTCTGAAAATACTATATCATAATTGACTTCGTGAGACTCAGTGAAAAAGTTTAAAAAAAAAGAAATGTGTCCAATGGTGTTTTTTTCTCCCCCCCCCTCCCCTGCTTCTTGTGTATCCCTCCTTTTTCCTTGGTTTCCTACACCTTGGTTTCCTACACCTGTCACCATATATCATGATGGCAGGACGTGAGGCCCATTTTTATATAAAATACTGCTCCCGGAGGCTGCTTCTTTGAAATGATATGGTGTAAGATACTGACGTGAGATAGGGTAAGTAGGGCCAGCGGGGCAAAAGGCCCCCTTACCCACCCTGCCTTAGAAATAACTCCATAATTTTGACAGTTGGGAAAATGGCGCAATACAGATGCCCTCTTGGACAGATTGGGAGTGGAATCAGATGAGAAATCTTGCCAAAACTTTGAGAAAAAAAAAGAAAAAAAGAATTCTTAATAATTTTTACTTCTTTTTTTGCGAATAATGTAGTTCATTAAATATTTTGTGCAAAAATATGGTAGATAATACTTTAGGCATTCTAAAATGAAATTCAAGTAAAAATAATTTATTAAAGAATTGTGCAGTACTATGTGATAATCTGTTTAGTTGCATTCCAAGATAAAGTGGGGTAAAGGGCCCATTTCAGGTAAAAGGCCCATTTTGGTTAGGGTTAAAAGGCCCATAATATAAGGGCAGTTGGATAGTGTATTAAGTACAATTTAAGCATTTATAAATAAAATATAGAAGTGAATATTAGTTGCAGATCTATCCTTGACCTTCTAACTAAAGGTGTAGCCTTATGTAAAAGGTCTATGAATTTAGATGTTTCGGTAAAAAGCCCATGGGCCTCTTAGCCCTTGTGTGGGCCTTTTACCCCAGTAGGGGGATGGGGGCTACAATTCTTCTGGGGGATCAGCTTCCCAGTGATTGAAAAGTTGCCAAAAAAGGAGCCCAGGTCACAAAGTTAGTTTTACACCCTTTATTCTATTTTCAAATATATCCAAATCTACAATAGTCATTGAAACTATTTTCACGGGTTGAAAATGGCCAAGGTCACAAGGCTGCAAATATTCGCCCTCTGCAGTCACAATTTGTGTGCCCTTATAACCCCTGAGTGGGGGTGAAAGGCCCACTTTCAAAAAAATAATCTGTCAAGTTTTTTCCTCATTTCTTGCAGGATAAGACTGACAAATCATTGCCCAAATAATCATTTTGAACCCCTTTATAAGTTGAAACAAAAAGATACTCAGAAATTGTGAACATTTTCCCTGATATTTACCAATATATGAATTAGTAGGCATTTTACCCCTACCTACCCTACTGTTGTTGCTGAGCTGATATCCAGGTGAGGGCGCCACTGGTTGTCAGTGTCCCTCCCCCTGGTGGAGACTGTTGGCCTATATGATGCACCCAAATTAGAATACCCTCCCAAAGGCAAATAAATCCCGTGACATAGGTTTCTTTCTTTGTGTTCCATATGCATCAGACCAACACCCCCTATGAGTCATCAAGAAAATCTAACCCGGCCTACATACACAAGGCAAAGGAGTCAAAATTTAGCAGTTCCCTGCTCTTGGTCAGGAAGGAAGGCCTGTAAAGCTCTTATCCTCCAAAAGTGCCCTTATCCTACAAAATATATATAGTTTTGTCGGATCGGGCTGTCAGTCAGGCCCTTATCCTACAAAATCGCCCTTATATATCCTACAAACCTCCATTATTTTTGTAGGATAAGGGCAATCAGTCAATCGAGTTGTTTCCAAGTGATGAGTAAATTTCTCCCAGCAAACAGTTTTTTCCCCAATGTCACCTGCTTTCTTGAAAAATCTACATCTGAGGTGTTTAGAAGCTGGTGCAGTTTTAGTGCTTACGGCGTTTTTAAATACCATTAAGCGCCGGCGCTTATTCAGAGACCGACACCGGCTCCTTAACGAGTAGAGGAGTAATAGACTGAAGCCACTTGTTGCCTTACTGTACATTGTATACTAATTCTTGGATCTCTTTTGACTCTTTATGTGCATAATGGGTTTCGATATTGGGAGGGTGTGGATAAAAGAGTAGAAAAGGTGATACATAACATGTGAGTTTCATGTTCGACACATATAGTGTGTCTACGCTAAAAATAACACGAGTTGTTTCCGTGGTCCATAGTAGAAGAGTGTAAATACATTGCAGTCTCTAAATAGTCGAGAAATATCCCAGCCTGATTTCATTAATAGACCCCCTCCTGTGCTGATCCCATATAGATTGCGGTAGTGACAATGACAGTGTTGCAATAAAATACAATCTGCCATAGGTCCATGGATAGCTGACATCTCCCAAGACAAAGCTGCACACGATATAATCAAACTAACAGCATTTAGCTGTCACCCACTGGCCTTGACGAGTAACAGATGCTAATTACACCGTTGTATTGCTCCATTCCAGGAACGCACCTTGCTACGCCAGATCCCTCACCATGATGATGACAGGATTGAAGGGCCACACTGCCTACATTTATTGGCCGTCCCTGGGGTCCTACCCACAGAACTATTGCACACCTGATAGGGATGTGGTGTATACAGGATGTAATCTGCCTCATCTGGATAATCCCCATCATGATATACCACGTCTGAAGGGCCCTTGGGTAACAGCTCCCTCTCCGCTGGATTATAGCTCTGAGCACTGGAGGGATAGGTAAGGTGATATATCTGCTCTGACGGATACTGTATCATCGCCTGTAAGTAGGGATTTAACCCTGCAGCTGTTTTATCAATTTATTATGGGGCTTCTATATATATAATATATACACTACTGTAGGCTGCATTGTAGCTTATGATGAATACAGCATTGTGTAAAGTTCACAGCACGTGTTTTAGGATGATACTACTAGTGATAAGAGCCCGCCTTGATATTATGTAGACACATATATATGTATCTATATACTATCATCATTCTAAATTTGTCTTTCTCTAACATAATATAGAATACATTTTGATGAGTTTTAGCGTACCTTTTTGTTGTAGTATTATGGATGACCAATGACAAAATTAAATCCCTAATCTACCCTCTACCACAACACAGAAGAAAATACAAATAATCCAAAAAGGGTTAAATCTCCACCCACCCTATGAACATACAGGGCTGAGTATCTCTCCTGGTTCCAATCCGACAGTTGCTGTATGGGTACCAACATGTGGGACTTTAATAGGTGTGCAACTTATTAGTGAGGAGGTATGCGGTATGTTAGTGAGCCATCCTTCGCAGAGGACCTACTTTCATGTCAGGTTGATTTTAATTGTTTCAACCATTAAGCTGAGGTTTAAGATGACAGAAGTCAGTTCCACTTGAGGTGATAAAGATGCTATCTCTGGTAGGGGGGATTGGGAGGATCGGGCCGGGATCAGGTTCCTATGTTGTGAAACCTCTTGATAAATCAGTAGTGTATAGGCAAGGGGTAAGGGGTTAGTAGGGGTATGTTATTTTATGGATTTTAGAATATTTCCAAGAGATTTCAGAAGTGGACCTAAACAATGGCTGAGCTATTACAGATTCTGTCAAAACCTTCAGGAAATATATAGTCTATTATTTCAGTTGAACCCTGCTGTATATAATCATGAACTATCAATGGGCTCTAGTAATAAACAACAATATGAATGAAACTGAGTAAATCTATGAATTAATTAATCAACCACATCAAGCACATTATTGGTGTACACCTATTTGCAATAATGTGATAGGCCACACAATGTGATGCAGAGATGTGAGGGAGTGGGTGTGACTGTGAGTGTAGTAAACGGATCACACTGCCATGCTTACTGATACCCCCACTCCAATAGCTGGCAGCGCCATATCATAAGCACGTTAAGTTGGATTCAACTCGTAGTAATTACCTAGACCCCGTGCAGTGAGGACATACTTGGATATGATACTCAGTTCCACATCGGAGTGTATTATTTACACTGGATAGGGTTACCACTGGAAAGTGTTGAGTTAGAACAGGAAAGGTAAGTTTAGGAATACCACTTGAGGATTTGTATTATCAAGGGATGAGGAGATATTTGATATGACTGGAAATGTTGGTTAAAAGTACAGACATGTACATGCATGCAAGATGAGGGACAGGAATATTTATTTCATGTCAAATACCAGAGTGTATGTGCCTCACTATATGCTTGGCCGTATTTCACACACACCTTAAACCCGCGAAATGGTTAATCCCACCCACACTGCAGTATTCCACGGCCTATGACGCCATCATTTTTTAAATATATTTATTTTGTGTGTTAATCATAATATTATTATATGAAGCTTTGACAACAACTCAAAATTCACATAAAAAAATATCTAAAGACAGGGGAACACTATATAATCGTATATAGAATTATAAATTTTCATCCAATTTTGAAAAGATATTTATATTTTAAGTAGTTTTGGGCCTATTTCAGAGTCCACGAGTCCACGCCATTGTCTTTGAGTCGGCGCTGAAATTTGCAAGTCAATTTTTGGGTACTTTGCAGGGCAAAGTAAAAAATATATATTAAAAAAAATCCGACCTACCCTACCTAATTTTCAGACAATGTAACCTGAAACACACCTTTTTTCGGCCTTAGTACTAAAAGAGTTCTCGTTAACCTCTGTTTATATACCTGGTTGGATTAGCACTCAGATTTAACCAACTATGGGAGTCTATGTATAAACAGGAATGTAAGAATGTAAGTAAAACATAATCAAACATGAGAGAGACTCGAGCATCATCAACCTGTTCTAAAGGGCCAAGGCCATCATGCCACATAGATCTGTGACCAAGACAGAAAGATATCATCCACATTCAATTCATTCATTTGATTGTAAATAGGTTATGTCTATGGGTAGACTCTCCATGCATGGACATACGTAGACAGTATGTCTCTGTATAACTATACAAGTGTAATTATGGTTGGGGATAATTATAGGTTCCTATAGTGGGATTAAAACACATGACTATATCCTTTGGTTAGTAGAACGGGATATAGTCATGGTGATGATGATGCATACGCTCATGCGTCCTAGTACGCTTATAACGATACATTCGGAACTCTTGGTGTGTCGCATATTGGCCCCAACTCGGAATATCTCGTGAGATTTAGGCTGGTACCAAACTCCACAACACTTTGACTTCAGAAGTGGCTCATTGATAAAAACACCTTACTTTCTTTATTTCTATTACTTTTATATAAACTTAGTCTTGAATTAGCACCCGTCTCGAAGAAGTGCCGGGGGTACAAGCCTAGTTGAAATTGATAAGCGCCCGGTCGCTTAAACTTAGAGAATAGATAACGAGCTTCTTCACGTCGAGACTGTCTCTTTTATAATAATGCATGATAGTCATAACTTTTCATGGGATTCCATAAGGGTCGACTTCCTAGTCCCGACTATAGATGTTAAGTTATCTACTGTCTTTATAAAACATACAGTGCCTGCCAGTTTGTTGACGTTTCCATTGATTTGTCGACATTTTCCTTCGGTTTATTTACTCATAATTATAGTACCGTATTCGATGTAATAAAGATTCACAAATAAGTACGTCGAATAGCATAATTATCTAGATCATGTCAGACACAGTGAAATGTACAAGGGCACGGCGGCATATATGATTGGCACTTGGTTCGGTAATTATAATCATGTCTAGACCAATCAATTGTCGTCCACTGTACACTGTAATAACTGGCAAGGAGTGTCTCTGATGCTATAACATGTGACCAACTGTTTTATAAAGACCAATAATAAAGGTAGATCTATCAAAATGGTGTAGAGTATTATTAACTGTGCCCTATTTAGAGAGAGGAGCAAAATATAGCTTGCTGTTTACACTACATGCATGATTGCATGTACCGTGTCTTGGATGAATCGAATATCGAATATAACATTATAAGTCAGCGCCAGAACTTGTGGCCAGTTATGCACATTTCACAATGGGGATACATGAACTAGTAAAGGTATCGCTCTTATCTTAAAGTTATGGCGAGGAGCCCTGATTGCCCATCTCTGTCACAAATCCTCTCACAGAAACGTGTACTACGGTCAACGTAAATTAATGATACATGATATCTTTATGACTGATTCATACAGACCACAGTAGGCATTCTCATTGGCTTCATGCATTTTGAATTCTGTGATTTACTGGCACATTTTCTTTTTCTAAATAAAATAAAATTTTCTGATCATGCCAACTGTGGCACACCTCTAAATATCATTTACATCTACCAATATTGGTAATTAAGGAGAGATGAGTACAAGTATACCTCCATCGCTCCATGGATCACAATACATTCGCTCTCTGATCATGAGTCCAGGTTTCGGTTCAGAACTATAAGAAGGTGTGGCAATGACATAGGTACGTTCATTAGGTGTAGGGAGCAGAAACTTATCCCAACATCTCTACAGCATTGTTCTAAAATCTATATTTTCCTTCGCAGAAATTATACAGAAATAACTGTATATATATTTCTTTGATATTTTACCTCCACATGACATGTTTGCTAGTAGCACTGTAATTAGAACCAGTAGACTAAAGACTCTATGGGCGTATTATCGCCATGATATATATGGCCTTGTCCAGCACACCTGTCCACAAAGCTGAGTATTTACCCATACGTCCTCATTGCTCTCTTGCAGGTCCCTGAGCGACCAGTATGGAGAGCTGCCCCTCCAGGGGACTGGAGGCTGGCAGGTGAGGCAGTAATGCCACTCCAGGTGTTCTCCTGTACCATTATAAACCAGCCACACTGACCAGCCACACTTCACGTCCATCTGTGCCCTGCAGCGATTCTCTTCTCTCTCTCCACGGTCTGCCTGGAGGCGTGTCTTATCAATAACCTCCATATTTTTCTGCAGTTAATCTGTATCTCTAATATAAAATTGAATTGGACCTCACCTACACATACCTGGTCAAAAAGTATGTAAGCTTATCTTCAGATTGCCTCTTCTTTGACCGTGCTGTAATTCTAGGATCATATCTTATTCATTTTTTGTTAATCTATCTTCTGGACCAACTGTGTTCATCCTACAATCCCCAGATTTCCTCCCAGATATGTATGTGTACTTACACTGTCCCTTTTCTAAATCAATACCACTCCCTCATTAAATTGCCATTCACACCCATTCCATCCCAGGATGCCCCCCTCACACCAGGAGGTATGAGCAGCTCTATTACAGAGAGGGAGCATATACCACCTGCTGGGACATTTACTGACCATGTCTAATCAGAAATAAGCTGGACCAAGGTGGACACCTTGTTAGAATTCTACTCTATGGAAGTCATTGGTCTAATAAAGGAGTACAGGTTCTAATGCCCACACAGTCAGGAGGCTCGCCAGGATACGCCAGACAAGGTATACACTGGGCAGTAGTTCCTATAGTGTTTTCCTCCACGGTCTGTCACCCTCTTCTATACAGTTTCTAATTATCCGTCCACTGCCGTCCAGTAGAGGATGTACCCTACAGGAGGTGCTGTTGAGACTCCAGGTGATGGTCTACCCCACCATGGAGGAGGGGGAGGAGGAGGAATTAACAGCTTAAAGAGGTGTATATCCTTCCTCCCGTGTCTGTTACTATGGACGTGGGTGGTTCTCACTATGGTAGGACCGACGATGGGTGCGATCCACAGGAAGAAGCATTCTTCACCTAGGGGAGTCCTAGATGTCCATGTGGCGGTCATCCTGCCCTCAGACAACAGGTGGGGCTTCTCCATGCAGAGGGTCCTACCTGCCATCAACTACGCCCTGGAGAAGGTGGAGAACATGAGCCTCCACCCAAGGGCCCACCAGCTCCGTCTGAGGGTCAGTAATGCCGATTCCAAGTGCCACATTGCCGAGGCCATCAACCAGGCTTTCAACTTCTACATGGAAAAGAAGGTGTCAGTCATTCTTGGACCCTGCTGTGATTATGCCGCCGCCCCTGTGGCTCGTCAACTCACCTACTGGAATCTACCTTTAATCACAGCAGGTGCCATGGCTAGTGACTTTGGTTTCATGAAGAAGTCCACATACCCATTAGTGACCCGCGTCGGTGCTAATATCAATTCCCTGGCAAGGATCATCATTGCCATTCTAGATCACTACAAATGGAGTAAAGTGAAGTTGGTGTACAACCCCAACGGACAAGGCGACATTGCAGAGAAGTTCTGTCATTTTACTGCTGATGGCCTTCATAGGGCCTTCCTAACTAGACAAATGAGTGATAGAACCTTCGAACAGGACTATTTTAAGTTCATGGATTGGTCAGAATTTGGGAATAAAATGCCTTCAGAAATTGGACTTGAATATTCAGGTAAGTGTAACCTACCTTATAATGCACCTATTCTTTCTCCAGCTTCAGTTTACCAGTCTGGAACCATTGGGTGATATTTCTTATATGATCCTTTTAATTGTGCACGACCTACCAGATTTCATGAAGGTCGTCAATAAAGTGTATAATACTGTAATACCCTTTCTTCAGCAAATGGCCACTGCATGTGCACAGCCTTTACCAATCAGAATAATGATATGTGGTGGTAGAGGTTCAGCGATGAACTATCATCAGATAAATATTTTGGCCGATACATAGGTATAATCATTACTATACAATACATAAACTGTTATTATAATATCAACTATTCCAGTGCACTTGCTCTCATGTGAACCTTTGCCTATAGTTCAGAAGTACACATCAAGTTTCTTATCGTTTTTAACATCCCATCCATTTCCGACGTCAACTTGATTTCACCAATTATCCTAATTACTTTGTGCTATTTTCACACTTGAAATCTTCACGGCGTCTGTGCTACGACCATCATACATACACCAACACTATACTATGTTCAAGCCTGTATATATA
Source organism: Harmothoe impar (assembly GCA_947462335.1). Classification (NCBI taxonomy): domain Eukaryota; kingdom Metazoa; phylum Annelida; class Polychaeta; order Phyllodocida; family Polynoidae; genus Harmothoe; species Harmothoe impar. The sequence continues at coordinate 66,184,640 of OX381705.1, read as the reverse complement.
CCTCAAATTTGATCAAAATTATGTAACCTGCCCGTATCATCATTCTGATCATTATCCAGTTTTACTGTACAAGCCAGACGGACTTACACCAACAATATAGCTCATCGAGGATATTTAATTGTGTTACCAAATCATGTTGTGTTGAGCATAATGATATACGTTAAATTTTCATAAACATCGAACTCGCAGATAGGAAGCTATGATGATCATTAGATTGTTCTTATATATACGCATACACGAACTGATGAAATGGTGGACGTTATATAAATATTTTAGATTAATTTCTAGCAGTGATCATTTTAGTATCTTGAAAGAGCTTGTAATTATTTTCATTATCTTTATTGTAATTTTCAAGTTAACTGCTTAACCAATCCTACAACATATCATGTCAACATGCATCCATGGGCATGGACTAGATCTACCTGACTTTCCCTCTACTCCCATCTTGAGAGGACAGGACAATTAGATGACAATTTCCCTTGACTGTAACCTTATGATGGTAAAGGGTAGAACATAAAATTAGTTCCATCTACTGATCTTAAGGTAACAACAGGATGCAGAGGCTACGGGATATGCGCTGAGACTAAGATGGCTCAATTCCAAAGCTTCAAGTATAGTTACAAGGCTTTCACATTATAATACAGCAACATGCCTAGTGGAATAATAGGTTATGTATGGCCTCCTGTACAACCGTGATCTGCGCTAACTAACGTGATCTGCAGTAGTGCAGATAACGGCAGACCCTCCAAACGTGATCTGCATCAAAATAACATGATCTGCATCAATTCATGTGATTCAACAAACTGTTTTCTGCATCAAAAGAACTCATCCTCTTCCTGATGCTGTTGGTATCAAGACATGTAGGCCTATATGTGGTGTTTGTCTTTGGGTATCTAGAAGTAAATAGTGTTATTCATGCAGAAGGACATATTGGGCACCTAGGAAGTATGTTTGGGTTGTGTCACATTACCCAGGGGTGACCTGGGGCACCTAGGAAGTATGGACCTGTGAATGTTTAACATTGCCAAGGGTCTAGTTGGAGCATTTCTTCCCTAAAAATCGCCAAAAGATCAATTTTCCTAAAAATGGCCTTCTTGGTGAGAAAAGTATTGAAAATTGCAAATTTGAGGTTAATTTTTCTAAAAATGGTCAATTTGGGTAGCAAACTGTCTGATATTGACAAAAATCTGCAGATATCGGTATGAAGGTTGTAGCAGATCATAACATGTTGATGCAGATCACGCTGATTTGATGCAGATCACGTTTGGATGGTCTGCCGTTATCTGCACTACTGCAGATCACGTTAGTTACTGCAGATCACGGTTGTACACCTCCCCTTGACACTGCAAGTGATTGAACAAAACTTTGTTTTCACAGTTCATATATTCATAACGTGTGAATAGCCTGCGAGGAACAATTTGGAGTTGGTAAAATATCACTTGATAATAGTAATGGCTACTGCTGACAGGTAGGGATAAGTGACCCTTCAAGAAGACAGAAGGAATAACACCTGCTTTCTTACGTCTCGCACTTGTAGTTGATATCAATTTGTCACAAGGAATGTGACTGATAGTACAGTAATTTTAGATTTCAACATTGAATAAATTCAAAGAAAGCTGAAAACTTCAGGATTGGTTGGGTTTAGTCCTAGTATGAACATACTAAAAGTCCTCAGTTGTCCCGGGCTTGGCTTTTTTTTTAGGTGAAGTTTTTTGTCGCTGGAGGCTCTAAAATTCATTTAATTTGAATTAAAAAGCATAACTGAATAACAATATATGAAAAAAAGTCTGGCAGATGATCGGAAAGTAAGCATATGAAAATTTTATTACAGTAAATTATGTCAGAGTACCATTATATTGCATAATAAGTGTCAAATATGCATTTTGCGACAAGTATCTCTCAATCAATCAGACACTACTCCCTGCGTAGTACTGACTACTATCTCTGTGTGACAGTCAGTCTACTTCATCTTGCTCTATTGAAGCAGCATTCAGACAGTCCACACCAGCACAAATACCACACATTGTGGAACATGGCACTCCTAGCTTTCTGCACCCACACTGCCGCTGACACCCCTTCTTACAGTTGCAACTAATCATGTTGAGGATCTTGTCAGGTGCTGCTGGTAGATCTGTGGGGACAGGTAACAAGGTACCATTTTCTAACTTCCAGCCCCAGTCTGTAGGCAGCATTTCATTTCCCATCCAGGCTTGAATTTGATGGTAGGTTCGGAAAGAATGTTGTTTTGCGGCAGCACTTGTGGGGGGCAAAGTAGCCAGTTCAAACGACATTTTGATTGACTGGCGTGCTATGGTATTCCTGTAATTACTGTACCTAATCTGGTCAATATTCTCTGATCTCTCATCACTATATAAACAGAGGAAGAACCTTTCACCAGCTTGAGCTACCTCATCATGACTTGCATTTGGATCATTGAAGATCTCCATTTCTTTTCTCAGATCAATGTTTTTTCTCAGGAGTTTGAATACAGTTTTCTTTCCTTTTCCAAACGGGGCAGAAGTTGTATCACATCCTGATACTGCATGCAGAAGAAGGAGGTTGTCTTTAAGGTCACTGAAGGCATCTTGAAGCTGTTGTATATCATACAGTTTCTGGACATTACCTTTACCAGGCTGAAGAAAGAATACAGCGTCAGCATGACAAGAAGGTCAGTGTCGGATCCAACCACTACCACTGTCTGTCCTGTAGCAGATATGGCTAAGGCAGTTGCCACAATCAGTTCATCAGCATCAGAAGTAGCTTGGGTAACATTTATGTGTGCACTGATTAATCTAGAGGATACTGCTTCAATGAGCTGAGTTTTGTTCTTCGAGTTTCCAAGGAACTCTGTTTGAGGTGTGGTTGCGTGCATGTCGTTTTCAAATAATATCTGTGCAGAACATGCTTTTCCAGACCTACGCTTCTGTTCCTCAGATTTTGTTGTTGCAGGGCCATCATACCCATCAAAGACAACAGTTGCATTTGTGCCATAGTTGTTTTCAACGTAGCTTGCATATATCTATCACAGATTTCTCCATATATGGCACTGGTCTCGGCCAACATATACTATGAAGAAGATGCCCTCCATCTATCACAAATGCGCACGTCTCTGGGATATGCACTGCTTAAGGAATCAGATCTTTGAGTAGAGCTGCTAGTACACACTTAACTGGTCTTCTCATAGAAATATCATCAAAGAGAGATGGGGGTTGCGGGGCAAGCTCATATTCAAGGGATTTCTGCAGCTCTGAACTTGAATTCAGGACACAAACAATCCAATTGAACAGTTGCCTTGGATTGACTACCACATCTTTGTTGCGCACTCTGATAGTGTTTTTCATTGAGGTTAGAGGTTGGACTTTTTCTTTGCGGTTGAGCTTGACTTCAGCAAAGCTTTTCCCTGTCATCTTTGCCATTGCCGTCGATCCAATATCTACTGCCTGGTCACAGTTTACAGAACTATCAGCAACAAGTCCAGATCCAAGGGCAATTAGCTGCTCAGAAGATCTATCTGTAAAAGGAGAGTGCACCTGAAACCATCCAATGAATTGGACTAGGTCTTTGTCATCCCGTACTTTACGCGAATCCCGAAGCTCATATCATTATATTTCATATTTGTAATTTGTAAACTGTGTGCAAATGGTCTTCCATAGTCTAAAGGAATCATAGATTCTGTTAGTTGACATGTATACCACATTTTAATTAGCTCCATAATTTGTGTCCAAATGGCTTTCCATAGTATAAAAAAATTGCCAATGCCCTGTGACTAATTGTTTACTAGATTGCCTGATATATTTATACCTAATTGGACAATAATTATGCTTCATTTTACTTACTTTACTACACATATATGTTGTAGGATGCCTTATACATATAGCTGTATGCATAGCTTATCCATAATCCATAAATAACAAGGGAAATTACCTGAATTGTGCCCCTGATGGTGCACTTAATTAGCTGCACTGCAACATGATCCAACCTTCTGAGGTCAGTCCCTGGCCTGAACTAGTTGGTATGGAATGCTGTTTGTGCACAAAACTTTCAGCATGAAAACAAATAAAATGAAGGGCATGCAAAATGAAATATAATGCATGGCTGTATATTGTTATATTGAAAGCAATAAGTGCCTGGTGATTAGTGTGATGTGTTAGTTAATTAAACACAAAAAAATGGGTAATGCCCAAATAATTTTATATTAAGGTAAGCATAATGTTTATATCACATCCAGCCAATATTCTTATAGCTTTTCTTGTCATTTTCTTCATTATTAAGATGGTATTTTGTGATTTAATTTGCATAATCTGCAGTTGGGTTGTATTTTGACATCTCTTATGAAAACGCACCCAGAAAAAAAGCCAAGCCCAGGAGACATGAGGACTTTTGAGAGGTCAATCCTCATATGTAAAGCTATCATTCCTGAGAAATCCAGCTTTCTTTGAATTTATTCTATGTTCTGACTACAACTTGGTCTAAAGTTACTGTACTATGATTTAGGTTACCATGCATTATACTCGAAAGAAAATAGTGCACCTACTATTGCCTGTGCAATAAGCAAAGCATTGGCCGTCTATAATCAACGTTGGAGGGCTATTGATATACACTTACATACAAAATATGATATGGTTCTGTGATATTGATATTGATGTTAGCCTGAATATTAAGATACTTAGGCCAAATTTAAAAAAAAGTTGTGTTTCAGGTTACCCGACCCTACCTAGCAAAACAGGGACAACCCTAGACAAAATTATATTTTAAGTAATTTTGGGCCTATTTCAGAGTCAATTTGATAGTCCACGAGTTGACGCCGTTGTCTGTGGGTTTGTGCTAAAGTTTGCAAGTCATTTTTTTGGTACTTTTCAGGCCAAAGTAGAAAAAAGGATTAAAAAAAATCCGACCTACCATACCTAGATTTCCAGGCTATGTAACCTGAAACACACCTTTTACTTTTTTGGCCTTAGTTACAAGCTGTACAGTGGTTGGGCCACAACAGAAACAAGTACAACAGTAGGGACGTTCACGAACAACGTCACATATTTTGGGACCTTTTATCAAGACCCCCCGCCACCCACTATCCCTAATTTGGACAAATTATACATAGCAAAGTATAGCCCAGGTCACATCTCCTCACTAAATCCAAATATCCTCTACCCCTACATTCCCCTGGACCGTGTCATCATTTCTGAACGTTCCCCAGTTAGAATGCAGCTACATGTCTAACATTGCTTCACGTAATTTAAATAGTTATGTTGAGCTAATTTGTGTAATTTAGCCATCAAGCTCTAATGACGGTTGAAGTGATTAAGTAAGCCGTTGTCATGTAACTGTGGGAGATTACTCTAATTACATCTCAGTACTGGCAGTGAGACCTGCAAACGTTTAACTGTCTACTTTAATGCCCATAGTTGGACTACAACAATTGCCAACTCTAGGTGTTGGATTTAGTCTAATTAAATGGCAAGATATGGGCAGCTAGATGACCTATGCACAATCGGACGGAAAGCATGTTGTTCTCTACCAATAAATCGAATTATCACTTCTACAGTGGAGTGGCCATGATTTAAAACGGGGGGAGGGGGGCTGTATAAAAGGGCTGCACTTCGTTTGCTCCCCTGTGATTCATATCATTCGAGACCTTCTTAATTGAAGGGGGGTAACCCCCGCCCCCTCTTGTAGCAAAAGGCGGGGGTATGAAATCGTTGGGTTCTCAAACCAACTACCCTCCCATGTTGTTAGATGATGAACACTATAACTACATGTGACTACTCTTCAGCAATTCGAGATATTGTTGGCATGAGAGATAATAATACACACATGGCTGTGTAATTACTATGGGGGACGCCATAGGTTATAAACTGGAATTTGAAAAGAGAAAGAAAAAATAAAAGAATGAGTTAGAAATAGATTAGATTAATTGCATCTAATTTGCCTACATTAGGTCACTATACCGCTATACCATTATAGTTAGTACCATGTTGATAGCATGATTGTGTTCGGCATATTCATTCCAGTCACAATAGTAACCATCATAATATATCATAATAGAATAGTATGACACGGTATTAATTGGAGTTTATTCAACCAGTTACTCGCATGCATTATGAATGACCCACTTGCTATGTAGTTATTTTTTCAAATTCCTTCTATAGATAGTGAACTATAATTATTTGAATTAGGTAGCCAACTTCAACGAAACAGATCCATTCATATTGAGCCTATCAAACGGCATCGTACATGTATTATCATTAATACCCTGTATATATATATACTGCTGGTTCTAGAAGCGGCTCTATTTTTTTACCAGGGCATTACAGACAATTGGCGTGTAGTATAAGCAGCCGCAACACTAAATGATATAAAAATGTATGACTATCATTATATTACAATATAGATGGGTATATCCAGTGCAATATGCCGAGATTGCAGGATTAGATCCTAACCGCCGACCCTCATTGGATCTCATTGGATCCCTTACCAGTGCCCCTACTCAGCATTCATTCCTCCAGCCCCATGTGTGAGGTCCCCATACTCTGCATAATGCCCAGGAGAGGTCAGCCAGCACGTCAAGTGGTGTCATTCCTCCCCACCATAAAAGAGGAGACTACTGGAAATACCCGGCTGCCAACGAGCAGGCTTATCTAGCCTGGAGGAGGGGAGGGGGTGGTGATAGGGATGGGGGATGGCTCTCGTGGCCTACCAGTGTTTATCAATCAATATAAAGCATTACGCAAGGGTGATAAGTCGCCAGAGGGTCTCTGGGCCACCATGCCATTTCGCCTCCTGTTTGGGCTAATCCCACAGACTGGTGTATTTGTATATCTATATATGAGCTAACACAATCTTCTTGGTCATGTTTAGATTTCAATACAAGCATGATTATCGATTATCCTTGCTATAATATTGGCATCGTTACATTATTTCACCTACAGCATTTCACTCAAGAGGAGACATTGATCTATACATTCATATAGCGGTAGATAGTCTATCCCAATTTATACATATATAATGCAATGTAGACCATCCATCCATACAATCACGGCTGTTATCACAAGGCCTGTCACATTCTAATCTGTCATCCATTGAATCCTCGCTAATCTGTTGTGAACATGATATAACTCAGCCAGCTACACAGCCCTGTGTAGTATTAACCATGGGATACCATAGTACGAGGTCTAATCACACAATGCTGTAGAATAAGCTGCATTGATATGACACAATAACTCGTGTCAACAGTTCTTAATAATAGCTCTGGTAACGATTAATCTAAAGCTAATATATATATATATATATATATATATATATATATATATATATATATATATATATATATATATATATATGTGAGCAGGCAAGCAGAAAGGATGCTCCCCGCGGGATTAGTTCCGATTTTAGCCACCAGGGGGCTCCACTATGGCCTTTTTTGAATGAAACAGGCTAAAAATTAGTTCTAGAGTACTTTTTTCTGAAGAATTCAATAAGATCACAAAAAACATTCCATTTTTGTTAAAAAGCTTCCATATTTGGAACGTAAAAAGAACGTTTTGAAGCCTAAATGGGTGCCTTTGTTGATATGTGTTGCCATGGAAACAAGATTTTTATTCCAAGTCGAAGAAAAAAAGATCCTCTTTGATAGGATGATTCATGAGGATTGCTACGGTCAAACCAGAATAAAATTATCATTTCTAGTTCAGATTTTATGACCTAAAGACTGAAAATGTATCATAGATTTCCAATCATTTTAATTATGCTAATCGGGAATTCGGAAGGGGGAATGCCCACACATGTTCATGTAGCCATTTCTCAAAAACTAGAATGAATATCTTCTAGTGTAATGTATCATTGAAAAGCTTATGACATAAACTTTAAAGTTGGCTTTTTACTCGGAGTACCCTTTTCCCTTGCCTGTACACATATATATATATATATATATATATATATATATATATATATGTCATTGATCGTCATGATGCATGAATGCAGCCTTGGCGACTAACACCAGAACTACATTCAAGCATCATGTCAATCCTAGGGGGAGTTCTGGTAAGTTAATCGCCAGCCAGGGTTCGATTCATGTATCACGACGAGCAGGGGTATAATGGATCTATTAATGCACTGTGCTACCCTCAAACATTTAAAAACAAGAATTAGATCCTATGCTAATTAGGATCCCATGTTCCTTCCTGCTCCATTACACTCACTGTGGTCGTGGATGCAACCCAAAGTGACGTCACAACCAGGTGACATGACAGCTTCCGGTTCTGCCATTAACTGACTAACTATACTGTCAAGTCCAATCGTGCATTGCCTTGGGCAATATAGTTTTTAATCCGAACGGGAATAGATGGGATCAATAGGAAAGACATATTTGCTAATAAGATATATCTATGTAATAGATAGACAATGGTTATTTAAAGGTATGTAGAATTAACCACAGCTTGCTGGTGGGGGCCAGACGAGGGCAAAGCCCAAGTCGCCCTACCAGCAAGCTGTGGTTAATCTACATACCTTTTCATAACCATTGTCTATCTGTTTTAAACCAGGGTATGCAATATAACCAAGGTGCGAACTCTATTGTTCTAAGCCACCACCGTGGTTTAAATTTAAGTATCAGCCGAAATAAATGAAAAATGTCTTTCTCTAAAGCACTGAATTTCAAATATTCAATAATACATCTGTAACTAATAAAGCTGGAATCGACCCAATTATGTGAAGCTAGGTAAATTAGACACGTGAAGAGGCAACTGAAGATCACAGAGTAAACCTTCATTGTTTTTTACTGTACTGGATATCTAGCCAGTCTCAGTGGAACTGAGTTATGTAATAGGTACCCCACGAGTGACTGAGTGTATGTCAAAATAACCACGAGTGGCTGTTGCCCTATGTAATGAGGGCAACAGTCATTCTATCATTGTTTTTGTTCTGGATATACTCCTGGTGGTCGAGAGGCAATATCATTGATATAAGCCGAGGCTGAAGTCACTGTATATTATACACCCCCGCTAATACAATGGTAAATGTCGACCACAGATTGAATTTGCAAATATAATACTGCCTATGTTGTGAATATAATGAAGGCCCCCACACCTCCCCTCCAGTCCCTGGGCTCTCATCACACTTAGACCTGCTGTGATTAATGAGCTACCTCCACGTCCACCTGCTCCTCCAGGGTGGGCGCTAGTTCCGCTGGGCTAAACCAGGTGGAGACTCAACTCACCAGTTTGCCAGGACGACTGACCGGAGACCTAGTCCCACGTTGCCTACCTGTCCAATACTGAAATAGGGAGAATATGAGCTAATTAATGGTCACTTTATAGTTTTAGAAATATATAAAATTATAGCTATGTATGATATACGACGTTAGACCTCCGCAATGGTTTGATAATAGCTCACTTCAGATCTCCATGAGAGTGAACTTAGTGTCTCTATAGGATCAATACTGGCATTTCACATATCAGAGTCAATCATGGACGGGGAGGGGGGATGCAAAGTCAACACTGGTTTGAACATTTTAGCTTGTCACTTATAAGTTACTAGGAATGCATATACAACAGCTATACGACCATGAGGGTTTTTCTCTTTTTTCAAAGAGTGGACAGAGAGAACACGTTCCTCCAAACACGTTTCTAGGGTATATTAGCGAATTTACTTTTAAATAAGAAGTTCTTTTGTAAATATTAAAGAAAAATCGTTAGATCAAAAAGAAAATTGTTTTTCTGACACTCATCTAGAGAAGTCTTTGGTGTTTTTAAGGCAGTTCGTGGTGAATAGTAAACTGTTTGAGGGGGAAAGTTGTGTTTCTCACAGGGTATTTAGTAGGAGCTAAGAAGGTCATACTAAGTGATAAACGTGACTGAAACAAATGCAATAAATCCTTTATAAAAATATCAGTAAGATAAACGCATTGTTAAAGGGGTCTTAAAGTAGGGGAAAATATGTTTTTACCAAAATTATGTCCTATTGTATATTCATCAAAATCGCCAAATATACCAAAATCATTACTGTTTCTCTTAAGATCGGAATATCACAAATTCGTTTGTGAATTGTAGTCAAGAACTCTATATAAAAAAGGATCAGCGATTTTTGTTACATAACTGTAGTAAGAAAATCTGTTTTTTAAGAATCTTTTCAGGTGTAAATTTATCCGTTTATAACAAACATTTTTGGACAAGTTATGAATTTGTCAGTGGAAATATCTCCATTCTGAGATGGCCATGCATCGTGTAGGGGTAGTCAATGATGAATATTTGGACTGCAATGCCAGTTATAGTGGTGTGTGATAAGGGGGATGTATCCCCCAACAGGTGATAGATAAGGCCAAATAAATAGAAAGGTTTATTTCCGGTAACCCAACCGGGTCTAGCAAAACAGACAATTATTAAGGATTTTAGGACAAAATACTAAATCCCGGCCTTAAAATGAGATCTTTTTTTTAATAAAAAAAAAGATTACTAATGTAGACTATCATAGTACCATAGTGTCATACTACCCGCCACCCCCACCCACCGACTCTGTCCCCACTGACCCACTCTGCCCCCCCTCCCATTCTGTCCCCACTCACTCCGTCCCCACCCTCCCCACCCTCCCCACCCTCCCCACCCTCCCCACCCTCCCCACCCACCCATAGGCCCAGAGCACTTCTCTCTCTCTCTCTCTCTCTCTTTTTCTCTCTCTCTCTTCAAATGATGTGTATATCCCTCACCCACAACGAAAAGGTATGACATCATTAAGGGAATTCCCTGGGTGTTTCCCGGAATTTAGACTGGTTTTTGTAGATTTACGTAATTAGGACAGGTTCCAAACGAAATGCCTGTACAAACGATTTTCCTAAAAGAATTCTCTTGTTTTAGGGAAAAAAGTAACGAGTTCCCTATCATGTCAGTTCGTTCTTTACAACAGAAACGATGAGTCAGCGATTTTACCACTAGAAACACATATTACAGTTTACACTATACAGTTCGCTGCTCCATTCGTTGAGCCTTTTCTTTGTTCAACTAACTGTTTGAATAAAGAGAAGAACCTTCCAGATCTACTATTTGTGCAGATGTGAAACTATAGGTATACAATAAAAGCCCCTGACAACTTCTGTGTTCTACTGTATTATGGATCCGTCTTAACTTAATTTTCCAACAATTCCTTCCCCAATACTTCATGCACTATACATTGCCTACTGGTCAGCAGGACTGCGGACAGTCACACTGCTGGACACTGGTAACATGGACACTTCCAGTATACTGCTCATAACAGTGCCTCTGTACAAGCGTGATCTGCAGTAACTGACGTGATCTGCAGTAGTGCAGATAACGGTAGACCATCCAAACGTGATCTGCATCAAATTAACGTGATCTGCATCAATTCATGTGATGCAAAAAGCCTGAATTATCTGTATCAAGAGAACTTGTCCTCTCCCTGATGATATCTGCATTAAAACATGTATGCCCATATGGTCTTTGACTCAGTGTATCTAGAAGTAAATAGCATTATTTATGCAGATGGACATATCTATAGGGCATCTATAGGAAGTATTTTGGGGTTGTTCCACATTTCCCAGGTGTGACCTGGGGCATCTAGGAAGTATAGACTGGGGGTTGTTTCACATTATCCATGGTCCACTTTGGGGTTTTCTTTCTTAAAAATCACCAAAAAGTCAATTTTCCTAAAAATGGCCAAAATGGTGAGAAAAGTGTTGAAAATTACAAAAAGGTCAGTTTTCCCAATAATGGTCAATTTGGCAAGAAAAGTGTCCAAAATTCTGCAGATAATGATTGAATGGTTGTAGCAGATCATGTTGTTTTGATGCAGATCACGTTAATTTGATGCAGATCACGTTTGGATGGTCTGCCGTTATCTGCATTACTGCAGATCACGTTGGTTACTGCAGATCAAGGTTGTACAGTCTCCCCCTGGAGTAGCAAACCTACAACATGGCAAAGGCAGGTCTTGGGAACTCTGTTCTGACCAGAACAACTTTACATCTATAATAATACACCTAAGAGCTCTCTGTATGAGCAGGCGAGCAGAGAGGATGCTCCCCACAGAATGAGGACCTATATTATCCAACATCTATCTCATTGGCCTAAAATGGTTCTATATTTGGAATATCGAAAGAACGTTTTAGAGCCTAAATGATGCCCATGTTGTTATGTATTGCCAATGTATGGTAATTTTCTATGCTAAGTATGCTTATTAGATAGAGATATACTGGAGCTTATTGCAATTTTGGACAATACAATGCCCACCTATATTCAGGAAGCCATTTCTCAAAAACTAGAATTTTATATATTCTAGTCTAAATATATCACTAGAAAGCTTATAGTATCCATCTTAAAGTTGACATTTTCCTCGGAGGACCCCTTTCGCTTGCCTATACCCGAAAAATAACAATGCGAGTCGCCCCTCCTCCTAGTGTACCAAAATTCATTCTTTAAGATAAACAAGGAAAGGTAATTCAGCATGCAATACGTATATCATAAGATGAGATTGTTCATGGGAAAACTATGCCTAGCATATTTAAAAAGTAAAATTACCTGTTTAGGTATCATTCTGAATAGTCATTAATTGGGGAGGTCACACCCATCACATCATTAAAGAATCTATTCCATAACCACATCAAGAACACTCCCTCGCAATTATACCCTCCATTGCACCTCCCTTACTTCACCAGGAGACGCCGACGGGCTGTCCATCAGACGTCCATACCCCGTAGGGTCTTGCTGGAGAGAAATCGTTCCATTTTAACACATTGGGCTGAGGAATCGTCTTTTTTTGGTTGAAATCCGCGTCCTTTGCATGACGATAATTACCCCGTGCCCCGCGGCTACATTGACTAAAATCCTTTTAACTTGACAGCTGAAGAGGGCACACTTCCCCTGTCTCACTGGTTGCCAAGGATCAGTAGTGAAAGAAGAGACGGCGCGAGGCTGGCCCTAGGCAAGAGTCAATTGCCTTTGTGGCTGCTTGAGATGGTTCTATTGACGTGTGTTGAAGTCTCAGGTATGACGGAGGCATGGCATCTCGTGAGCACACACGGGGTACAGTAGAGCTGCAGTTAACAATATAAACTGTGCGTGGTACTGTGGTCGTACTTTATTTCGCTGGGTATATATTTTCGCTATATTCACGGAAATGTAAAATCCGCGAAATTCTTATATGCTACAGTATGGAATAAATACCCGTGAATTAGTCTTTTTAGCCACCTCAGCGAAAATTTACACCCGTGAATATAAGTACTTTCACAGTATGTTCTACCAAGACAGGGACAGGGAAGGATAAGCAAAGGTTAAGGTGAATACATCTATACCTGACTCTATTTAAACAGTGGGTTTATGATACAGCAGTATGCCTGGGTGAATACCCCCACTGATAATAGACGTATGTATCAACCCTATAATCGTATTGACTTATCAAATCAGGGAGCGCCTGCCATGCGTCAGGCCTGCACAGCACTAAAAGAACGTTTGAAACGCAATAACTTGATAATAATTAGTCTTTGTATATTGAGTTCCCTTCGAAAGGTCATTGCTTTTAGGAGAATGAAACATGACATCAAGAATCATCTTAGCACAGACATGAGTAATCCATACAAACAACTACTACATCTCACTTACTGTGTGGGATTAGAAGAGAAATCGGGATTAAACCGACACACCCTGACTTCAATTGCAATGCTGTATGCACGACTATTTTAGGCATGAAGAATGCTCAGTGGCATTGACATATACTAACGTTGACTAAGCCAATAGCTGCTGATTGGTATTGGAGGCACCATGCTTGGTAAAGCCAATCAGTGCAATTACTGCACACAGGCAACTCCCATAGACACACCATGAGCCTGTCGGCAGTCATTTGTATGGGACACAACCAGCTTCCAGATAGCCTATAGCATTGTAGCTGGTCATTTTCTGTTAGCTGCCATCTTGCCACCTATGTCACTTGAATAAATGACGAGAGGGGCAGTTCGTGGGGCCTGGAGAGACGACAGGTATCATCTCTCCTACCACTGCAGACCGACCCCATACCCCAAAAATATAAAATCAAAAAGAAATTTAAAATTCAGAAAAAAAGGAACACAAAAGAATAACAATAACACTCCCCCCCCCAAAAAAAGAGAAACCACACGACAACAACAACAAGACATCTGGGGAATAAAACTTGTCCAACATCTGGGTAAGATACAAATCCCCTCCCCATCCCGCCAAGTTAATACCATCTTCACTACCGTGCTGCTATGATCAACCCGTTATACTCCTTTAACCATGATGTGATCATAGAGGAAGACAACCTGGGGAGAGGAGAGGAAGGTGAATCAAGGGAAGAACATTCTGCTCAGGTGGGCTTGTGCCTGGGTCAAGTAACTTTAAATCCCTGCTGATATCCTTGTAGAGCCCCCTGCTAAGACCGACCTTTCCAGATCTATCACAATCACCATGCCTTAGTATGCCTTAGCTGTGAACCGCATAGAATCTATAAGCATGGAGTCTATTTATTTATAATCATGCCCTGTGGCCTTCCATAGTGTTTATTTTTTAGAAGCCTTCTCATTCTTGACTTTGGAAGAGAAAGGAACTTCAGACTCAGTTTTGCAGTTGAGATGTTTTAATTCCGTATCATACAAAGTGAAATCCTCTTTTATGTTCGTAGGGCTCCGCTTACATGCTCTGGTCAAATTTTAAGTCCAATTTTCAACTTGTGGCTGAATAATATTATCCTTTTACCTCAGTCGAATAAATACATTTATAAACTCAATGTAAAAGAGCAAAATAAACTTGTAATCGTTAAGTGAGCTATCATTATGCACAGACACTTTGTCTGCTCACAGAAAAATATAATGTATATAACTTGGCTGTTTTGCTGGACTGTGTTTTGGCTGTCCAAGTATGTTTAATCACCTGTCACTCTCAGGATAAAAGCAGGGAATAGATACCTAGGTATCAGCACATGCAATCCCTTGTAGTTATTCCGTATCAGTACTAAAATAAGCTACATGCTCCTTTCTGGACGTCTCTGTTGAATACAGCACCAAAGTCTCACATAGATGTTTTTTGTGATATAGAGGTCCCTCATTGTCCAGACAACACTGCCTGTCACCAGGAGGATGTCCTACCTTTATAAATTATAACACTTACCACCATGAAGGCATATAACTGGTCGACTGTATCACATCATGGGCATCACCATGGCCACAATGTACTTTATTAGATTACGGCCTATACATCTCAGTAATTGCCATTGCTGCTTCTTGCTGCATGCTTAACACAATCCTGAAAGAAGCAGCAACTTCCAGGGACACCATGGTGATGTTGGCTTCACACGGGGAGTGATCTAGCAGAGGGCTGCAGTGCTGTAATACTGCCACATCAACAAGAAGTAGACAGAAGCCTGCTGGTGGAGGCACCCCCTGTAATGTACACAGAATGGCCACTGAAACCACCTATATGCTGCTCAATGCCGCTGCTGCAACCTGGTTTGGGGCGTGACGTCGATGGCTGTGCAGGTACTTGGGAGCTGCCCAGGCGCATGCGCGGCTATTAGGGAAGTTGCCAAGCGTGGCATTGTGGGTAATGTGGTAAGGGGTGGTTATATCGGCGGTAGAATGGAGGTGGGGTGGGAGGGGAGGGTAGCGGGTGGTGTGACCACATAGACGCCTGCCGGACCATGGGCAAGGTGTATGCTCTGTCTCTCTCTATAGGCTAGGTTATGGGTGGGGCGTCAAAGGTTTGCTATAAAATGAGAGACTTGTATAATTCAATTATATCAAAGAATTATTTTAAGTCTTATCAACCCGTTTGCTATACACTAAATATATATATTTAGCAGTGGCGTATAGGATAAGTTTGAACCCTATCTAGAGTGGGCTGTCTGTAATAAAGAATCACCGAGTTTCAAAAAGTGTGAGTTGGGCCCTTTCTTTGATACATCTATGAGACAAATGAAAGGTGTAGAATACACGTACCTCTTAGCATCAAGGGGATTTTACTAAGTGATTAGAGATAGTTCATAGTGCGGGTAAAGAGCAGTTCAGAGGTGCTCCTTATAAAGTGAGCTATAGACAGCAGGTAGAAAGGAAGCCACCCTGTTACCCTGACAATAACCAGCCCTCTCTTATAGGGGCGCCATCTGGGCGATAATAGGCACATTTCCCTATAGAATGTCTATTTATATGGGGCATTATAGATAAGTGTTGAAGCATGGCTGTAAAGGCCAGTGTATGGCTAGCTATTACTTGTAATGGAAGCCACCAAGCCACCCTTTTAAAGAAGAGTGTTATTGGCACATGGTTAATGGAAGTAAATGGGTGGTAAGTGAGATTAGAAAAGGAGAGTGAAACCGATCCAGGCAGGTAAAGTTCTGAAGATTTGCCCACAAACTTTGTACTTAGTAACTTATTTATACATTTATGGATGAGGCCACTGTACGGATAGGCGGACGCGTGTAACATTACCCCGAGATAATTCAATACATGTGCAAGTATTTATAACACAATTAAACCGGAAATTGTTTTATATGGTGGCCCCCTAACTATCATATACAACAATGCCCACTACTTAAAACATCCTTGTTCACCTGGTGTTGTGGTCTCTGTTTTGCATTCATACATCCTGACAATAGATAGCTGATAGAGGACAAACTGCGTTAAAGCACTATGTCACCATTAAAGAGTTAATATTCAAGTGCCAACATAGTGTAATCCTGACATATATGAACCATGACCAGATGGGGTTTGATTTCAAATCCCAAAGAAACCAAATACTCGGCTGACAGCGGTGAAGCCATTTTGGTATACACATCTATTCCCAGCCGGAAGCCACATAGTCAACCTTGTGTATGCAGACAGAGTTGGGTTGCTTCCAGAGAATCCATGAAAAGTACACCGCATTCACCTTAGATAAAATATTAAACTCCATAAAAGTTCATTTTAAGTTCAATGAGTTACATTGACTGCAATGAAAATTTGGTTTGTGCGATCGCCATGGAATGAAATGAACTTTATTGCACTTTAAATGTATACATTCATAAAATCAACCATTCATTACCGGTAAATTCAAATGTTCTTGCACTACATCTGTGACCAGATGGCGAGCTTCCTGACGGCGAGGCAATTATGAACGACAATTTATAATAGTACCGGGTACATTGGCTATTTATTGACACTATCAGTGATGAATTGATGAATCCTAGTTACACTCAACCAATGACCATGCACGGCCAGGTATGAGATTTTGAAAAGTGGAGGAGGGACATTGTTAAAGGACCCCTCAACATTGTTTCCCATTAAGAGAAAACAAATTACGCCCTTAAAATCCGCGCCTGCCGCACCTTGCTATTACTGTTCGGGGCAGTCTTGAATTATCGCAATCTTGTTCAATCATAGAGATGCCTGTGTCCTGGCAACAGTGTACAGTGTACCATGGCATGTATATACTATAAATCGCTGAGTGTACAGTCCGACACTATGGAAGGGAGAACTGACTTCTGACCATAAAAGAATGTCTGCGATTTGCTTGGTTTAGCTATCCTTGTTCAAGGATTACCTGCTACTCAGTTTAAGGCCTTTCCCTAAAGACAAATCATATATGCCTTTGAGGACTGCGGATCTAGAGTTACCTCGGTGCGAAAAGGAGATGTCCCGGCGCTGCCCGGACATACCGGTGCTTTAAGACCATTTGGAAACTGCTCACATTGCCACGGGGCTAGATGACTGTAACTGGTTATCATATAGACTGCAATGATATACACTGAGATAATATAACCCTGTCTCCAGACCCTTCTTATCGACAAGGATTTTAGTCGTCAAACAGGAGGGAGTTAGAGGACACCCAAGGCAAATCCTGGCTCAAACCTGGCACTCATCAGGCCCAGTCCTAGACACCAGTCACTGTCGCCAATACCACTCACTTTTGAAAATCAGGCAATGCCTGACTTTCAGAAACTTGTAAGTGATTTTGGCTACAGTAGCGCCCCGGAGTAGACACAAAAATGTAAGCGTCTCTGTCGCCAAAACCACTCACTGCCTGACTTTTAGAACTGAGTGGTTTTGGCAACAGTGACGCTCACATTTCCCGCTGTGAACAGGCAATTGCAGTTTAAAAAATCAAATTTAGTTCCCCTCCTTGGTACTGCCCAGGCTAGTATAGGAGGCTGCAGTGGACCGTTGACACCCCTACATATTGCGCTTGATCGTCCCCCTACTGATGGCGCTTGAGGCCGGATGAAGTAACAGGAGACGATTGCCGAACAACACTGTAGAGGGAGGAGCCTGCCACAAAGATAAGGCTCTACCGTCACGCTCACCTAGTTTTTTAGCAGCCGCATGCAAATAAGGTGGGATTAACAGGACATGGTAAAAGGAGAGGTTTGGGACCTACCCTCTAAAATTACACTGCATAGTTGGGAGGGGGGGGTAGAAACACTATCAATCCCTGTTGCTAATGATTATCTCAAAAAATATCCACTCTACCGTGCAATGATATTGCGGAATAGAAAAGTTCACAGTTTGCAGATGATCAGTATCTTCATACAGTGCGAGATTAAAGGTCTACATTTGGAAAACTTGGATTCTCATCGCGGTGTTTTTAAAGGGATGAAACGTTTAGTAGTTCGGTTGAGGCTTGGCTTTGGTCATTGCCTTTACTTGCGACATTCTCAGAACATGCAGAACTTATTCCTGTGTCAGTATCCTTCAGAGAAACTCAGGGCTTAAAAGGTGTATTATGGAAAATTGCATACGACGTTGGCAAAATGATCGATATGGGGAGCTCTTCAGCTTTAGCCTCCCCTGATTATCAACATTTTGATCTCTTTACCTGTGAAAACTTCTAATTGATGGATTGGTGATTCAAAGACCCAGATCATCCTCCTGACGTGTACAGGCAACAATGACGTAGCCTACATTGATGTATCATGTAGATTCTGAGTATCCTACCCTAGATAGATCACACTGTAAAAGGTTGGTTGCCATTTTTGTAGGTGTACAGTAGATCCTGCTGTAGGTGAACAGTTTATTGTAGGTAAACAGTAGAAGCTACCGTTGATCTACAGTATATTCGACTATAAATTCGTTCTACAGTAGATTATACTGTAGATCTACAGTAGATTCTACTGTGTATCTACACTAACTATTTACAGTGCAGGATGTTTTCTAGTACCCTGACCGCGTTCCATCCTTCCGATAAGTAGAGCCTGACAAGGAGACATCTTGCACTATACAGGGCGTGGTGTTCTAAATGTAAATGGTTGAGATCAGTTCAGGTAAAATGCACCAGACAGAAATGTGATATCAAGATATTTCTGATGTGTTTTCCGCCTCAAGTATTCAATCTATGAGTTAGCAATTCCTTAGTTACTCTTACAGATTGTTTAAGGTGTGGGGTGAGAGGGGGGGGGGGCTGATGGATTATTTTTGGAAGGGGGTAAAATATTTCCCCCTGTTTTGAGCGAAAAAAAGCCTGCACATCACTATGCAACAAAGGGCGACGAACATAAAATATTTTCGACTCGAGTTGTGAAAATGTTTAATCCCTCAAGGGGGAGGGGGGGGGGTGACAGAATTTTGAGCACTCCCTGCACAAAACCTCATCGCCCCCGCCATTTGTTTAAAAAAAGAGTAATCACTCCCTTATGACATAGTGGCGTACATGACAACAGACTATTGTCCTCTGTTCCTTCTCTTC
This sequence comes from Harmothoe impar, assembly GCA_947462335.1. Classification (NCBI taxonomy): domain Eukaryota; kingdom Metazoa; phylum Annelida; class Polychaeta; order Phyllodocida; family Polynoidae; genus Harmothoe; species Harmothoe impar. Next base: position 66,164,976 of record OX381705.1, on the reverse strand, counting down.
TAACTCCGATGGTGATAAATGACTATGCATCATGTCAGAGGGTGGATCCTGACTGAATTCCTCCGTCTCTGGTCTTCAAATATATGGATAGAGTATGTGTACATAGGCGTTGGGGAGTGTCCCAAGTCTTGTCTCTATGGTGAGGGCCTGGAGGAGGTTTCCAAGTAGATAGTTATAGGTAGAGGAAATTACTTCTGTTTATCACCCTGCGTTCCTATAGACCCTTATTCACAGAATGATGAGTTCGTCCACATACCAGATGCCCGATGTGGTTGTCGTGTCAGCGTTCGCTCCAGGACTATGAATGAGTAATGATGACAACTATGCATGTAAACATGTTTATCTAATGCAGATTATATCCAAGATGTAACTGATGACCACAACTATGTATGCCAGCATTTAGTTTATAGAATGGGATGCAACATCTTTTAGGGACCGTTGCATTTACTTTAATATAGTGAGTTGCTATGAATTACAAATGGAATCAAAGTTCATTTTTGGTTAATGTTACAATGTTAAATCGCACATTACACGTTTTTCAAGCAGAACCCCCTCCACATGCATTGGACCCACTTGGTGGATTTTTCCATAACAAAAATAAAAAGTGAAATGTTATACGGCAGATTCGGATTCAGCACACCCAAGTTACCGTAATCCAATCCAACTCGAAAATCCCTTCACAAACTTTGTATTATCTCTTTCCTAGATATTTTCACTGTAAAAAGTTGTTGTTCGTGAACAGCAATATGTGCTGTAACTATACAGTACTTTAGCTGTAAAAGATAATACAGCAACTTTTGCTGTACACATACAATTCTGTTACTGTAGATGCAGGTTCGAATCCCATAACCAGCAACCAGAGGGAGAGAGAGCAGAGAGGTTGGAGGGAGTACCATACTCCACAGCTCAAATATGACCTGATCTTTTCAAAAGCCCAATGATGCAGGCTACATAGTGACTGCCCCTCTAGCTCAGTCGGTAGAGCCGTGGGAGATGTAGTCTGAGGGTCAGCGGTTCCAGTCCCGGCAGGAAACTCTCACACAAACTACATTTCTCCTGATGCAATTCTAAAGTATAATATATTTTGGTACACTGAAATGTTACTATTGAAAATATGCAGAGGATAAGACCAATGTATCTCAACAATCTGCATGAAAGATAGTAAAATTTACTTTGAAAAACATCTATAGGCCATCAAGTTTACACTTCAACTAATGGTAGTTCAGTCCTTATTAGTACATTACTGCAATAGGGTAATTTTCATATCAACCCTTAAGACATGAACAGTCTAGTTCTAAAATTGTCCCCAGGGATCCTGTGTTGACCTCATTACCATCCACACATAAGTAGGAGGTGTTTCAATGCACCTGACATGCAGGATTCACTGGCGTAGTGGTCATGGTTCAGGACTATGGATTGGAACCTGGGGGTTCAAATCTCCAAGATGTTGAATATGTGAGCCTTTTTAGAACTCAGGTCTGCGTCTATAGTAGATTCTACTGTAGGTCTACAGCAGAATTTACTGGAACCAAAGTTGCCCCCAATAGTTGCTGTACAGGAACACTACTTACTTCTAACAGTGTTGTTTGATTAAAATGGCAACTTAACACAAATCATGTATAGCTACAGCCATTTAGCGGGTGCTAAGTGTATTCTCTATGTCTCCCCTGTATTCTGGGAATTCTATCTTACAATCCCATCTTCAGATCCTCTGCCTACACTTTTGAACAGCTGCAGACAACATCAGAGGAATTAGAAATACTAAAGTTTAGATAAGAAATGCTGTCTGCGAATTGTGAAAGGTCATCCCTAAGTGAAACATATTGCAATTACAGCTGTGCAAAGCATACTACATCAAATGACCTTTAGGGCCTCATTCATTTTCTGTCAGGCCCCCTCGTGGCTTCTTCCAAATGACTTTCTGCTTGATGATTCGATTGAAACACATTTGCAAAACAGATGTTCCCTCATTGTTCGCATGTGCATTGGCTAAGTCAGAACTGCAAATCTGCAGCGACATTTTCTCTCTCACTTTTACAAACAGTGTTCACTTTCTAATTCATGTATTTTTAGTATGCAGATTGAAAGGTTACTGCAGTCCTGCAGAAATATCTGAGCGTCGGCCAGACTTCCTGTCGCCAAAACTAGTCTCTCTTCCAGAGATAAGCTTTCTGAAGACTCAGGAGTGAGAGTGCATCATTGCAAGACTGCTAGACAGCCAAGCAATAGTGGACTGAATGAGAGTCAGGCTTAGCTAGACTCTGAAGATAGTCCAGCTATACAGTTCTCTTGCAATTGGGCAATGCCCATAGTATACTTATTGTGAGTGTAAGGGGCTTTATATATATATATATATATATATATATATATATATATATATATATATATATATATATATATATATAATACAGGGTATTAATAACAATACGATTCCACTATAATAGATACAATGTGAATGGATCTGTTAGAAATATCAGATTTACTCAAACCTTTAAAAGGAAATTCCCTGTGGACACATATCTACAAAGACCTTACAGAAGAGAGAGAAAGTGTCAGAGCTCTACTCAGATAGCTCTCGTTTGGCTTTACTAGTTTAGGGTCGATAAAGGCTGCTAATGTCTACACCAGGTTGGGAGTGGTCAGTGAAGAAGGTGGCTGGACAAGGTTGGAGACAGATCCCTCAGATTGAGTGTGTTACAGGGTGGAGTGGGTGGTAGGGGTGCCTGATGGAGGGGACTACTCCTGTAGGTGACTTGCCCTGAGGGAGAGTAGAGTATGGCCGTGACCTCCTGCACTCCCATACAAATCTTGTTACACATTTGCCGACAGATTTGCCACGGGTATGCAGCATGTTGTAATGATATTTCCCATTGCACTACAAAGAAGGAAGAATGTTTTGCATTTTGAAAAGCCAGCTGAAACCTATACTCATAAAAGACGTTTCTCTAATCACATGAAGTAGATAATAGGTCCATTATGACAGTTGTAAACTACACCACTGCTGCAATTTGTTCTACCTCCACATCTTTCTCATACCACCAGGAGGTGTTGAACAACATTAAGGAGCTGTACAGGGGCAGCGCCTGGAGCAATACCTCCTTCAGTGAGTGACCAGTGCCCGGATTGGGGCGGGCTATGTGGTGTCTAATGGTCAGGGGACTTGTGGGAATATTGGTGACCCCTTACTCTAATGTTAACAACCTCAAGTGGCCCCTCCCATACAGTGACAGCTATGACAGAGTTATTAATGACAGCCTTCTAACATGGCCACTTGCTCCAGGGCCCTGTTGTACTAGCTAGGTTTGGGGATCAGGGATGCTACCTTCCATTTTCAAAACTGGAACGTCCTGTTTTGTTTATCATTATCTGACTACAAGTGACATTTCTTTTCATTTGAACAGATAAGTTTAGAGTTTACTTAGATTCATAAGATAACGATAAGTTAAAAGGGTTAGCTTTAATAGCATGGTGAATGATAACACAGTAGGGCAATCTCCCCGACAGAGACTTCCGCTCCCCCCGGTCACTTCTATCTCTGCCAAAACCCTATCTTCTGTGGAAAAGGTCTAGAAAAGTGTACCACTTCTCTGCTCTCCTATCCGCTTCACACACTGCTTATATCCCTACTCCAAAATAGTCCCTAGGAAAATCAACAAATTCCACCACAATAACATGACCAATATGTCTGTAACTTTCAGAATTTCGTGTTCAGGTCTTCATACAAATATTTGAATCAAATCATAGATGGGAAATTGTATATTTCAAGAAGGTGCACAATGGACAGAACCTGTCCATTTGCGAAGCACGGAGTAAGGATTTGGCAGAGGTGGAGGACGACCAGTGTGGCACCAAATATCTGCTGCGGGAGATTGACAGTAGGGTAGAACATGTCTGCTGTTTACATTATTGCCAATTATTTCAGAGTAACATGACCCCCCACCCCAATGCACTCTGTATCATATCCACGTCCCTAAAAATGACCAAGCATTTCTTTCGCCAAAGCCAAGACTCGCCTTCCAGCCTATTTTCAAACTCCGCTCTAAAACAGAACTCAAACAATTGTTGCCTCTTGGTCCAGAATTCCTATTTGAGTAGGGAGTCGGAGTATTGAACTGGAACATGGTGGTAGTCCTGGAAACAATTGATATTTTGTCATTCTATAGCTTTCTATGGGGGCTATGCATGGTTTTACCGTTCAACAACATGCATTACAACCAAAAGTACCCACAATATGCCGCTGGTGGTTTTATCTAGCGGTACGTAAGCTGGCATATCGATATGCCATTGTAGAATGGGATATACTGGTGTACACAGAGAAACATGTCTATGTCGCCAGAACGAGCACCTTCTGAAAGTCAGGCAATTTCGGAGGTGTTCGTTTTGGCGAGACACGACCCACATTTTTCTCTGTGTAGATAGTGTAATGCATATGGGTGATTATAATTCAGCAACTCTGTTAAAGCGTAAGTAATTATAATCCAGAACCCTGAAATCATTTCTGATTAAAAAGAAAACACCCTCCCGTCCAGTTGCATGTGTTTGACCAATTTGTGGCATGCAACCAAAGACACAAATGGACCACATTCCCCTCCCCGATGGAGCTCATGACCCCCCCCCCCCCCCTTACATACCCCAACATTATAATATCTCAACATATCCATGGATCGCATGTGGATTGATTCCACATAGTTCCTGTAATCCCCATGGCACTGAGGACACACAGGTTGGAGTTATTTGTCAAGAAGTAACTGTAGACTGAAGGCTCATAGGGATTCCTAACGGCCTGAGAGAGGAACAAGATCCAGCCACTAGCTCTAATGCCTCCTCGGGTAAAAACTCCACTAATGCGGAGAGAGAGGGACAGTTTGCTCTGATTGTAAAAAAAAAGATGACTTCTACGGGTGGCTTTATCTGTTTGCTATACCATCAAAGCTTAGAAAGTGTCAATAATGTATTTCAACATAGGGGATTTGTCTTTTGAGAAAGAGTAGCAACTGCAGATATTCAGTGAGAGCTCCTGAATGTCGAGGATGTTCAGCGCTCACCATCTCCCTCCCCAACCCACGTCTGGCAGTTATTCGGCTGTGAAATGACTTGTTAATATTCTAATTAATGGCAATGGGCGGACCTATCCCTCAAATTAGGGTTCTCAATTGTCATTGACTAACTGAATACAGTTAATCTCATTTCGAAAAGGCTCGTCGGGCCTGGATTAAAAACGGATTTCTTCGGGATTTCTAATCAAATATTTGATTGTCATCATCTTTGGTCCTCGTGGAGATACAAGCCTAGATTTTCAGTGTGCTTACTTAGGATTTGTATTAATCAGCTTAATGAGAGCTCCCAGACAATGGTGGGTTGTTTTGGTGCATGGCTGTCAATGCCCAGGGGGCCACTGGAGGTGACTGTCGTGTGCTCATCTATTTATTTCTTGTTAGCAATGATTGTCACTTCTTCCCTAATGTCTCGTCAGTTAGGAGGGGAAGTGACAAGGAAAGTGCACCCATAATTGCCCTTCCAGCACCTTCTTTCCTACTTCTTTCTTCTATGGGGGTTTCCCTTTTCGTTTCTTTTAGGTTTAATACACAAGGTGTTGCTGTGTGCTCATGGTGTTGTCCACATGTTTCAACAAGACCCCAGCCTGGCTGTAGAGCACCATGGGAAGCTGTGCAACCAAATACCCACGGTCATCTTAGCGACCTCCTAATAGACTCTACAAAGAGGTAGTGTCTACAACATGCAGTAGATGGCGCTAATGCATACCCTGGTCTTGTTAAAACCTGATGCGGAAGGCGCCTCACCCAGCATCATATCAGAACTTTATATTATAACATGCTCTGGAATCAGTCATGCAGAACACGATAATATATAGTGCATAAAAACAGTATCAGCACACGGGGAGTAAAACACATGAACTGGGAGAAGCAGATGAGGCATCTAGGCATGTGTGACTTCTTTTGTTATCCAGTCACCCCTGGAGGCGGCCTAATAAATATAAACGCAGTAATTGTCACAAAAAAACGACAATGTAGTGTTGCCATGGGGGGGGGGGGGATGTTGATAATGTGAGCGCCCAAATGCCTTCCTAATGTAGTGTAACGTCTCGAATAAGGATAAGGAATACCTCCTTGGGCAAGTGTGTCGCCCAAGGGGACTACTTATCTCTATTATAGCTTCATTAGATTTTTCAGTAAAAAAACAGTTGCCCCTATGCATCTCTGTGGGGCTATTCCTCCATAGACAATTTATGTAAGCCAGCCCTGAAATCCATTGCCCTTAGAAGGGAAAGCCAAGTAACCAAGTGACCTAGATGTGAACTATTCTCTCCAGGTCTGCCTTCACCAGTTCACCGCTCATTTCCCATCCCTGAACTAACAGCTGGAGACATCAGATGAAGAGTCCTACTAGGCCCTACACTGATATGCATTGGTTCCCTATACGAATAATCTCTCAGTTACTATAGTGTCTAACCAAGTAGTCATTTTTGTCTCTCTGTACAACCAACCGAGATAAGTTAATATTATTGTCAGGTTGGTCAGTACTGACCAACTTATCTTAGTCTTCCCATTTTAAGTCCTTTTGAGTAAGACATTAGTCATTCCGTGTTAGTCATTCTGTTGTTACCTGACCAATGTCCCTATGACCAATCTGGGATAGCCACCACAGACTAAGGGCCGGAGTCTTTAAGTTTCTGTGTACAGTCATGAGAATTAGATGTTACCTGAGTTACTGCTTGGAATTATAGAACAGTTTTAGTTCTGGGTAGAGGGTAGGGACTGTTCTTTTAGATATTGATATTACTTATATATGAATTCATATTATTTTATTTTGAAATAAATACCTTTCAGAGGACAATGCCGATTTTCTAACAATGGCATCCCTTGTTATTGGAAGAGATGGAATTTAATACATAACATAATTATTATGCTGAATTGCATTTTTCTCTCATTTTCTGCCAAAGCTATGCATTAAGATTCATAATACATTGTATTATGTCTACAGTAAAATTAAAGTAGTTATCATACACATCCATTAGATACCTACCCAGATCATCATACTCTTTTCCCTATTTTAAATGAAACACTGGCTGCCAACAGCCAAAAGATGTTTTCTGAAAGTGCAGGTTTCAGATGAAATCTGTTAACACTTAGAACTGAGTGGATGGACTAAGTTTCCATTCATTCAGTAAAGTGCCTTGACATTTGTCGCCGTTGTCAATGGAATCCATTTACCGGGTATGCACATGTAAAGTCATGAAATATAAATGTATTCTGTGTTTAATTCGGTTACATTAAAAAGCCCACTCCCGCTTCCAAAACATTACTAATGAGATACAACAAACTAAATTTATCCATCCCATTGCTTTCTTCCCATTGCCTCATGATTCCCCCCATGAAAGCCTGGGGCCTACTTTGTCTGGGCGTTAAAGCTACATATAATAGTGTCTTTCATTGCTGCTTTTAGTTTTGACACACCGCCATATAACTAACATGGCCTGGGGAAAGGGACATTAGTGCACCCTGCAAGAAGGTCCCTTTTCGCAGATTGTACCACACATTTTAAAGAGAGGCGTCAGGTGTCCCCCATTCAAATAACTTAATGCAGGATCTCAGCATGTCGTATAGAGTTACATTAACCTTGATTTAAAAGTCCGGTTATAAATAAAACACCAAAAAAAGCACATGTATTGGTTCACTTCAGACATTGACTATGGCCAGGTAGTCAGTTTTGAAATAGCCATTGTAAAAGAAACGATGCTTTTAACACTCTTTGTGCAGTTGACACTGCAATCTGTGCTGGTCATTATGAGCTTATATCCAAGAATCGGCGTGTAAACGTACTGTGTGGAGAAAAGTGAAGACGCTCTAGATAATCTTTATCATACTATACTTTGATTACAAGTCATAGTACCATTAGCCTTGTTTGATAGGCTTACTATGAGAAATTCAGTCAATAAAATCATTTTCAAGCTCAAACTGAACTCACTAAAACCCATAGTTTAACTTAAACCAAACTACTCAGTTCAAGTCCTCTACATATGTTCCCTTAGAAAAGTGAGAGTCACTGTCGCAAAAAGCAATCTTACCTTAAACCAAGGCAGTGCCTTACTTTCAGGTGAGAGTGCTTTTGGCGACACTCACTTTTCTGAGGGTGTAGTTGCATGCTTCTTGTGTAATTTAGACCCCATCACCTGGATTGGGAGTACATTTAGTAGCCTACGTTAAAGCCCGGAGCCTAGACCTGGCTCTTCTATTGATGTAACAGAATCAGTTAGGTCCCTTGAGATGTTTGCAGACACCTTTTAGGCGATAATACCCCTTCTCCTGACACTGCTCCTAGCCCATGCGCGGCATTCAGGTGCTGGAGGAGGGGACGGGGAGTCGTTTAGCTCTCCCTGGAGTGCCCCAGATACTTGCGTATGGGACCATTCCTCCAGGGTAAGATAATAAAGACCTGGCAGGGTGTGGCCTGCTGAGGTGAAGGGAAGTGTGTTGGCTGAACACAAGCGATATCTATATATGTAGGGCTCCTATATACAGAAAAATACTGCACCTCTTGGTATCTCATTGACTTAACATACTAGTAGGTTTGTCTTATCTACTAGGATGAAGTATTATTTAGCAGTATTATTTAGCAGGCTACAACTTTGGAATGGTTGAACCACCCCTACTAATAAATAAAACGTATGAAATTATAAATTGTACTTGATAGAATTGTACATTACTATAACTAAAACTCTTGTAATATAATTACGAGCTGTATGTATGGTGGTTACATACGTATATGACCTAACCTGCATAATTATGTAGTATGTACCGTATCATATCGATAGACTATCAATGGTATCATCCTGATACAAAATAACGAATTTAAATCTGGGGTTGTATGGCGTTGCCTTGTTCACAAAGGCAAGTGGTAGCTTCCCCGTGTCCTTGTAGTCGCCTGGGTTACAGACAGTACGATACGGGTAGGTTGCCGTACATGTCATGACCTTCCTATTTATCAATATACATGAGCTAGGTTTCTTAGCCGTGATATCAACATGTGCCATCTACAAATTGCAGTCTTCATATCCACTCGGGGGGGGGGGGGGGGGTCATCACAATCATATAATGCTTACCACGCTACCATAGCCATGCTATAATCTTACCTATTTTAATAAGGGTATTCCAACTGTGCATAATTATTAAACTTTGTAATTCATATTCATACATGGGATATTCTATGAAAGATATGAAAGCCAATGACTTAGCAATCCAATGAAGAATATTTGAAAAGAGTCAGAAGATCCCACCAGATTTATGTGTGTATATTTCGTGTAGGTCTAAGAATTATTATTATTATTATTATTATTATTATTATTATTATTATTATTATTATTATTATTATTATTACAAGCCAGAACCGAACACAAGTGTTCGGTTCTGGCTTGATCTCTCCACATAATCTTTAGATTATGATGATCAACTGAAATTAAAGGCATCCACGGTAGTGGAGGATGACAAATAAGTTAGGGCAGTTGGTCAGATATTGTGCCGGTTGCTAGGCATGGAATGTTTTGAATTGCTGTTGCTAGGTAACAGGGTGGTCCTAGCAACATGATAATAGTTCCATTAGAATCCCCAGGGCTTGTATACTGGGGGTGGGTATGGTCAAATACCTTCTATTCCCACGTATTGTGCCGGTTGCTAGGCATGGAATGTTTGGAATTGCTGTTGCTAGGTAGCAGAGTGGTCCTAGCAACATGACAATAGTTCCATTAGAATCCCCAGGGCTTGTTTACTGGGGGTAGGTATGGTCAAATGCCTTCTATTCCCACTTATTGTGCAGGTTGCTAGGGATAGAATGTTTGGAATTGCTGTTGCCAGGTAACAGAGTGGTCCTAGCAACATGACAATAGTTCCATTAGAATCCCAAGAGCTAATATACTAGGGGTAGGTATGGTCAAATACCTTCTATTTCCACCTATTGTGCTGGTTGCTAGGCATGGAATGTTTGGAATTGCTGTTGCTAGGTAACAGAGTGGTCCTGGCAACATGACGATAGTTCCATTGGAATCCCCAGGGCTTGTATATGGGGGGTAGGTATGGTCAAATACCTTCTATTCCCACCTACTGTGCCGGTTGCTAGGCATGGAATGTTTGGAATTGCTGTTGCTAGGTAACAGAGTGGTCCTAGCAACATGACGATAGTTCCAATAGATTCCCCAGGGCCTGTATACTGGGGGTAGGTATGGTCAAATACTTTCTGTTCCCAATGATTGTGCCCCATTAGGGCAATTGTACTTTTGGGTGATTGACAGGCGTGACCTCAGGTCATCCGCTGACCTGGGGTCACACCTGTCAATCATCTTAGGATTTTGATGAAATTTTCATCACAGCAATGATTGTAATAGGTGCCCTACACTAGTATTTGAGGATTCAGCATAAATGTAAAGTAACATAAAGGTAGAAATATATATTTTCTAGCTCTGTACGAAAGGGGCAATGCCATTTGAAGAACAGGAGTTGCATAAATTCACTAAAACCTTTTTAGCATGATATCTATAAACACTTGTTTTAATTATTATTATTATTATTATTATTATTATTATTATTATTATTATTATTATTATTAGTATTATTAGTATTATTATTATCATCATCAGCATCATCATTAATATATCAGTAGGACAGATAGGGGACGTGTGTTTTTTGCAAGATGTATATGTGCTTTGAACAATGGAAAGGGTTAAACAGGAATCGTAGATTGGCAACACTTTCGGTAAATGTACCTCGGGCCATAGCATAGAAATAATGAAGAGTTGACAATTCTGCCTGAAGACAGGCCCAGCTCTTAATTAAGGTACCTGCTAGACTGCAATCCTGGTCGATTCTAGCAATTTCCTCAGGACCGTTGCACTTTCTTTGATGCTGTCTCAACATATCGAAGCAAGTTAATGGAACCATGCCCTCCCCTAATGCATGTATATATCACAACAAAATAACACACAAAGGAAAAATACACAGAAAAACGCAGAAACGAAAGAAAGAAAACAAACATCTTTATCCGCAGTACCACTCAACAGGCAATTAACCGCATTCTAGTATTGTTGGACAACACCCAGAGGAAATGTGAAGAACAATAATTTGTCCACTGTCTTTATAAAACAGTTATTATTACGTCATATAACTTTATATCCACATAATAGTATATACCACACGTTAATGTTGTACAAAACGTACAAGAGCGTCACAAATAGGTCACAAATAAATAATGGCCCTGTTATAACGAACGACAGGAAACGACCGGATCATTTAAATGCATGTACTGGGAATAGGGAGTTCAGTGCACCCTGCACTAAGGGCCCTTTTCGCAGATCGTGTCATTATCACTGTGAGGAAGGGAACTATGGTAACTGCAGTTACCAGATCACCCTTGGGTGATCCCCATAGTATCATAGAGAATCAAACATGGTGATTACACTGTGTTTATAGCAGCTTGGGTATTGCATAGTTGTATAGTTACAGCTGATACCATACTTAATCACTTGGGCCACTAAATATATCGTGGAATTGTCTAGTACAACAGTATTATAAAGGGGTTATAGAATCAGGTGGACATGGAAATATCCACGTCCACAGTACACACCCTTATGATTCCGGAGGAGGCCGGGGCTTCCTGCGTATGACACATCCCCTGGAGTGTAAAACATTGGGGGTGATAGAACCGGATAAAAGTACCACTCCCTCACCCCTGGCTCCATGGCCTCAGAGTCCTAGTACCCGAGGTTAACGACATCACCCTGGACCTGGATAGCCCCTCAATAATTCAAGGCCACCCTCCCCATTTCTCACCAAGTCAAGGGGGAACTATTTGGGTGTCATCCACATGCACATACATGCAGCCCATTCCAAGCCCACACACGACATGTTAAGGCATAGGGTAGATTCACCTGGAGTGGCACACTTACCTTGAGACGAACACTGACATTTGTAGTTATTCATGTACAATATGGCTTCTAGTGCTTCTTTCTTGGAAAGAATGACAATTAAACTTTACCATTATTCACAAATAAAGATCAGAGAGCTCCTGGATAAATACAAAGTGTCCATCTCAAGGTATGTGTCCGGCTGGGGTAGGGACGCTAAGACAGCACAGTAGGAGGTGGACAGTTGGGTAAAGGTAGGGACGTGCTGATGGTTAGCTCCCTGTGACAGTGATGTGTCCTGTGCCCATCACACCATGGTGGACGTGTTTATATACCATCCTGACTGTCCACATAGACTACTATCTGCTAGGTATATATGTAGACTGTCCCTGCCTCCATCGAATAGTAGAGACAGTTAGCCACCAACGCAGTCTGCTGAGGGAAGCCTCCAGGTGGAGGTAGATACAGATAAGGTATACTTGTAGTGCTTTCTTCGCCACGGGCATCAGATAGCTCTGATATTCACTGGCCACATCAAAGAGGTCTCAAACTATACTTCAAAGTGAAGCCGGAGGTATATGCATAATTAATATATTACTTTGTGTTTCTGATGAAATAATGTAAATCAATGTTCTGATATAATAGTTAATCTGCCCCCAAGGCCACTCTGATACACCCATGGCGATAGCCTATAATATTATTAGTCTTGGGTGTTTCGGACACTACAGATTGTCCTATTGGTCCCAACAGTTGGATTAACCCGATCCGCATCAGATGAGGCAGGCAGAAAGTACATCTTGGGCACTGCCCAAACGGGAGCCGTTGACCCGCTACATAGGCTCAAGGGTTTAGCCTGATCCAGTATAGTGATGAGTCTCGGGTGCCATGACCCAGTCCGACAGGGGAGGGAGCAACGACTCGTCAACCCCCGCCCTCGGCCGCCTGAGGACAGTAGTAGTGCAGGAAGTGGCCTTCAGCTCAGGCATTAGGGGTACAGGGGTGTATTGCAGAACAGAAATTGATGTACTTTTTCTTTAGCAACACTGGTGTAACGAGATCGTTTGGGGCTGTTTTAGACTGTATTGCCATTGTATTAAGGCACATATTTATCACTGGGTATGGCTAATTCAATGGGATCTAGATTTCTAAATATTTCAGTGTAGGATGACATTTGAAGCCATCCTACACTGATCATTAGACACTTCCTTAAACTACATCAAAACAAAGATCTCTGAAACGAATTCCCTACGGTCGTTAATTTGGTGGACGTTTTGTTCTAACAAATTCGTTTCCCATTCTGCAAAACACTCCTGGAATACACTACAAACAGAGAAGCCTGGATATTTGACATGCAAAACAGTAATATTATAGCCTTAAAACAGAATGTACACGTTTACAAATGCCTATAGGGTCCGAATGCATAAGAACGCTGTGCATGCCATCGCATGTCAACAGCTTACTTAGAATTAACACAGAACACCCTTCTAAATAATATATGTCTTGATTCTAGGGGAGGGTATTGACCATTTAGAACTATTTCAATACTATTTTCAGTACTAAATACGAAAGTCCAGTCTATTAGTTGATTGGTGTTAATCTATCACTTTAGACCTATAGTAGTATTTGTATTTAAGCTGCTACCATGCCCCTTTGTCTGTTGAAGTTGGTGCAATGCTTTATCCTGGGGGCTATCAGTCCTCAATCTCCGGTTACCTGCACCATTGGACATAATACCCCGTGGGATAGGGCAATCATGAAATAAATACCACCAATTCGCTTTTTCTCCAAGGGATTCTAATGCTCTCTTTAGTATCACTCGTAATTCAATTTGAGAGCCGCATCAAGTCGAATCCGATTACATAGGCAATATCCTGGATGCAATCAATAGAACCAATAATTGAAATACTATTAAGGTGCTTTTTGAAGAGTGTTTTGTGTGCCTGTGTGACAACAATAAAGGATGGCCTAGGGGCGCGGCACATGAGAGTGCAGGGAGATGCAATAGGGATGCCGCTGGGACACATGTTAATCAATTTGAGTTTGAGTTAGGACACGTGCTTATCAATTTTAGTTTTGATAGGAATGGGAACGATGTAGGAGAGTTTAAGACAATCTGATTTAATAACCCCTAGAGGGACACCTAATGTCAGGCCTCCCATTGCAGTGTCAGGTCTCCAATTTGAGTACCTGTTTCTCTATATAAATTTTTTAATACCATCTTTACCGATCTCATCATGCCATTCTCATGTACATGGCAGTTTTTCCCCTTACCATTACCTCAGCAACTTCATGTTTATCGGTACGGTATTGAAAAGAGGAGAAATGTGTGAGAGAGGATATGAATTATTGTATCATACCTTATGTTTACTTTGAACAATACAATGTATATACAACTGTAATAGAATGTAGAATTGACGGTGCTGTTGGTTAAACGTGACTACATCTACTCTGACTCTTATAAATGCATGTATATATACCAGTTAATCAAGTGGTATGTTTCCTATGACATTAGATAGTTACCAATGAGGGCATCATTAATTAGCTGGAGCCTAAGGCATAGGGATTCAACTATCACGGTGATGTTAACTTTAATCAGTCATCATTATCTTTTTGTACCACTTATGATTGCTGCCTACAGCAATTCACTTATCAGGTATAACAGTGTTTTTGATTTGACATACAACAGAAATAGTCTCTATCGAACGAATATGTTTTTGTTAAAGAACTTAATCATCCAAGCCGCAACCCATGGTAGCTCATAATTATAATATGACAGATACCAGAGCATAACATTAATTACTGTGCGCACAAACCTTATTTCTAATTAGGTGGTCACTGGAAATGTGGTATGTGTTATAGCTGTATCTAATACAATGGCAGATTATATATTATATATTACTTTAATTGGTGTGGTACTATGATAAATAGGTTGCAGCTATCAGAAGTACCCAAGGGAAGAAGCTATGAGAGAGATTTCCTGGATCAAAAACATTTCTAACCTAGCTCCCCTCACAATATTAATCTAAATCAATGCCATGGATAATACAAAATCTAGATGAAGCTATGCACTTCTGCGAGAGTTGTATTCTGATTGTGATTGAGTCGCATATAGTCACCATAAATCATTATCGATAGGTTGCAATAGAACTTGTATATTTGTATTGGAATCTTATGGTAATTTGAGATGTATTATAACTACAGCAGCTAATAATCAAGGGTGCGTATAGATGTTGCTTTTGTAATGGCCCAGTATGGTTACCTCCACCCCCTAGATTCACCAAACCCTCTGACGTTACCAGGTTGTACTTATTATGGTCTGTATTCAGACCATAAAAGTATAATATATTCAGATGAAGAAAATATCAGATTCCATCGGTACAAAAACCTAGAGAACATTGCTTAAAAGTCCCTATTTTGACTTTGATCTAGCAAAGCCGGGCTTGGCCAGATCTGGTTTGTGGTCGTTGTTGGCCAGAGCTGCCAGTGGGGATCAGTACGTATCCCTTTAAATCATACCTTTTATATATTTATCACAGTGTATTTCACAAAAACCTTATTATTGGTGCAGTCATCATATTTGAACAAAGTTGTATATGAATTTCATGAATTTGTTAATGATTGAAAATATGCCAAAAGCATATCTGGGTGAAGAGGAGCGCTGGGTTAAATATAATTAATGCAGTACTGCACTACAAAGTACATCTAGATTTATATTCAAAGACATTATGAGGATACAATATCTAAGACCTAATAGATGCCTAACACAAATGTCAAGTGGGTAACATCTCTTCTTTCAAATAAATAGTATCGACCTTTTAAAATAAGTTTATACATGGAAAGAGGGTTCCGTGTTTGATACCTTAGAGGGTGGAATGATATATAGACGCATCATTTAATAATTAAAAGAGAGATGTGTGGGAAGTTATATGAAATGGTTTCTAGATAAGATCGATTATGCCAATCTGCTTACAGAATGACGTCTACTAGTATACGGCAGCACTATCTAGTAAATGATCACCACAACTCTATTGTATTATATAAGAAGTACCATTATACTTGTAGACTAGGAGCCTCACAGGGTTAAGCCCTACCAATGCAGAACTAGCTACCCATCTATTATAGAGCTCTACGGACACCCCCACTACATCATTGATGATCATCTCCTGTGAGTTACCTTAGTAGTTCTCACAGGGTGCTTGTAAACCAGGATTATGTTGGTGAGCCTGGTCAAAGGCCTTCTCTTTATCGTCACCACTTAGCTCCCTGGAGGGCAGGAGGGAGATAAGGGGTGAGCAGGGGGTGGCCTACAGCAGGTGGGATGCACAGGCGCAGGGCTCTCAGCGTTATCTTAATGGTATGTAGTTTGGTCATTATGTCGTAAAGGTTGTAGGGCAGGGGATGGACCAAAACTAATAATGCGTCAGTCTAGATACAATATGTATAACCATAGTGGAACAAGGCAGTGTGAGAATTCAGTATTCTGATTTATCAACTGTGGGACTCTGAGCCTATACATGGATGAAAAGATACTCGAAACTCCTTCGTATTAAAGCTACACATGATAGTCTTCTCCATTGACACATGCATCGTAAGTTGGATGTATCCAAGCGGTATTGTTGATACAAAGAAATGAATTTCCTGGAATCAATATCCTGCAAGAGAATTCTGATGGTTACACTGATTTAAATTCTTTGCCTTTTCACAGAAGTGTCATACCTAATGAGAATAAGTAGCTGTAAAAAGCAGACACGGGCATGGAGTAAGGTGTTTCGATAAAAATACTAATATAACAGAGATTATGATGGTAACGGAGTATGCAGCAGAAGAAGAGACCTCACTGTGATGTAAGAAAAGTGCTGTGCTAGCAGGATTTGATGCTGGCCATGAATATATTTATTCATAGATGTCCTGCTCCTTATGAATATATTGGCAAAAACAGGAGCAGATATTATATAGTGTTCATGTGTGCTGACAAAAAGATTTCATTTGTGTTGGTTGTGTTGGCCAATGCCATGACCTCCGTATACCCCTACAGAGAGACCTCGTGTTAGTACTGTATGATTCTGTATACTGTAGCACCTCACTCCATGTCCAAGTCCTTTCTCCATGAATTATTTTCATTAACTGTGATACTTTCATAAAAGGCAGAATGCTTCAAATCAGTGCATTAGTGTATCAGAATCCTCCAGATAGTATATTAATTCCTAGAAGTAGTACAGCTGCATATGTAACTCTTCATAGAAACATGCACTATTGTATAGGCTGGGTGTGTCTTTGCACTATTGTTGATACAGACAAAAAACATCCCAAGGAATCCGTGATACTCTACAATGTAGATCTATGTTGTGAAACAATGTCCGTGTAGATGTAATTGTCAATAGTATAGAAACCCCCAACTACACTTTATTCGCCTGAAACCTGCAGACACACTTTGGAATGCACGGATGATGCGCCCATTAAGCAGTTCATCCCCCACTGCCATGAAAGGAACAAACACACTGGTTATTCTAGGTTTGCAAAGTATCAAAACTCTTTCATAGTACAGCTGCATATGTTACTCTTCTTCATAGCTGTGTGTTAGCAGGATTGTTGGTACAGAAAGATTAATTTCTAGGAATCGATGTACCGTCTGGAGAATTCTGATAAGCTAGTTCACTGATTTGAATCCTTCTGCCTTTCATGGAAGTATGACACTTAATGAAAATAACTAACGGAGAAAGGACTTAGACATGGAGTAAGGTGCTTCAATAAAAGAAAACTAATATAACACAGATAATGACGGTTACAGAGTATGCCGCAGTTTATGTAGCAGAGTATGCAAATAGTGCTGTGCTAGCAGCATTTGATGCTGGCCATGAATATATTCTTCCATGGATGCCCTGCTCCTTATGAATATATCAGCAAATGCAGAGGCAGTGGTAATAGTGTTTATGTGTGCTGACAAATAGGTTTACTTTGTGTTGGCCAATGACCTCTGTAACCCCCAAGAGAGGCACCGAGGGATAGTGTGGCATTTGTAGTGTTCGGTACACAATATTATAGAAACCCCTAACCACACGTTATTCGCTTAACCTTGGGATCGACCGATAGTATGCCTATTAGGCAGTTCATCCTACACTCTCCTCTATAAAAGCAACAAACAAAATAGTTATTTACCACTCGCATAATGTCATCGTGAATGGAGATGCAGTTACAATGTACTCCCAAAAGGGTCCAGAGCTGCTATGTAATTGGATAATCTCATTTAGACAGTAACAAATGGCGTCTACCTCTTCAACTAACCTGGAACCTGCTTCCAAGGGCAGGTGCTGAGAGCGACATTGTGTTTATGTTAACTTAAAGGGCACTCTCTGAAGGTTGTATAACACCTGGAGCTGACTCATGAGAAGATAGAATGAAAAGCTGGAACAGGCAGGTTGGGACAAACTAATAACTACCAATATTGATAACGACAGAATGAAAATTATACGCATATTTCTATTCTACAGTTGTTAGGAGATGAACAACACCAAAATACCACCAATTGGTACATTTTTTGTGGGGTCTGACCCACATCAACTTGCAATCTGCGGCTTCCAATTCACAGAATAGGCACTGTGCTATTTATTAATCATTTGGTACTGCCGCAACAGACTATAGGTATTGTTTGATATATGAAAGGCATTATGACAATAACAGACACGACGAACGAGTATATTATCACAAAGAAAACATCAATGTAAGGGAGTGTAGCTGAACTAGTACTTTATCACTTGATACCATATAAGGAGTTGTTCTCTCTGTTTGTCTAACCACTGAATAAAGCACTTCACTCCATGCCCCTGTATTCTGGTCTCGCAGCCTTGAGGGAGTGGCCAATAAGGTGACATGGCCCTGCTTTGAGAGTGAAACAAAGTGAAGGAATACAAATAAGGCCCATCCTTCAGGGGATGGACGAGGTAAAGGGGTTGAGAGACACATCCATAAGGCTCCAAACCGTTTCCCTTAGCACCAGCTGATTTGAAAAGAGCATGTTCCTCGTTTATAGATAAAGCATTATCTTCATTATAGAATAATGTACCTGTACTGATCTGGGTCTGGAATGAATTACTTCAAATCGGTACCAGCCACCTGAATCACCCCTCCTGGTCGGTCTCCCCTTGGTGACTGTCTCTTTGTGAAACAGTTGGAATGGTTTTCTTTATAACTTGTTGGCAAAGAAGCACAAAGCAGTTCACTACTCTCACTAGCCCAATAGAACAGTGCCCTAGAAAGACCCCTTTTTAACATGGGAAACAGTTGGAATGGTTTTCTTTATAACTTGTTGGCAAAGAAGCACAAAGCAGTTCACTACTCTCACTAGCCCAATAGAACAGTGCCCTAGAAAGACCCCTTTTTAACATGGGACATAGGGAAACTAAATTGGTTTAGTACATGTGTGTACCTTCTCTGAACCTCAGCCAACACTCCGAGAATGCCATAGTAACACCAGTAGTTCCTTATGCCAGACCAAGGCTTTAGGAGGTACCACTAACAATGTAACTTCAGATGTCCCTTTCATGTATCAATTTTTCCATGAGGGTGCTTTAGATATGGACCCTTTGACCAGTACAATTTGGACTCTTCAGTAGAGGTCCGACCACACAGGTGTTCTCTCTGTCAGGCAGTTGTCTGGTCGGTCCTATCATGTACAGCTTGATAGCTGTTATCAGTTAACTTTGTCGGCAGCCCCAGCCAGGATCAGTGCTGGTGCACGTGGAGAGGGCCTCTGGCGTCAAACTCCACTCTATACCTGCCTCCTCCAGCTACTACTAATCCCATCTAGCCTAGTATCCTATATTCCCTCTCATAAAGATATTCCCTTAACCCTGGTTATAACAGTAGAAGGGCAAAGGCCCTGAAGCTTATACTTGTGTGTTGCAATTATACCCTAGGTGTTAGATAGACTACACCTGTGGGGTGTTTCACAAGGGGCACATACAATTAATTGTAGAATAAGTGTTTCTATAGGAGGACTTAATTGTATATAACCAGTAAGACTGACATTTGGTTGTATCAATTGTATACTGCTTATAAAAAGTGTTTCACAAAGGTCTACAACCAAGATGTTAAGTCAGGGTCTTTGGCCTACAATTGAGATACAACTAATGTATAAGTGTTTCACAATGCATATTAGCGTGGAGCTCATACCATGCCCGCTAATATTTTCCTTACAGATTTTTTCAAGTTTTTTTTCATGTCATATATGTGTCATACTACGCATAAGAATCCCTGCAAATATCTGTTTATTCCGGATGAAAATAAACTGGTTATACTCATTCAAACAACACTTATGTTGATCCTATGTGATAATCATATAAGGGGAGAGTATTTAATATTAATGCTACATGGTCATTAAGATCGACTTACTTTTACCAAATGTTAGTCCTAAGTTGGTGTTTCACAAGCCGCATTATCACCTTCAATTGTATCTAGGTATATAACCATAGATACAATTGAAACTTGTGAAACACCAAGTTAAAATTAACATTGGGCGATAGTAAGTTGGTCTTATAAAACATGTTAAATTAATTGTATCTATTTTCTCCTTGTGAAACACCCCACTGGACACGTTTCTTCCATATACCCAAGACGAGGTCTTGTACACCGAGTCGATGACCAGTGGGCAGTGGGTATATGGAAGGACCCTGGCCAGGTGTAGTCTATCTGACCTAACCCTCGGGTATGCAATATAACCAAGGTGCGAATCCTTTGTGTTAGCCTTCCACCGTGGGTTAAGTGTATATACGCCGGTGGTTACAACACTCATAGTCTCCTTCGTGGCAACTTTATTCCAACCTTGAAATTATTACACTGAACGCCCCCTGCATTCGAGTCAGTCAAGTTGTTCGGGGCCAAACTGTAACGTTAGGTCAGTAATTTTATTTCAGCACATTAAACAGCAATGGCTCGTCTTTTCCCAATCTCTTCACAGCCCAATTCACCTACCCACTCACCCCACTCTTCACACCACCACAGGAAGACCACCAATTCGCTCCACCTCCACTGCTTTATGACTTTTTGAGAACGGGCCATAAATTCCGTTCATGGACTGTGGGGGACATAGATCTGAACAGAGTCCATGAATCACATATTATTCAGCTCGTAGTGTGGGGATGTGGAAGTTGGTCGTCGACGGGGGAGGACAGGAGACAGGGATCTAGGCGTGTTGACGGGAAATTGGACGGCTTAAAAAGCACCTTGGGATTCCTGCCATAGATCACATACGACCCCCCCCCTCCCCACACACACACACTCCCACACGCACAGATCAGACACCACTGGTTATCACATCAACCCCCCCCCCCCCCGATTACCATCCTCCTGCACGAGGTTTAATCATTGGCGGAGAGGGGCCTGGAAAAGTCGAACTTACTACCCAGCATCTGCATATTCAAACACACACACACAGGAGTGGTGTCCAATAGGGGAGCTAGAGACCACACCATGAAGAAAATCCTTCATTCAACGACTGTTTTAACGTCGCTACCAATTGCTGACAAGTTTCATATATTTTACTGTAAACAAGTTAGTGTTAGTGCACTACTGTAGACTTATAATCCTACCGTAAAAGTACGACGGACCTTACGATGCACCTATACACTAACTATTTACAGTGTTATTTTCATAGGCTGACAACTGCACTATAGCTATTAATCGACTGTGCGCCTCAGGAAAGTAAGCGCTGAATACTCCCCCATTTGGCCATAAGGAGTAGGCTGCCTCCAGGGTTGATGTCCTGCCGTCCTAAACTCCTCCAGAACGTGCTACGTGTAAGTTGGCTGATGGACATCAGATGGTGACTTGGATACCAGTAGTGTTGTCTGGTCTGCAGTTTGCCTGGTGGCTTGGCTGCTCTCATTAGTTGCCTCACAGCTGGGTGCCTGGTAAGGCTATATACAGGGTGACAGCGCACGGACACGGGGTTTTAGAGGCAAGCTGGTGGCTTTTTTATTTGTGTTCTGCCCCCACCACCTGTCAGACACACCTGCCCGTGTTAAGCACTAGCCCCAAGGTACCCACCGCCGCCCCCTCCCTTGGTGCAGTTCCTCCAGGCCAGTATGCTTATATATGATTCCAGCGTATCATATTTCCTGTCCCTGTGCACTTCTTATAATGCTGACTATCTATCATAAAATCTACATTACCCCAGAGGGCAATGTACGCAGCGCGGGTATGTAATATCCTGGACATTCATACACAGACTGCCTGATACCAGATTCCCATTCCAACAAGCACCTTACAAGCCCAATTGTTGTTGGGCGCCTGCCACGCACCTAGCCCTTCCCATGCCTGAGCAAAATGGACAGTAGAGAAATCTGGGTGGCTGCCAAATAAATCACAGCTGGACAGGAGGCCACTCAGAGCTCTTACTGCTGCCAGTGGAAACCTTGATTTTAGTCTCAGGCAGGTGGTCACCACCAACTCTATTCGTGGTAAATCTCCACTGCCAACTCCCACTCCAAGTGACATTCTGCGGACCCCCTCCTCTACAGTGGGAGCAACTCCCTCCCTCCAATGTTGAGGCGGCGAGCTGCTCGTGAGTTGCTCGCGGCGGCCGCGCGCCACCAGTCACAGCTACTCTTGCTCCAACTGCCGGAGCTGCTCCACGGTCCGACTCTGAGCCGCTCTGAGTAGCTTGACACATACAGCCGCCGCCGCCGCACCTGGAGTAGTGGTCGGCACAACCCACGTCAACCCTGGACAGCTCCTGTGATCACACCTCATGATAACCACAGGTGTAAGCTCTTCAAATGGAGATACCAGAGCACACGGAATAATATATGTCAAAGTGGCATGCATGTGCTTGTTAGAGGCTCGACAGTCTGCAATCTTTACATCTACCCCAGCCTGATGGAAATACCCTGGTGAACACTTCCAGTTTACTGGAACAAACTCCTGTTGGAATAAGGAAAGGCTATAATTGTTATATATGTATCTCATTACCTGGATAACATGTTTACCTGGCAGTAATATTACAACTGCAAATCAAATCGCTGATGGCATTATTAGTATAGCTGCCCCACACAGATACATCCGGTGTGGGTACACCTTTTATACTATGCAAATGACCAGTTGCTACTGACATGAGAGGATAGATTGGCACAGCCTATAAACAGGAGCAGTCTGAGTAGAGAGGACCCCCTCCCTCCCCCCTTCCCACCACCCACTGTGGGCACCTGACAAGCAGCCATGTAAACACTACCTACCTGTGTCTCTACCTAACACACAGTACATAACTGACCGCTGCAGGTGGGACCATCACCTGGAGGAGCGTGTTAAGCCATCATGGCACACCCTGGAGCAAGGCCGACAACCCCTTTTCTCAAGGTGGCCACAACAATGCTCATCCTTCTCCTGCTCTTTGTTGCACCTTTGCAGGGAGAAGAGCTACCTGGAGGCCAACAGGTGATTAAGATAGGAGGCCTGTTACCTGCAGACCCCACTAGGATGTTCTCTATAGGGAGGATGCGGCCGGCCGCCACTATAGCCCTGGAGAGGGTACAGAGGGATGGGCTGTTAAACAAAAAATACAACCTCACCATCTCCTACCGTGATTCAGGCTGCGCAGAGGCAATGGGCATGAATGAGGCCATCAACTTCTTCGTCCAGGGGGATGTGCATGCCTTTTTCGGCCCTGTATGTGATTATGCAGCAGCACCTGTTGCGAGACAAACCTTTTTTTGGAACCTGCCAATGGTATCCGTTGGCACCATAGCACCTGATTTCCTTGACCGCCGTCAGAGTGTCTACCCCCTGCTAACTCGTGCGGGAACAGCCAGTGTGCACCCTTTAGGAGACACCTTCGTCTCCATCATGGGCTCCCAGGGCTGGGATAAAGTGAAGGTACTATACGAAAAGGCAGCCTATGCACATGTGCTTACCCATGTGTGTAACTTTGCTGTTCAGGCTATCATATACCACAAAAATAAGACCATCCAGAGGGACTACTTTGATATGGGAAACGCCCCCAACACGGAGCATATCCTCAGAAATGAGATCGGCAACAGCTATGGAGGTAGGTCAATATGATACTGTACTGAACACCACTTTCTCTAGATATAAAATTCTTTTCGTAGCAGGCTTGAGGGACCACGGATCCTCTTAAACAGAATTGTATACAAATAGCCAGGATATTTAAATGGCCATCAGCCTTGACAGGTCAATTATTTCTGCCCGTCGCTGGACACTATGAGTGGTACTGTTTTGTGTCAGTGGGATAAATACGATGAACTTCTGGTTAGGAATGAACAAAACATACCAATGCACACTTCCTCCCCCTCACCACAATACCTTGGTGTTGAGCATAATTGTTTTGATATAACATAATTCACTCACGTAGAGGGACTATACAGGATATTACTGTTTTACCCCAATGAGAATAGTAATTACAGGCTCGATGGTTGTACACAATTGTCTAATAACTAATACCATCATTAAGTGCCTTACATTTCAAAGCCACTGATTTTTAGCTCTCTCTACTACCACGGAGTCTCACCCTATAATTATACTCTCGTTCCCAAATCCTTCCGAAGGAAGGCTCTGGTAACTGCCAAATGTTGGGATTTTGCTGGGTCTGGGCAACCTCTGCTGGTAGCTTGGAACCAGCGAACAGGAACAGGAAATGGAACCAGAAATGCTGATGGTAAATCTACCTAAAACTACCATCATACATTCTGGTTCCATTTCTTGTTCCTGTTCGCTGGTTCCAGCCTACCAGCAGGGGTTACCCACACCCAGCAAAATCCAAAGTTCAAGGTCATTTGGCTGTCCCCAGAGCCTTCCTTCGGAAGGATTTGGGAACGAGAGTACACCCTATATAGGTGTCCCCCATACAAGCAGGTCCTGGACAGTAGCAGTCCAGGGATGATGCCCTCTCAAAGTGTGAGAGTAGCTTTTGGTGTAATGTAGGGAAGGTTCCACGGGTATGGGTCATCCTCCCTTTAGAAGAGCACATCACCCTCCCTCGCTGCTCCTTGAGACACTAGCTGCTCCTCCCCCACCTTTCTTCCCTTTCTTTTCACCCCATCCATTTCCCCTGAAACCAGAGCTCTAATGGTGAGCTTCTGTTCCTGGAGCCATGTGCAGCAGTGAAAAGGGACGTGTTAGCAGCTGAGTGAAGGCAGGTCACGATCCCTGGGTTAAACACCACTAACCAGATAACAGGGTGGGACAGCCTGGTAGGGTCACCCCGCATCAGGCCACTGGTCACTGTGGTATCTGTGGTCACTGGATCCCCATTCAGTGAGGGGTGTAGGGTATGTGAGCTGGTGAGTAGAGAGAGGGGAGGGATGGTCAGTGGAGAGGATGCTGCTAGATCAGGACCCCATACATCCAGTAACCTGGTTATACACGCCCCTCCAGCCCTATGCTGCTCTAGATATCTGGTTTTATGAGCTAGGGGATTCAGGCCAACGAGAAAATAAAATAACTTCACCAGAAACCAAAGGTTCCCCTTTTCTTATGAGTCATTTATTTTGTATTTGATATACTAACTTGAAGGACCCTTGAGAAAGTCCTCTGATCTGGGTAGTAAAAAATGTGAAGCTTTGGGGAAATGTCATCCTGCTATCTACAGTGCACAGGAGAACACTGTTGCAGCAAGAATAGTAGAGTGTAAGCAGTATAGAAGTGCATAGCTGCAGTATAAGAGAGGAGAGTTGCAGTCTTGGAGTGCATACTCGCAGTATAGGAATACATAGTTGCAGTATGGAAGCTAGTGCATATAGTTGCATAGTTTTCAACCAGGTCCCTAAATCCTACTTCTAGAGGCACTTCAAAGGAGAACAAAGTATGCTTAGATGGGTGCCTATATTGGGAGCGCCTCCGGGATACCACTTAGATTATCTGCTCAATGAGCTACTCATTGGTTTAATCAGGTACTTTCATAGGGAATCACCATTAATGTGAGGCTTCCTTTGCTAGGATGGCTCACCATCTTGGTTTAGAAGAGAAGCTAACTGGGTGTATTTGGGGGAGGAAGCCCAACTACATGTTGGAAGGCAACCCACGCTCAGCCCTACACTCTCCCACCAGCAATGTCTATATTAGTATGAATCCTCATTAATGTAGTTTCCATGTAATAACACATAATTCCATTTCACAAGACAACGTCTTAAAACATTGAATCACAGAATCCACTCCAACTGTTTTCATTTGTACTAATGGTTTAGATAGGCTGAACTGAATGGATTCTCACCATGATTTTACATAGTAGGATTAATTTCATAATGCAGTGACAAAGTCACGGTGAAATTTAAGTGTCTGAGAAGCTTTTATCATCAATAATGCTGTAAAGTAGTATTGTATTTTAAGGCTGATGTGAATGCCATTGGTCTCATCTTCACAATAGGATTTCTTTTTGATTCTCCAATTGGATTTAATAGGTATTATGTTTGAATTGTGCAAAAGGTATTATTTGGTAATTTTATAGTATTATGCTGGCTATAGTATTCTTAACTATCTATTTCAGTGTATTCAGAACTCGCTCCTTTCGGGCAGTCTAGGCAGTGGGAGTAAATATAAAATAGGCTAATTCTAATAGTTTTTTTGCCCCAGCATCAAAAAGAGAACTGATTAAGATAATTAAGCAGAAGTTTATTGCCAATTAGATCCCGAGCGTTATAGGCTAGCCATGTCCTCAAACCAAGCCGAAATGATCATTTGGAACATTGTACTCTAATCAAGGTCAAACCAAAAAATAAATATAACCTATTGAAAGAAAGAGATATGGATTATAATATGTACTGTGTTCCTGCCTTATACTAATAATGGTAAGCAATATTGACAACAACTGAAGAAGATGAGCTCAATGAGACCCCTGGTAATGTGTCTAACTATCTCTCTTTCGTACAGAATTGGGATAACCCCGAATAGGATTATAATTAGGGCCTTTTGAAACAAAACTCGTTCTGACCTACAACTGTCTAGGAGGCTGTCTATTACTGTTGGATATTTTAGGTTGAATCTAATTGTACCCAAGGGTGTTTGCGATATTAGTTTTCTCCGAAATGACCAAATCTATCAGTGTAAGTGACATGTTGTGCTTACCATCTCAACTCAGTTACATATCATCTAAATATCCAGGTATAGCCACAGGAGGCGGGTAAACCTGAATCTGTGCATGTGGCTTTCAACATGAAAATCAATATGGGATGTGAGGCGGGGGTTGTAGTCCATATGAAACCTTCTTGGACACCGGCAATAATAATGGCCTGTCAAAATATATTCTATTGCATGACCTAAAGAGTAGCTGTACGTGCACGTCCTCACTGTCTGTCAGACAACCCAGACAGTTTAGAGAGTGGAGCAGAAAAAACGTTTTTAATACCTTTAAAAGATTAACATTTTGAAATAATTTGAATTATTGGATTGCTAGTATATCTCAGCAGGAAAACGATAATAGTATGTATCATCATCACAGCTGTACATCCTAGCTTCATTGCTATTATCTATATTGTCTTCAGAAATCAGGGTCTGAATCCATTAAGATAATCCTGCACAATTAAATATCTACAAGACCGGATTATCTGAATGTCGAAATATACCTTTTACATGCATAGACTGAGTTTGATAACCAAAGTAATAAGCCAACCATTATTTTTATATCTTACTATGTTGATAAATAGGACCACAACGGGATATCTGCAGTAAATGAATAATAGAAAGGCCACACTGTTCTTCTTCATCACTACCGGGCTAGAGGTATAGACCATCCTGCATATAGTAGGTACATGCAGTGTAATCCAAGCCATGCCAAAACACTTTGTGGCGATACATTTTGCTCACGTCCAGTTAGCCAAGCACTAGGTTTAAGGGACATGGAGTAGGAATTTACAGTCCATCCTGAAAATCAGAGGAAAATGGAACAACGACTCGCTGGGCACCCATGGTGATTAACTCAAGTAGCCCGAAACAATTGTACCGCTAATAATACAGATACAGCTGGATGTGATCTGGCATCTGTGGAAAATATGTTAAGCCTTCATTGGTCATGGCCAGGAAAAAGGCGTTACTACCCCGCCATAATCATATATGAATAGAATATATAGATATCCATTATGTATGAGGAGCTTTCCATTGCCGTAATATTGGCTCATTATATAGGTTATAGACTAATATGTCGGGGCTAGGATGTCGAAACAAGCTTCTTCCTTTAAGGGTATTTCTACAAGTATGCTGACAAAGAGTAGCTCTATATCTTACATAGCTACTTACTGGAGTGGTATACCAGGTGTACATAGGATGGGTTATGAGGCAACCCACTGGTAGCTTGATCCTGATCACATTTGAGTGCTGCCATATCAGATTATGCTATTTCTGTAACTAATGTCAGTCAGTTAGGCTACTTCTTACATTACAGTCCTTCTGTCCTCATAACTCCTTTCATATATGGCATTCGGAGAAATGAATGCATTCGTTTCATAGATCAGCAAGAGCCATTTGTACATATAATTACAATAGTAATAGTGGTGAAGGGAGGCTTCATGAAAGTGCATGCATTTTTAGCTTTGCAGACAACTATAGAATTGCATGCAAATGAGTTTCCTATTTTAATAGAACTAATCTCCCTTGAAATGCCAGCTCTACAAAACAGTATGATTCTTATGGGAATGCAATATGTTAGGTTATTCCCACTGCTTAGTAAGTTCAGCCTGTGTAAAAAAAACCACAATATTCCAAATTGGGATGAAGTTAAGACTTCTTTATATTATGCATGGAATATTCCTCATTATTCCTTTTAATAGGACATCTTCTGTCTTATTATCCATGTGAAACCAGGGACTACGTGTATCAGAGTATCATAATTGACGTTTCCCCTTTGATAAGAAACAAACACTGTGGTATGAAATGGCAGTGGCATCATCCTAAAGGTGGAGAGGTGTTGTTAATATAAAATGCAGACTTATTTTTTTCATTTGTTCAATAATTCTTCCTTTGTCGTTTACATTTCACCACCACAGATGGGATGTATATAGATGTATTGTTCCTTTGATAGAGACATATATGCCAGCATCTACTTGGCAGTGTACAGCATTTAAATTGTAGGTACAATCGATCTGTATCCAATTGACATCTTTTTATACAACGTTTTATCTGTACAGCGTCGCGTCTTTAAAGAGAATTAATATTGAAACCCAATAGAGGTAAAGGTCTTCATAATATTCGTAAAAGTGTTTTCATTAGGCCCATGGTAAGAAATTGGCTAAAATGATGCACCTTAAAAGCATAAGCTGGTTTCCTCTGCATGTTATATATGTACAGTGACAACTTCCCCAGGCAAATGCATGGGACCTTATCGTGACAACGCGGACTTTCGGATTAGATAATTCTTTCGCCAAGATTTAAAATGTATACTTAACGTATGCATCCCTGGAGAAAAGTACACTTCCAAAAAAGGAAATGTGTATTGATTAATATTGTGCACATGCCTATCTGTATACTTACCACATATTATCCTAAAGTAAAACCCCTTGTTGTTCAGTGATACCCCCATTTACCTGAAAAAACTAAATCAAAGTCTGCATGTCTGTCACCATAACTAATGCTAGAACCTTATTAAAAGTGGACCCATAAAAGTGGCGACATTTCTGGAAAAGAAAGTATATTTGCAAGCCTAGCACATGGGTATGTCAAATACCCCACCCCTGGAAAATTACTCGTCCCTAAGTCAAATGGGGTTCATGGAGGATATTGGGATCTCGGACGACTTTACGACAGGGCAATTGTTATTATCTGGCATGGCAACCGTGTCAATTGCTTTTGCCCCTTTTCCTGGGAGATTATCCATAGTGTGGGAAGGTAATAGAGAGGTTGTAGAAGGTTGAGGAGAGACCGGTGAGGGCGTGAGTCACGGCCGGGCCACGTGCTCATTAGGTCCGGCAAGTTGAGCGATAATACGTGTAGCCATCGGGGAAATCTGTCGGCAGCGGAGGGCAAACAGGTCAGTGGTGATTAGCCTATCCTGGCGGCCTCTTCTCCGGCCAGAAAATAAAAGATACAGTGCCTTGTTTTACGGACTGATTTATACTGGTGATAAAATACCTGGGTTTTATGTGGGCACTCAAGTGACGATTCCTCTATCATGAAGGCAGTCTGGAAAGGGAGTTACATTGGCCTCGCAAATGTGTCCCCACTACTAAGTCTAAGGCGATTATAGGCAGAATACAGACACGGTTCCATACATATGATCCTCAAAGGTTTAATATACATGCCATAATATTGGTTGAACCCTTCGGTTGATACCAGTGGCTTACTGGCTATGTACACATGGTGGGCATTGTTCTTATTTTGTCACATTTATTCCTGCACTAAAAAAATGCTAATCTGGGGGGTGCAGAGGGGTCCTCCACTGAGGTGGAAAAGTCGCTGAAAGTAAAGACCCGAGGTCACAAAGTCACTTTTTTAGACCATTTTTACTACAGCTAAATTTCTCCAAAAGTCGTCAGGTCGCTTAAATTGTTATACCAGGTCGCCAAGTCGCCTGGAAAACAGCCCAGGTCAGGTCGCTTATAAATGAGCCATTAATATTGTAAGCAATAGTTTAGATTACGTGATATTTTATGTAAAACTTTACCACATACATTAAGTTATTTGAAAAATGTGCATTTATATCATAATACATTATGATGCACAGGATACATATATAAACCATGATATAGCTATAGCCAATTACCCCCTGCTTGAAGTCAAACTGTTCCTATAGCGATAAGTCAGTTGGCTCCATATGCGCGGACATGTTAGGTCCGTCCCCGGAATATCTCATGAGAATCAGCTTAGTACCAGACATCCACCCACAATAGTTTTCCAAGGCCAAGCTACGTTTCAAGGGCGCAACCAAGATCTCACGTGAACTGCTAATAGAAGCCTGCATGCGTTGTTCCTGGAAACAAATTAGCTCCCGTTATATCGCAATATTTCCCCCATATCCTGAGCAGACCTATCTTCATGTTAAGACTAATGAATAATAAAAGACATATTCAGTAAATATAAAGATGTAAAATAACAGACAGTCTATTTGATAAACCTTTTGAGCCATTAGGTTCTAATTTGAATGGACATCCTGCTCCTGGTGTCTGGGGTTGCCTCAGCACCCTGCAGTGACAACTGTGTCCCCTCGGTGTGAGTGACATGGGCATGGTAGGTTATATATATAGATAGAGAGCAGCAGTGGTAACTTTATAAGGACTTTTTCTTCACAGCACTCTCAAACATGTAGTACTACAGATGTCTTTTTTATTTTATTTTTGCATTGTCTTGGTACAGTTCCTTTCTCTCGGGGCTAGTTGGTGAATATACTCTGAGGGCCACGGTCCATTCGATTCTAAAGCAAAGGTAAACTGTTTGTAACGATAACATGGGGAGTAAAATGCTGTCACAACAGAAGGGACTTTTTTCGAGATAGGAACCCAGCCAGCATTGGTCCCTAGGGCCCATGTGTGTTTTACTTGGGCCAACTGGGCTTGCCCAAATCTGGGTTATGGTCCTTTTTGTCCAGGGTTACCAGTGGGAGCCCAGATGGGTCAGCCCAGGAGAACTGTTTTTTCCCATAAATACATTGTAAATATTTCAAAACCTGCTCATATCTGATTTTCCTCCAGAAATCACCATTTATTGTACATTTCTATAGTTTTATTTAATCTGGGCGCGGGCTGGGCACTTTGAATCTGGGCTGGCCCATTTGGAATCCGACTGGTAGCCCTGGACAAAAAGGACCATAACCCAGATATGGACAAATCAGCCCAACTCTCATAATAGTAGACCTTCCGCCCATTAGCTCATTGGATCATTGACCATCTGATCGATAGGCATTGCAGACACTTGCCTGTGTAGCCCAGTTTACAGCAAGACAGCAGGGGTTGAGGGTTCAAGACCCTCTTAGAAAGAACGTATTAAAAACGTAATTGACTTCTCCCGTACTAATGTTTATTACTATGTGGTAATTTGATAAAATTACGGCGATTTTATCCTACCGAGACACAGTTTAGTGTGGGAAAAAAAGATTTGAGTACAGTGGCCAAGGGGTAACACGTCCTCGTCTTACATACCAACGTATTAAAAACGTTTTCTGAGATAGACCATGAATCGGCGTGCACTGTACGTGTGAGCAGCATAACCCTTAGTAATCATACAATTATAATAATGTAGATGTAATGATTATTATACCCCATGTTAAGGTTCTGAAAATGTCCGCAGGGTCCTGCCACGAGATCCTCACATTGTCCTTTAATAGGTGACCATTTATCTCTGTTTTGTGTTGTTAGTCCCCTCGTGAAGAGATGGTCCAGCTTTTTTACACATGATCACTAAACACATAGTGTTGGAATATAACACGTTAAGTAAAAATTTGAAACAGAGCCGTTGCAGTTTTGTCCTAAGATGCTTGCATCCTGTAGAATGAAAGGCAGATTGTCATAATAAACTTCCATCCTGGGTAACCTGGGAATGCCTATTAGGGTGTCGCCTTTCCAATCCATTAGTCGAGAACATTTCTGACATTTCTGAGAATTAGGAGTTAAACCTAACCCGAAATGGCAAAGAAAAGGAGCGGAAGGCAAACTAAATACCCCGGAGGGATCTATTTTTTTCCAAACAAACGCCAGGTTGAGTTTAAAGCAGCCCCACTTCGAAACATGTCAGAATCTCCAAAGATTCAGGTCTGATTTCCTCCTCTAAACTCACAGCTTTAATACTCATAATAAATAATGCTGAGCTCTTTAATAGAATTAACTTGGATTCAAAGACATAAAAGGAACCAGAATTGGTGTTGGGGCTTTCCAGTTATGCAGTCACCATGTCAAGTCTCCAAACAGGTGTTATACTAACAGTGAGACCCTAGACTAGCTCCTGTATACATCATGATAAATGCCAAGCTAGCAGCCAATATAATACAGGACACACGACTAGGCGATTGGACACCCCCCATATGTGAGCAGTAATATTGGGGACAGTGCCCACCCCTCAACTTCTTCTATACTGGCGATGAATAATAACTCAATCGATGACACGCCCAGCTAGTGCCGCCATTGATGCCTTATTTGTAGAGCAGACGTGGGATCAGAATCACCATGTCAGCTGCCCAGCCCACGATAAGCAAATTGAATTGGGCGTACGCATAGGGGGCGGTCCTATTGCAGCCCGCCTTGTAGGACTAACATTACAGATTGCTCGGTGATAGTCAATAAAGGCCAACCAGACTACACGCAACAGGAGGAAAAGTCTCCTCTTTCCTCCTAGGTTCTCTCTCTCCCTCTCCCTGCCTGGTCAATGGTCTGCATGCCGCCTGCTCGCTCTGCACACATCCCGCAATCCCATCCCTTGATGTCTGCTCTTTAACCCCCCACATGTGTGAGGCCCCTAAGTCTCAAAAAAGCCCCTATCTCTCAAATCTTTGTGAGATAGGGGCCTTTTGAGACTTAAGTGCACTCCTGAAGTTCCTAAATGTCCAAGGGTCCCTATCCAACAAATATCTGAGACATAGGGACCACATTCAGGTAGCCCCTATCTCAAAAGGATTTGAGAGATAGGGACATTTTCAGGCCCATATCCTACAAAAGGTCCCTAAGTATGAAAGGCCCTATCCAGCAAAGCATTTGTAATTGATTTTCAGGACTATTTTTTATTTATTTCTGCAGCAAGAAAGCAGGCCTAACAAAAACACAATCATTAAGGTTACACCAAAAAAAACAAAAAAAAACTGTTTCGGGCAACCAGACCCCAGGGCAGAAAATCGTCCTAGGTTTGGAAATGGGCAGTCCCTAAAAAAATTATCAGTTTTGGGTATAGAATTTTGTAAGTCCCCCTGGGCAAGAGGGTTCATGATTTTTTACGCTACCCCTCTCAGGAGGGGTCGCCATTTTTGCCTCCCTCCCCCAAACAGCTTGTAATTATTGATTGACCACTCCCTTTTCTACTTAGGGATCGATAATCTATCATCAACAGGGGGAGGCTGGTGAAAAGTCTCGATCCATCGGGAGGGGGGGGGGGGGGGAGGGGACTTTACTACAGGTGGGGGGTGTTTGAGGGATAGGGGCTTTTAAGGGATAGGGAAATGCCAAAAGTATTTGCATTTAACTTAG
The DNA here is from genome assembly GCA_947462335.1 of Harmothoe impar. Classification (NCBI taxonomy): domain Eukaryota; kingdom Metazoa; phylum Annelida; class Polychaeta; order Phyllodocida; family Polynoidae; genus Harmothoe; species Harmothoe impar. Next base: position 66,130,968 of record OX381705.1, on the reverse strand, counting down.
GGACTTCACATAGGCCCTATGTCTCAAAACTGTTTTGAGAGATAGAGGCCATTTAGCACATAGGGACTTCACCTGGTCCCTATATCTCAAATGGACCAACTTTGAGGGATAGGGCCCTTTTGAGGGATAGGGGCCTCACAACCCTCCCCCTGTCACCCCTTCCCGCAACAGCATATACCATACCCTGCCCTCCCATCATCTGATTTATCCCTCCCTCACTGGCTCTTTCCATTCCTTTCCTTCTTTCCTTTCCTCCCCCCTCTTCCCCCTCCTCCGCCGCTTCCCCCTCTTTGTCTGTCCGTCCGTCCCTCTATCCACGCCTCCCTCCGTCCACCTGTCCGTTTCCTCTGTTCTTCTAGCTGTTCCCAGTGGCCCTGTCAACTCGGCATTCCTCACTGTTCCTCACTCACTCACTCACTCACTCACTCACTCACTCACTCACTCACTCACTCACTTCTCTCCTTCCCCCCCCCCCATTCCCCCTCTCACTTTACCTACCAACTCCAGCTCCTAGCTCTGTTCTTCTAGCTGTTTCCTTTGCTCCTGTCACCTCAGCCTTCCTGCCTCCTATATAGGGGGTTGTGTTAAGGGGGGGAGGGGTGGTGGGGAGTGAGGGAGGGGTGGAGCAGACAGACTGCTGTGCTTCAAGTCCCACCCACGTCCCTCAGTCTGTGTGCCCTTTTTACAAGTGTAAAATTCGTAGTCACACAGGGTTCTGTCCTGGGACCAGTTGAGGCTGTAAGCAGACCACGTTTGCACATCGATCCGCCGATTATGCCTTTCTATTTCTCCACGGGATCCATTCAATAAACATTTCCTGTGACACGACGGCACGCTCACCTTCTTTCTCAGGCTCCTGTCTCCACTCCTCCAGAGTGTCCTTTGGCTGTAAGCAGTTACCAACGTTAGAGTTGTTCAAACAGTCAAAAAAGTAAAGTACACCGAAATGCTAACCCGGATATGGATACTTTATAAGCTGGGTGAAGTTGAACAGCTGTCTCGGTCTTGGGCTGCATCGCCAATGGCTTAGGTACTCCACAAGAAGTGGTCTGAAGTCATCGTGGTTGAGAAGATGCCGTGACTTTAGAACAATGTGCGCTTAGATACTGTTGGAGCCAACAAAAGGAGCCATGCGAGGTAGCATGAGTACAAATTTTGCTTTGATTTAGTTACTGTCAAATTGCATCTATACTCACACTTATCAATGTGTCGCAATTATTCCAATTCATATTTCAAAACAAGGACACGGACATACATTAGCTAAATGTGTAGTACATGTATGTATCTATACAGTGTGTCTTGATGTGTGAATGCTTTCATACGAAGAAAACAAATGAAATTCATGTTTTATTGTGGGCCATGCCGAAGTATAATCGCTAGATATTTGCTTCTGAAACCACTTCATACAAATCAGGGACTGTATCTGATAGCTATAACTGTATTTGATAACCCAGCTGGTAAAGTCATCTCTGACGCAGCTCAGATGGTTGGGACATCTGTTGGCACTCGGGCGGGCAGGGGGTCACACGTACAGAAGCCTTGGTCGATCCACCCATGGGGGATGTGTCAGGTCCAGGTTGAGTCGGTGTGAGCCGAGGGGTCAACTGCACGAGCTGCTCATGCCTTGATGTGCTGCTCACTAAGACGTGAGCGCCACAAGGGCCATGCGAGAAGCCACTTGGGAAGCCACTAGAGAGCCAGCCAAAGGACTCATGTAGGCTAGGCGAGGCAGGGTGCTTTGAAGGCCAAGTGGAGGAGGTCATGGGGCAAGTGGTACCACAGGGAGGGAAGGGGTTGGGTGGGGGGAAGAGGAAGGAGGGAGGGAAAGGAGGGAAAGGAGGGAAAAGGGGGCGTGCATGGGGAGAGACATGAAGAATAAACTGATAAAACTGAAAAGAATTAATGGGAAAGAGGAACTGAAGTTTCTATACGGCAGGAAGAAGGAGGGGGAGGGTGAGGAGTGAGTTTGGTAATGATGAGAAACTAAAGCAGCTATAACATAATGTAGGGGTACCTTATATATAAGGAAGGCAATGTGATAGGTAGGACGGAGATGAACCGTGGTGGGCTGAGGGGAGGGGGAGATGAAATGTCCAGAAGGCACATCTCCACGATTACCGGTGTGAGAGAGAGAGAGTTCAGCGCCCGATAATCTCCCCCTGGGGTGGACAAATAGAAATGTCCGCCATATTAGGTCGGCCCAATCGTGTTTCCGTTTTTACCCAAGACATCCTCCAGAGCACCTAACCCACTGAAGTAGGGCAGTTCCTTAGGGAGGAGCGGCAGTGTTGGGAAGAGGGTTACAAGGATGTAGGACCAGTGGACATCAATGCTAACGCCCGTGTGCTCGTCTTGTTTGATGACGACCTGAAGGTCTACGTGAGAACTGAGACGATCGATGGTTGGTGTGGGGCAGGGTCGGTGTCGAGACCCTGGTCGACCCGGCAAAACACAGGCCGACCCAGCAGGCCCCCTTTCAATGTGAACCAATAATACTGCAATGGTGTAACACACCCACCACACTACACAGGCGAGTACCATTTTATAGGCATATCATATCACCCACCAGCCCTCCCTTCCCCAACCGTATCACCCTAGGTTATATAGGGAGGAATCCAATATATAAATATCCTACTTTCTGACAATACTTTCCTTCTTTGTTCTTCAATATAATCCCAGTACCGCTGTTCCACTCTGAGTTAAGCTCATTTCCTCATTTTGTTATTTATAGTTATGCAATCAGTTTTATTGTGTCCATGAATTGTTTCTTTTTGTTCACATAATGAGATTTCTTTCTCTACTCATTGTGAGATATGTGTCTCAGTATAAAGAGATTTCCGTCTCTACTCATTGTGAGATATGTCTCAGTATAAGCTTCAATAATGCTTTCAATTCTGTCACATCCTCCCCCTTAGAACTGCCCACAAACTGCACATCAGCAGTGGAGAAAGGGATTAGGGTGTACCTAGCTATGTTAATCCTATTTACTGAGAGCTAAAATCACTTGTCATCTCAGAAGACATCAGATATACAGTGATATGGAAATGTTGTTACAGCTCTTAAGGAAATCTGATTACCAAGGACAGTCCCCGTCACCGGTCTTGTGAGTATGTGTATATACTGGGGGAATATGATGATGATTATCAGAGAGGCCTGTTGTCTCAGCTACTAAGTGCCCATCTACTTCATCAATTATTCACATTCCTAATCCCAATATTGAGCTAATGCTGCAGATGAGGACCCCACATGATTGATATTGGAACAATGCTTAATTTGAGAAACTCACACGTGAATGTATTTCATACCTGATATGTTTAAGAATGTAACAACTCATGCCAATGCAACGTATGTGTAATTAGCTGTAGCATATATGAGTTATTAATGAAAGATCTAGTAAACGGTGTAAATCTATCGTTTTTTTAAAACATTTTTACATTACATTTTTAGCATTTTCTGGTCATTATGAATTAGCAAGTCAATTTTTATAATGTCTTAGAGTTATCAAATCGCAATTAGTGAGTTGGCAGAACATCTTGACACCTTTAACCAAAATGCACTCTATCACTGCGTACTCTCATTATACGTTCAGAGCCCACAGGCCATCATTAGCCAAGTGCTTCGTTAAGCCCGATGTCACACCTTTTCCCTTCAAGGGGCAACTTTTGAGAGCTGCTCAGAGATGCACTTTGCGTGTAACTCTCTACCACCCATCCTCCTAATCCTCCACTTGACGTAGCGTGGGGTATTACAAGTAATGCCAGCATATTCCAATCTCACTTTGAGCTGCTCAGGGCAGCCTCAGGAGCCGCTATGAGCCGCTCACTGCCATGTCATGATGGCATGATGTGGGGTTTCGTGTAAAGGGGGCCTCACGTCGACCTAAATGAGAGGAAGGACCTCAAAGCAGGGGGAAGAGATGCCCCAGCTGGGCCTAAGGCTGGGACAGAGGCGGATCTGTCTGCTGCAGTGTATGATGTGGAGATTGTGTAGCTCTGAGTAGCTCACCCCCAGCACCTAAGCAATCAGCCCCAGGCCTACCTACAGAGGCCACATAGAGAAAGCCATCTATTGATATCAAATCACACGCTCCTTATCTTGTAACTAAGGCAGAATCTCTGCCTGAACGCTCCTAGCCAAGGGGTAGGGCCGCGACCCGATGAGCTTTCATTATCACCGTCATTGGAGAGCCTACACTCACCGGGCGCAGCCAGAAAATGAAGCAATCTGTTCCTATCCCGAATCACTGAGTGTAATCTCTGGCTGGAGAGTGGAACCACGGAAGTGGCCGATGATGGACGACTTGATGTGGCAGCGGTCACGGCCCCGGGCCGACCCAGGGAAAACTGCCACTCAGAAAAGCTCTAACCCACATTAAAATGGCCATAAATATTTATACCGTTGAGGCTTATGTCCTTCAGAAGCTATGCTTTGCCCCTGATTGGCAGTGGGGCAGACATCGGCGATTAGAATTGACAATTTGAACACCCTCTAATCTTCGGTCAATTTATACAAAGGGGATTCTGTGAACGTAGGGGTTGAGCATATCAGACACAAACCTCTCCGGTTTGGGACCACCATATTCTTTACTTGTAGGCGATGTATAATCATTGCTCATTATTGCCTTAGTCAATGGATGGTTTGAGTGACATTGTTGCTTGCCAGACTGTATACTGTACCCAAACGTTAACCTTATAGATGGTTATGTATATTACATATATATGGTTCGGCTAATACTTCCTGACTCACAGCATGCCTGGTATGTGTTTACTATCACACAGGTTAATAACCTATTTAAGAATAGTATTTCATGTACCCTGCTCAGCGGACGTCATCGTCACTACTCAAGGCCACCTGGCCAATAAATTGGAATTAGAAAAAAAGCAACAGGTAAAGTGTTCTCACTCCAGCAATAACCTGTCAGTAATGGTTTGGAAATACTGAATACAAAGGTTCACTGATCAGTCCCGATGACCCTAAACTAGCCACAAAACAACAACTTAACTAGTGTACTACCATAAACAGTCGTTTAGAGAAGTATAGACCTGCTCATGGTGTATTGGTATCCTCAATCATGTTCCTCCAGGGCGGTAAGAGATCCCAGCTTTAGGCCAGGCTTTGGGGGTAGCTGGGATGAAAGGGTCCTGATAGATTACCAAAGGGCTGGGAAATGCCAAGCCCCTGCCATGCCTGTCCTTGGTTGTCATCCGCCTGGGGGATCGCCTGAGAATCACCTCCTGGAGGTGATAATGACCCATCCTCAGGGCTACTCTGGTGTCACGCCAAAGGTAGACCCCCTGACAACATGGCTACTCAGCATGTTGCTCAATACAGGTAACCACAATTTAGATTGACTGAATCTATATTTGCCTATCTATTTGTGTTCTTGTTTTCTTGTTTTGAATGCAATGTCTATATGGACACTATCTCTGTACATGCAGGGGACATCATATCTGTACAGAGGACAGCATCTCTGTATATAGGACAGCATCTCTGTACAGAGGACAGCATCTCTGTACAGAGGACAGCATCTCTGTACAGAGGACAGCATCTCTGTACAGAGGACAACATAATCTGTACAGGAGACAGATCCATGTACAGGAGAACATCTCTGTAAATGAACATCATCCCTGTTCATGGGGCATTATCTCTTGCAGAATACCGGTAGTATCAAGTATCTCTGTATCTCCTGTCCAGACTATCTCTGTCCATGGTACGGAATCAGCATCTATGCACGATGGACAGCACTTCTATACAGGTAAATGGTCAAATCAATATAACTAGAATGCACACAATCACGTTGTAGCTGGTGCCCAATCTTAGCAACCCACCAATTGGCAATGGAAAAAGGGCCAAGCGAGGCTCCTTCCACCCAAAACCTCACCAGTGTGATTATCTTCATCTTGGGATTGATTACACTGTGATCAATGTTTTCTAATTACACCATCAAACCTGGGAGGTCCATGCAAGCAAGCACCTGGGCAACGAGGAGAGGAGACTGCCACACTGTGGATTAAACAGCAGGGTTTTTAGCACTTAAAGGTGAAGACACAGGGCGGTTCTCTCAATATTAATTACCACTTGGGGATTCAATGATAACAAGCGCAATAACCTTTGTTAGGATGCGCTGAGAAAAAACGGATCACTCATAACAGGCAGATAAAATGAGCTCTCCTTTTTTAAACACTTTTTCCATATCACCTGATAAATTGGAAAATGTGGTTACAGAGCAAGGTTATTTATCATGTAAGCGTATAACAGATACAATTCAATCAAAAAATACTTTATTCGGTCAATCCATACACACAACTCAAATCTAATTAGATAGAATATTTGATTGATATAATATTATCTCTCGAAAAAGTGTATATTTATAATTATATCCACATCAGTACTGTCTTATCAGGAAAATACAAGCCTTCCTAAGCTTATATATTCTGCTGCAAAGGTAAGCGCTTTTAATTTGAGGCCACACCCCGAGAGGCAGACCTGATACATTGTATACGGAGGCATGACCTTCTCCACAGTTACAAAGTTACAGTTACAGCGGATGTTATCCAGGAACACAAGGATTATTCATTACACTGCGCATTTAGATTAACTTGTTGACTCTCACATTCAACTGCTTTCCTGTATTTTCCACTAGTCTGAAGTATTATTAGGGAGTGGCCACTTTTAACAACAGGGGGTTGATGGATTTCGGGGGGGGGGGGGGGAATTTGGACCCTTCTTGAGGGGACGAAAAGGCCCACGCGTTACTATAGATCAAAGTGGTCGGCTGCACTCCATCTCAACCTGCCTAGGGATAGGACCAAAATGATTTCGATCCCTCCTGTCGGGGACCAAACATTTTTTATTGGACAATTGCATTATAATGTTTCCAAATTCAGTCATTCCATATCAAAACGTATAGGTGTCACTGACTACACTACATTCACATGAGGACATAATGTACATTCCATGGAGTATTTCAAGTTTATAACATAATATGTGAGCAGGCAAGCAGAAAGGGGTATCCCCGCGGGATTAGCCAATTTTAGCCACCAGGAGGCTCCACCATGGCCTAATTGAGAATAAACAGGCTAATATTTGCCTTTTGGTACTTTTTTCTGGAGAATTCAGTAGTTTTATACAAAACATACCATTTTTGGTGAAAAGGTCCCTTATTTGGAATGTAAAAAGAACGTTTTAGAGCCTAAATGGGTGTCTTTGTTGATATGTGTTGCCATGGAAACATGGCTTTCATTCCAAATAAAGAAAACAAAGAAGCCCATTGATAAAATGATTTACGAGGATTACTAAGGTCAAAACAGAATAGAATTATCATTTCTAGATCAAAATCTATGGCCTATAGAAGAAAATGTATGATCATTTTCTAATTATTCTAATTACGTTAATTAGATAGAGATATCTTGAAAACTATGAGACTTAAAGCTAAGCTCAAGAACTAGAAATGATATCCTCTTGTGTAATATATCAATGGAAAGCTTATGATATCAACTTTAAAGTTGACATTTTCGTCGGATATCCCTTTCCCTTGCCTGTACATATATATGTTTACAGCATGTTATATCCAATTCATCATTAGGGAACACATTTCCCCATTAACAAAGAGCATGATACCAAGAGAATAATTTGCATTTAGAGTTGTAAAAAAGACCCCAGTGAAACCCTATGCCAGATGGGACATCTGTCCACGTCTTATCATTATGGTTTGGCCTAGCCTCACGTGCCTACCTCGGTGGTCGTGTGGTCTGTGTGAGACTGACCCATAAGGGCCTCTGATATCCTCTGCCCCCACCCACATTATAGTAGAACACGAGAGGACGGGGTTTTGGGGAGGGGAGCTTCTCAGGAAAATGAGACCCATGTCCTACCTTAGCATAATACTATCCGGTCTGATCTGTATTAGAAAACACCCAGTATGTCAGCTGGATTTAGATAAGCTGCGCTGCTACATAGTATTAGAAATGCGACTCACTCATACAGAATGTAGCATTGGCTGCATTGATAAAATAGTTTACATTTTGAGTTTATAACGTATCTTTATTACACTGGTTGATTCTCTAAAGATTACAATACATTCAAATTGGTAATAGGACCCCAAGGTATCATTTTATATATGTCTAGATAATGTACAAACATGACATACATTCGACTGGGTACAGACAACCAGGGGTAAAACACATCAATACAATTCTGTCATCAGATTACAGAAATACATTCCATTTATAAAATTAGGCAGTGTAATGTGTATGATTATCAGTAAGTAATTCTTTTAGTTTGTAACATCCGATGTTCAAATAACGTCATGCTATAACATAATGCTATATCTAGAAGTAACAGCTTTCATGTCTGTACTATCAGTATACTGTTCACCTAGTAAGGGACGAACTAGTATAAGTCAATTATGTATAGCTTCATATTATTACAAAAAGTTAACATATTAAATAGGGGATGACACAAAACGTCTGCTCCTATATAAAGCATTGCCAACCTTCAAGATCCAATAATCATGTTATCAGTCTACTGATATAAGTCAGAGACAATAGCATACATGCCAGTTTACTAATAATATAGCTTGACAAATTTAGAGTAGGTGTTAGTTTTCCTCTTCTGTAGGTTGAACTGCCCTATAATGATATAAAGCAACTTCTAGACCTCGAAGCAGCTGCCATACCCATGAACCCAGCCAGACAGAATATTTCATCAACTGCAACTCTGCAACTTTGCATATATACTATATTCAAACCTTTGGTTGAAAAGTTTAATGCACCACTAATGTCATAATACGTTACACAACGATATAACTTGAGTTATAATGACCGATATGTGTATACCATCTATGTGGAATTGTTAGATATGGAGAGAGTTTAATATGGATTCCTTGAAACGAATAAAGAAAACAACAGGTCACCATATAGAATAATACTATCCAATAAGCACAATTGGGAGACAATTTACAGTAGCTGTGAAGGCTTCTATTGTGTGCCTTATAGAAGCGACCTTCCAAAGGTCTAAAATCCGTGCTCGAGCCTTTCCTTTTGCTATACCACATGTCGGATCCCCTGTTAAGGACGAGACGTCTTAAAGATCTATGGCTTCGAACTGTCGGTTTCTATATATGTGTCACTAAACATGGTTTTTGACATTCTCTTTGGTTAAGCACAGTGCAAACAAACAGCCACAGCCAGCTAAATCTGTTCCGAACATAGTTGTATACTATAGGACTACTGAACTGAACAGAGCAGTGGAAACAGTGAATCACAGCATAAGCAAACATGAATGTGAAATGGCAACGCAAGGATATTCTTCTCATCTTGACTAGACCAAAGTAACAAAACATGCCTTGGAAATGTGTTGTCACATTCTATCTCAACGCACAAAGGCAATATGCGTGAAGTAGGATTTGAGGAATACCTGTGTCCACTAGTATTAACCATAAATATCGTTAATACCATCCTTCAAAACCAGAGCCACAAGTACAGACATTTTGAACCAATAATTATTTGATTCTTATATGAAAATATTTGTCAATACAGTATTGTTGAATTGCTATTTGTATTCTTAGCCCTTTATGTGAAACAGATAGGACATAAATTGTAGGTTACATGACTAGGCATTAGTCACCTTTTAGTACGAGTAGATCAGCCAGGGGCCATTTGATACCATGAAATACTATTACACACGCAAAAAGCATATCACATACCTTACTATACTTTAACAGTGAGTGAACCCTATATCCTAGCTATGATTTTATGACCTACTTATTTTCACTTATACACATAGACCAGCTCCCAGAGGGTAGTTTAATCATTGTGCCCTTCCCACAATCTCAGCTATTTAAAACATCAGAACATTTTTGACAGCCAGGGTATTTAACCTAAATGTAGTTTCCTCTTCCAGTTTGTTTGTTCTAATGACATGTTTTGGCTCAGGTGATCAAATCACTAATCAGTTGGAATGCGGGGTGTTAGATTGATTTCAATAAAAGGGCACAGGAGTAAAATCATCAAGGAGAGATCCTTACCAATGACCTTAGCAACCAAGAAATTTAATGGCAGACCACGAAAAAGGGCAATTACGGTAACTCTACTTTAGTGGCAGTTTGGACTTTGCTATTTCAGCGAGCTGTAGCCTATATCCCCGTGTTTTTATTCAATTTCGATCTGAACAAAGGTTGTATTTAGTTAGGTGCCTAACACAAAGCGCATAGCAATTTAAAGTTAGGATGCCCACAGAATCACTAAAACATAAGCAGCTTAAGCTTGAGGATTCTTATATACACTGGTGTTCAATCCTTATGCACGTATCATATATATAATATATTATAATGATACGTGCAGATTCTGTGATATCATAAGTATGCTAATTAGTGTATATGACAGGATCTGTGTTGTTGTTTGTTTGAAAATTTATTGGCGGACACAACTTGTTACAATGGAACCTTTTCATTTCATAGCCAAGAGAAGACCCCCGGAAGGGAAGATCTCATAGTGGAAAGTAATATTTACAACCGGTGTAGTAAATTTCATGTGATTTATCATATGAGTTAGGGTTTCAGCTTCCTAACGAGGTCCTTGTAGGGTAGCCGTTGCGTCTCCGCAGACAGCTCGTCCCACAGTGTTAGTCCTCGGTATAGAGGGCTTTTGTCAAATATTGCTTTCCTTGAGCGAGGGACCTTTGAGCGCACTTTGTTGTTGCCTCGGAGGTCACGGGTAGGAACCATGACATTGTCCGCATCCTTGGACAGTTTGTGTAGGTGGGACAGCAGTTCACGGTTTCCACCAGGTAGGAGCATCGGTATCTTATTTCTGGCGTGCAATGTCTCAACATCAACCCCTCTAGGGTCCCTGATGCACTCGCAGATCCTGAGGGCATCATTCTGTAGGGTCTGCATATGTTGTATCGCCCAAACTTGACACCGGACACCGTCTGACACGAAACTGCAATAGTCCATTATGGTCCTTACCATGCTAGTGTAGACCTGAATTGCCATAGGCCTGTCAGAGGCCTTCCGGACACGCCGTAGCTGTTTCAATCTTGTTCTAACAATATTTATTCTCTTCTTTACATGAGGCCTGCTGAGACTGAGTGCTGCTAAATACAAATCCCGTTCACCACATCTTCCTATTATATCTACTCCCCCTCTGAGGCCTCCTGTGACTTATTTCCCCCAGGTAAATCCTCAGGTGGGTTTCCAGGCCTGCTGTGTTCCAATTTGGCCTTACAATGCTGTCCTGTGGGGGGAGGGTGTCTGTAGAGACGCTTGCTGCAATTCCTGAGGGCTCGTGGTATAGGAGGCATGGTGGTAATCCAAAGAAAGTTACTCCCAGAAAAGATAATTGGCAACTGCTTTGTCTCTCTGAGTTTGAGGTCTAATTAGGTCACAGGTGAAGGGTTGGATACCCCACCCAGGTGAACCCTAGGAAGGAGACTAGGAACTAGGGCTGCAGCGTCTGTGTAGCAGACGACTGCAGAGTATAGTAGGCTATAGTTGTACACTGATGCTTGTATACTCTTATTCCCCTATATATAAAACGGCATTAGTTGGCACCAGCGAATACACCCATTGAAATAGCACTGAGGGCTCGCCGGGAACAGATAAACCAAAAGAGGCTAGATGAAATTATGTACTTTTTTCAAAGCTAACTCGATTTTTCTTTCCAATTTAACTTTAAGAATATTATGAGTCCTTCATGTGCAATATTCCTTCTCTTTATCATAATGATTCTCGAAAATCCATTGTATTCTAAAGAAAAACAAGATGAGGGAAATACTCTCGCACATATGATCCAGCAACAAGAGATAGGGAATCTCACGAATTTCCGCCATGTTTTTCGGCAATAAAATGATACTAGAATAAGATAATTAAGAAAGTAATATGGATGAGCTACAACCAAATTCGAGAGTAAATACCCATCTAATGTCCCCTGCATAGTATGACATTAAAATACAATTAAATGATTGAGAATTCCGAGTCTAAACTTCCCAATCAGCGCTCCCCTGTTGATAGGGGCGGGGTCAAAGGTCAGGTCAGGTCAGGTCACTAAGCAACATCACGTCACTAAGCTACATCACGTCACTAAGCAGTTCTGGTGCATCTCATTAGAAGGCGCCACTGCCATCGTTTCCCGCTCACATTAGATGGACTCTAAGTGATGGAAATCGGGGGGGGGGAGGATAGGCCCCAGGTGTCCGGGAGGATAGGGCCCAGTTTACCGGAAGGATAGGCCTGTGACTTTGTATGTATTTATTTGTTAAAGTACTTTATTTTCTTCATAATCCAGTCGCCGAAGGCGCTGGTAATACCATAAAACAGGTACTTCTAGTAAAGTTATCTGCCCACATGCCTGTAGACATTTCTTGCATTGATTCGTCACCCTAATGGATACCAAAACTCTAAGGTTGCTGTTTATCGGTCTAAACTTGGAAACTGTTGTATGTCCTCCTGCTATGCTGCCCCTTTTTTGTGTGTTTTATCCATGTTTTAGCTGTGTACTGTATCAGCAAGCGATCGGTATTTGATATATAGTGAGAACTTGTGATTTTTTGCTTATGTATTCATATTGGCTCTATTTGAGAGGCGTGGTGTACTACTGCGGAATTTTGTCCAATAAAAATATTACCAAACTCAAATTCATAATTATAACCTCCATAAACATTTTTATAAAGGCGACATGAAGCTTAACAATTAAATCTCAAAGCTATGTAAATCAAGCATTCACTATAGACTAAACCTACCAGAAACTGTATCGGTAGATGGCATATGATAGCTCCCAAACTGCTAGCTTGGAATAATAAATATGTGATAGGTTGGAAGTATGAGGAAAGCTGACAGGTCTCCCTATATTAGATTTCCACCATAGAGCTATCTGTTTAACGACAAGAATGGCTGGATGATAAGCAAATCTCTATCTTTCAAGGGCTACCCTGAAATGTCATTACTTGGAAGATGAACCCTTTTCATACTGTCTCCATACTGACAGAGTTTATAATAGAGTGGTGCTGTAAGACCCTGATGGGGCCACTTCACTCCCAGCAAAGTGGTATGTTGCACTATCATGGCTACTGATCAATGTTCTAGAGTACACTTCATCTGGTTTTCTACTATCTATCCTCCTCATATTATCGGTGATGATGGGTCCTAGCATAGTAGAATGATTATGCCACTTAATCGTCTCAATGATGTTCTCTAGGATACATTTCAGTCGTCAAATACATAGACCGACACTCTGAGGGTGAGTCAATTGCTGGCACTGCCACATTGAAGTTATTGGATTTAGGGCTGGGATGTCATCCCATGCTGGCTGGGACAGTGTCTCCCAGCTGGGCAGACCTGCTAATCATTGGTGATGACAAGTCACTGTCAACATTGTCGGGGATGGACATTTTTATCTGTATGCCCAGTGGTTATATAGGTGGAGCAATTGGGGCTTTGAATGTACAAGGAGTAAGTACTGATTATGAAGGGTTTCCTCAAAGTTATGTTTCGATTTTAATTTATGAGAGCCAGAAGTAAGGGAACATAGTATATACAATAATCCCACCAAATGTCTGGGAGATTTGAGATTTGAAACATGTATTGCGAGAATAGTCGTGAATACAGCGTTCATCCACGTACATGAAAGATTATTCTTTTCTTGAAGAGATGGGTATATTCTAAATCCATATAGGTGGTAATTAAGGGGAGGTGGTATGTGGCACTGATGGCATGTATTGTGGGAACAAGTCAGCCAACTATTGTCAAAACTAAAATATCTCTTGTGTTTCCATTGTAAAATGGAGAGGATAATAGCCAGCAGTATGTCCACGCAAATGGAAATATTTCATAGTCCATCTTAATGAGTGAGGCGCATTAATTCTATAAAACTGTAAAATGGACTAGTCCGCTCAGCACTATACTTAACAGATCTGTTCAGAAAATCCCCAGGGAAAATCTTGGAATTTATCGGGCAAGTTTATGATACTGTCTAGTCTTTTTGCACAGGGATTTAAAGTTGTCTCTTTTTATGTCTCACAAATTCCAAGAAGAAGATTGAGTGTTGTGGAGGAACGGGTATTACACCATGCAATTGTCTACCCCAGGCTTATAGAAGGGAGTGATTTGAATACTAAGTGCTTCATCAATATTGGTTGTGCCAGTTTCTTTAGGCCATTACTGCAGGAACAAGAACCTGCCAATGTGTAAGACACTATAGAAATAGTGCAGGAATTTGTCTTTACCACTAGAACCTCCTACATTTTACAGATACATATTTAAAGGGAATTGGTGCATCCTTTGGTGCTGAACTCTGAGATTTGTCAGACAAACTACATTATATTCCATGGCTTCTGCTGCCCTATTGTGTCATATGTCAATAAGAGATTGTCTGCTCTAGCTCTACACAACACCACCAGAATCTGTATGTAGTATAGTAGTTATGGTGTCTGCTTCATAATCAAAGGGTCTGGGGTTCTATCCCAGAAGGTGCCATTATGAAAATATAATTAGTATCATAAAGTATTAGTATTAATCTGTCTCCTTTTATCCTTATTTATGTCTCCTTCTGCACTATATATCTGCCTTTTCCTTGCTAGCCGGTTATAGATTGCACCCGGTCATATAGACGAAAACATTCGCCTATGTTCGTGAGACACAGCCTAGTATTCTCAATGTTCCCGGTCTTAACATATTATTTCACATACACAGATGCCAAATAGAGTGTTGTCAAAATAAAGTGGGAGAGGACAGAAATTGCTTGTCAAACAACATGATGAATATGATTAATACAGGGAGTGAAATCGTCGCAACAAAGATGGTTGCCTGAGACTGTCACCAGAAAAGGAATCGTTTTGAATCGTATTTAGGTAAATGTGTGAACTGCATTTTAAATTCCATTTCCCCTTCCCGCAATGGTGATGCCCTTTTTAAGAGGGTTAATTCTGACCAGGGAGTCCATTATTTCTGAAAGGATAATACGCTGATCCTTTGATAGGATGTTGACCACCTGGGATCAAGACATCCTTCTGTTGTGGTTTACCCCAGTTCCATCCTTTATTTCTGTCTCACATTATATTACACACACCAAGGCAACATCTCATGATCGTTAACATGTAGCCTACGCTGGGAAAATATGAGCGTCAGGCTATGTCGCGAAAAGTACTCACTTACAAGGGTCAGGCATTGCTGTACTCACCTAATTATTGGTCTGAGAGGCATTGTAGTGAGTGTCAGACTATGCTGTACCTTCAATTACAAGCTGTACTCACCCAGCATGGCTCCAGAGTCTGGCAATGACTCTGCTGGATCTTCTTCCCAGAGTCTGACAATGCTGCACTCATGTGGGCTGAAAGAGAGGCTCCATAGGTCCAGAATGATTAGACTTTCAAGCTACACCATGACGGACCCTCACTAAAATGCCTAACCCTTTTGCGTGAGTGCTTTTGGCGACATAGCCATCGTAAGGCTGATGCTCATATTCTTCTGGGTGTAGAATAGAAAGCAAAGTCAACCTGATAACCATGTCAGTAAAACACCTAATATCAATGATAAGGTGGTTGTTGACGGCATTGTGCTTCTCTAGAGCATTACCTAACTTCAACTAGAAAGTTACATTACATGTTGCTGAATCAAAAATCAATGAAAGGACTTCATTTAAAAGGGTGATAATCCATGCAGGTCTGGATGACATGTCTTCACATTCACCATCTTGGTCATGACATTACTGTATTTTTGTAATTTTGTCTGTCCTTGGATAAGCAAATGCGAATACACTGAAATGGAGACAGAATATCTAGTGTCCTCACTTCCCGGGTCTTACTCATGTCCCTCTCTGTTTCCATCAATAATATGATATATTCCCTTAACTCTTTTCATGTTTTCCTTGTCGTTTTTATTCCTTGTTTTCCTTGTTTCTATTCCTTCTCTGTAATATTAAGAATAGGGCATAGGTCTTGAGGAGGGCGGCCCAAAGCATTCCTTCCAGAACATAATCATGACACCTCCCTGAACTTTAGCTGAACTTCCCGGCAGCTTTCTGGAGAGACTAAGGCGAGTGAGGGACGGGTGTCTAGGAAGGCGCCATGGATTTATATGGAAATATAAAAGGTCGAATCATTTGCTGTTTACTATTCAAGTGCCGAAGATGCTAGTAGCCTATAACAAAGTATCTTTCCTAGAGGCAAAGGGAAACAATGGAAACCGATTCATGGTAACCATGATGCACCAATGTTCAACGCAGTATCGTTGTTTTAAGGACTGGACCTCTCATACACATTGGTTCAAATTGTCGGTCCCTACAAGTGTCCGTTTACAATTTATATGACGAAATACGGATTCTGAGTTTTCTCTTTTGTTAGGCGTTCTTATTACTTTTTCTGAGCCTGTTATGTACATATTTTATACATGGACAATAGTAGGTCAGTGGCCGACCAATTGATCGTAGGTGATCTAACTGTACACGCAAGGCATGTCCAATACCTTAAGTGCACATCGACAGAAACATAAACCCTACACCCCATCTAATATTTTATGTTGTTGTTGTTGAATTTTTATTTTGGCAAATTAATCTTAATACATGGGAAGTTTTTCAATAAGATGCCACGTAATCCTGAAAGATTTCAATATTTTGACATTAATCAAAAAATATGATCTACCCTTATCCACATGAACATAAAAGATAGTTCGACTGTTGTGCCCTCCCCTTAATTCTAGCTAAACATGAGCTCTTTCTTATAAGTTATATTTTAGAAGGTTAAATTAAGTATGTTATTTCTGTTGGTCCCATTGGTTGTTCTTTGACCCAGGAAATTAAGCCGTACAATAGATTATGGGGCTGTTGAGTTAATGTGAATAAAAGGGCACAGGAGTAATTGCCGAGGAACAGATCTTTGGCCAGGGGGCCACCAAGTAACATAATGTGGGACCACACAAAAAGATGATTACATTTTATATTTTAGGGGTAGCCCTAGGTTGTTGCTGCAATATTTAAATCTGGAAACATTCTCACGACCATCTTTCATGCCAATCTGGACAACCCCTATCTGAAGACCATGGTTTAGTCAGTAATGGGATACTTCTGATGATGTGCATTTTTACAGGCTCAACATTATAAATAGCATGTTGGTTTTCGGATGTAAGCCAAAACCAGCACCCGGAGCTACAATGGTTTAAGAATGGTCTTATTTATGGACGTCTAGGTTTTTCCTATTTAAAACACACATTCATGACCAATGTTTTCACTTCAAATGCCAGCCCTTTCCGTATTTAGCTCTGTTTAGTCTGCTCCTGCTGGTAACACTGATGTAATACATGCACAAAAGGAGCAACTTATTATTATATGCCCAGGGCTTCTCCGTCATTCCGATATCCATTGATTCAGTGTTACTTATAACTATACAATAAGTCCTTATATAAATATAAAAGTGATAACTGATATGTTGTATACCATATTAAATATGACATAAGGGAGTGATCATTTCTTTTATCAACAGGCAGAGTAGGTGGTTGGTGGGATGTATATATATATATATATATATATATATATATATATATATATATATATAAAAATGATTTGAGGGGGGCAGGCAAAGATATCTCGCCTTCTTTTAATGATTCACTATACAGGTTTAAAAATATGCATCCTGCTGGCGGATGGATGAAATGTGGAGCCCTCTCCAAAGGGGGCAGTAAATATGAGCATGCTCACGTTGAACTCCATTGACCCCACTTGTAGTAATGGAATGATAATTCAGTATTCATAATAATGTAGGTTGACTATCAAAGTTAGATCTGATTTATTCATATTTGGGAAATAAAATGAAGTAAGGGCATGGAATGGAGGCATCATGTAGTTTGTTGTGCAAATAGAAACGTCCCAACTCCTTTCCATCTTTCCCAGTAATGAGGCACATTTTACAAACTGAATTGAAACATCTTGAAATTTGCCATGCAAACAAGCTTTTCAAGATAGCGTCTGTGGTTTTTACATTGGAGTTTCAAATTGTCTCTTTTTATACCCTTCGAACTCCAAGAAGATCGAGTGTGGTCCTGAAATGTGAGAGAAGGGATATTAAGGTGATACAATTGTCTACCTCAGGCTTAAAGAAGGGAGTGATATGAATACTAAGTGCTTCATCAATATTGGTTGTGGATTTTGCCAGGTTGTTCCTTAGGAACAGGAACCTCCTAATGTGTAAGGTAGTATGGAAAGAACTGACTACAGTTCAATATCTTTTCCCAAAATAAGTAGGACTCATACTCTATGTAACTCATACTCTATGTAATCTGATTTATGAGCTCCTGTGTGTATATTGAGTATAGTCGAAGTGTAACTTTGCATTGATACACACGTCACTACTGAGAAGATGCCTATGAGTAGCACTGCCCCCTATCATATATATATCAGACCTGTTCCAGAGTGCATTTTTGCTGCATTCAATCACCATTTATATCTTATGTGGGTTATTGTCTGTGTATGTATGATTTCCATGACAACAAATCCTACTATGCAGTAACCATGGGAACGCTTTTATTTCAGTGGGTATCATGCACTCTTCCCATTTGTATTGATACATCCCTAGACAGTTCTAGGTACTCAACGACAGAAAAAGTGTATCAGTCTGATTAGATAAGCTGACTTACCAGCTTGGACTGTGTCAGTGTCATAGCTGACAATTGGGGTGATGCCTCCGCTTTATCACTGGGGATCCTCCCCAGTCCACTGAAAAATACAAACTAAACGTGACCCCAATTCTTGATATATTTCGGTCAAGCTCAGCACAATTGCTCTGTATCAAGAATTTTTGTATTCCATTTAAGACGCAAGAAGGATTGCCCTTGTGTAGCTTCTTTCAGGGTGAATTAATGCAGACAGCACTGGCCCAGTATGGTCGACACAATAGCTCATTATTTGGCCCAGTTATGAACAAGATAAAGGAGGAAAGGATTGTCGACCGACATGATGGGGACAATACATGGCAACAAAGATGATTATTTGAGATCGGCAACAGAATATGGAAATTTGTGAATATCTAAAAAATGAATTTAAAGGAAATCGGTCGAGTTGAATTTAAATTCCATTTTCCCTTTCTTGTATTCTTGGTCTCTTTTTAAAGAGGTTCAATTCCGATCCCGGCCAGGGACTCCATTATTTCGGAGGGTCTGATCTTTTGATAGGGGATTGAGCAGTTGGGGTAAAGACATGCTTCATCTTCTTGTGATTTGCTCCTATTCTATTAATATACAATATTGAAGGAATAGTCTAACATTCTGTATCATGTAGCCTGGCAGGCCCTTACAATCGTGTCAGTTAATGAGGTAAATATTTTGATATAATGCTTGAGCCATTCCTTCTATTTCTATATAAAGGCGCTCTATGTCAACCACCCGTGGGATCTATCGAGATTTAGGCGATAGATGGTGGCATGGGGGGGGGGGGCTAAGTATAAGCATATCAGACGGGTTATTTGAAAGCTGTTGTTTTCTTCTCCTTCTTTTACCTAACCGACAATTAATGGTTCTAATAACCTGACACAGCAGTTACATTAGATGGAGCAAAATATGATTGGGACTGAGATTCTTGTGGTCGCAGGGTAAGGCGGTTGCATTAGAGTGATGATTTTTTTCCCCATTAAAGTAAATGCGGTTCTCTCAAAGGTTATCATGATAGAAGTCGCAATAGCGGTACGATCGTAAGGTGAGAGTTGACTAACACATAGTGTGCCATCCTTTGGATCTACAAGGTCCTTTTGTATTTCATCTATAGATGCAGCAATGCATTGCGTATGTTTTGTCAATGCCAGACCTTAGTATGCAAGACATCGGGTGTCTAAGTGTCAATGTGCTGTCTGTACCTTCAGGTCCATTCCCATAATAATTATGTAAGGTGTATAAAGCATTTTTCATATCCAATATTGCATGTGTTAGTGTGACTAGGCTCTAGTAAGAAAAACACGTATACGTATAGTGTTGTCGGGTTATGAACTGAATTACTTTATGCTAATCTGGAAATAAAAACAGATGCCATTTAGTACTTTTCTGGCATACTGCTTTTTCTAAGACATACAAGCGCTGTTGAAAAAGAAGAAAATGATTTAGCCATTGCTGCTCTCCTCCAAGCATATACAAACACATTAAACAGCAGTAAATGGTAATATTTCACACAGGTGTCTAGGGGACAGACAGGAGGCATTATTTACAATTGGTGCAGTTGTTGTTGGAAGGGGCGGGATATTGCCTGAAACTAATGCACCACATCAAGCTTTCATTATTATTTTTATTGGTAATTTATCTGCAATAATAAAAGGAACTCAGTAGAAAATATGAAACACAGAGGCCTGGGGCTCGATTCATAAGTTTCTACGATATAGAGGGCTATTATACTGCTACGACCATTGCTAGTTGTCTAGGGGCCATTTTGTGTCAAACCTACGACAGCTGAATAATAGTTGTAAGGGTGGAGAAAAATAACCACACTTACGACCAGCTTATCTCATTCGACTAGCTTATCTCATGAAAATTGTAGAATGCTGTCGTACAAAAAAAGGGGTGCATTTCACAAGAAAATTGTAGCAAATTTCTCATCTATCTAATTGTACAGAATACCTGTATAAGGTGGTCTTAAGGGCAAAAATGCCCATTGCACAATAGATGGCTGAGACAGCCTCTGAAGTCATCTCAGCCATCCAAAAAATCTTTAATAATGGATTATTTTGTACCAAACCAAGATGTAATAAATGATAATGACATGTATACTAACCTGTAAGAATGAGTGGCTCAGAAATTCGAAATATCATACATATTTTGAAAACCATAATTCAACTATTTCCTCCTAAATCGTAGTGCGGGTAATATTCTAATGTACTTTGTAATACAAAGTTAAATTTTTATCTTATTACTCTTACAACTACTTTCTAATACAAGTGATACAATTGAGTAAAGGAGATATGTCCTATGATTCTAATTGTGAAATGCACCCCATTTTTCTGTACGACTGCGTTCTACAACTCCTTGACTACTACCTGTAAAAAAATATGATTTGCCCTGTTTTCCCTACAGACATGTTTTTTTGTGGTCGTAGCCTTTCTGAGCTGTCGTACATTGTTATGAATCGAGGCCCTGTGTTCACATAGCCATAACAAGCATGTATATAATTATTATGTCCTATGAAGTAAGACTGAGTGTATCGTAGATGGAGAAGGTGTATGTAATGCCTTCATCCTTTTGTGATGTCAACCTCGTCCTTCTCTGCATTCATCAAAGCAAATGCATTCACAAAGGCATTCACTACCCTTTGTTCCTGTTCCGTTTTTATTTTCCGATTCTGTCACTGGGCAATTGAGCCTATAGGGCACAGGTCATGAAAGTTCTTTGATTTGTCTTTTTGTCAAGTAAAGCTTTTAAAGTGACTCCTCCTTTGTAACTATTGGAAAAAAATATTTTCGCACTGTAGGGTAACTCCTACTGTCGTATCAAACCTATGAAGGCTTGCTCTCCATTATTATCCGTGCCTTAGTACTGTTCTGAATAGGAAACAGAATATCTGTGAATAGGAAACAGATTTTACAATTGAAGCAGAGAAGCCTACTACGTCGTATGTATTAGGTATTAAGTTGTATAGCTCGTTCACCCTCACTATTGTTTTCAATAAAGTGTACTGTATAATGTGCCAATGGAATGGCTCAACTATGTTTCCCTTCACCTTCCCTGGCGTGTGTCCTTCTGTGATTTAGATAAGATTTGACCAGTTTCTGAACTTGTGTCATCAATAAGATTGTCCGTACTGTATAAGATGCACCATGTATTAGTACTATATTTAAAATGACATCTCAGGCTGAGGAAATGATTGATATGTAGCTAATAAGCAGATAAGCTATTAGCAACGGATTAAATCGATTGCTACCGAATCCCCTTGGAAAGTACTAATGGGGCATACACCAATACAGCATACCTGGTGTTGTACATGTTCCTGTCTAGACTCGTTATAGACATCAAGAGGCTTACCAGGTAGGGGACAGGAACACCTTTTTGGGACGTACCACTTTTATGGTACAGTCCTGTCAAGTAGACCATACCAGTCTTGTGGTACTGTGCATGGTTCTGGGGCGTACCATTTAATTGGTACATTTTGTGTGATCATTAGACCATGACCATTAGCCCATGGCAAGGTCTGCAGCTCCCTCAGTACCTTATCAGTAATCACAGAACAATGGATACTGTCTATACAAACACTGGGGGTATGGGTTGGAAAAGAAAATCCCACTTTTTCTCATTATTTTCCCAATTTGTGACCTTACCCTTCCATTAGAAGATAAAACCAAAATGCAGAGTGATAGATAAGTATCCAAGCTACTACTCTGTATGCTTATTTTTATCAGCAAATGTAACAGAAAATTCGGAAATGGATTTTGCTGGGTCTCTATGGGACTATCTTAAGAATGTGACTTCTTCAATGTATGATATCTGAATAAATATAAATGATAGTAGTTTGTAAATAGGCTAGTGTATAGATTGAAATATCCTCTTTCTGATGGTATCATACATGATATATAGTTAATTGTGCCTATAACAGAAATGTAATGTAATGCCTAAATACACTGATGCTGGTGGGCAGGCCACTATACTAGTACGGCCTAGATGGTGAGTACAAGTAAAGGTCATTTAGGCCGTACTAGAATAGTGGTTCTGTCCTCAACCTGCTTACCAGGTGCTATTCCCACATTGAGCTGCTCTACTTCATGCTATTGTGAGCTGCTCAGTGTGCCTTACTCCACCGACACCTCTACCTTCAGGACAAGCTCTAGGAGGCCCTGGAGGACCGAGATTAACGACCCATGCTGCAGGACCCAAATTGAATTGTGGCCTGTGTACCCCAGAGGTGCCAGCACTCCAGGGTCCCACCGGGAGGCCCCAGGACCCGGGCAGGGTGGGGGGAAGCACTCAGTGCCTGAACAAGTCCCGGAACACGTCAGTCAGACACCCGGGACCTGAGTGACAACCTGCCACCTTACTACATAATTATCTGTCTGCGACTCTCTGGTGAATAGCTATAGTAGATATGGTACAGGTGAGTCACTGTATATGTATTATAAGCCAAGGAAAGGATAATTGTACAAGGCGCCAGTCCAGGATAATTACCATTGTCCAAGGCGTATAACATTTATGCAGTTACTCATGCATATCCATATCTGACTTATACCCAGTGATCGGTTTGTACATACTATACAGACAGGTTTGTTCTCCCAGCCACCTGTGGTATAGTGCCATGATCAAGACTATTGTAGAATATATTCGAGGAAAGTTAGAACTGATATAATCATATACATAGGACACAGTATAATGTCTTTATTAAGTGATAAACATTCATAGAGAACAATTTGTCCGATCGTAGAAACAATCATAAAAATGATATTTGTGTACGCATACGATTAAGACCACTTGGCAATTTATACTCTGTAAGATGGTCGTCATCAAGGTACCTTGTCGTTGTCTTTCACCAGATCATTTTGAATAAATCAATCATAATCATCTCCTAGGTGTAATCGTTTATCTAGGTTTCTAGGTAGGATGCGTCTATCTTCCTCTGGCCTCTGCCCTCTCAGACAGATACAGTCCAATCTAGACAGATCTTCACTGCGTATGTCGTTCTGTAGCTCGGAGTTGTAATGATGATTGATCAAATACAGATGGACCTTTATACGATGGATGCCTTTACTATTAGACATTTAGGGCTCTATATGATATATTATCTACTGAGTCAGCATCATGTACATCCAATGTAGAGTTTACGATCTGTTGTATATAGACACTACGTGGTCGGCCTCATGGACCAACCACCGCCAATGGTGCCACCTGTTGGCCTTTGTAGAGTGAGACATGCACAGACTATGCTGTATCCTACACCCCCTCCCGACAGGCCTGCTGATAGCTTCGACCCTGCTTCGTGAAGCTTTTATGGTAAGAACTTGTTTCTCAAGGACAAACATAAATGATCGACCAGTGACTGTCAATGCAAATGTATCTAATAGACTATGGTGAGCCATGGCAGATGCATACCATAGTGCTCTCTAGTGCAATAGGGACTGCTCATTTTTTAACAACAGGGGGTAGTGGATTGGGGGGGGGGGGGGGCGTAAAAGATTCTAACCGCTTGACCGCGGGGAGATGTCAACCCCTGGCAAAAAAAAAAATCGGCATGTTACTATGCTTCAAAGGGCGTCTGCGCGCCCCGGTTTTTGACTTGCCGGGGGAGGGGGACAACAATTTCGACCCCTCTAAGGAGGGTGTGACAAAAAACTCACGTGCCCCTGCAAAATCTCACTGGTCCCTGACCAGTGTTGAAAATGATCACTCCCTTATTGTAAAAAAACATCAGCTCATGCATTCTAAATCATCTCTGCCTATCTCTGCCCCAGTACAGATTATTGTTGCAGTCTTTTTAACTTTCCCGCCCCAGCCGTTTGAACATGTATTAATTGTCTACAAGCAGATAGACTTTGTCTAGAGTTTTTGTAAAATCCCAAAGCACCTAGATGTTCCATACATAAGTTACAGCACTGAATCAGCGCTGTGCACATATATGTACATAGGTACCTCTGCGCACACAACTTGCGCAGCGTGCCGTGGCGCCCCTAGCGGATCCTTCACAAAGCTTTCAGGTTGATGTTGGAACCGGAGCTTGCTTCTGATGTTATAGATAAAACGATACCCAAGGCAACTAAGCGAAAGGGACCTTAGCGCTACATGCTTTATTTTCCTTGAGGCATTGATTGTGAGGTATGTATGACGCGGAAAGTGGGTATGATGTATATGGAATGACTGATAAATAATGCAGTGAGTGATGGACGATTCACACCGTTTTTAACATGATGCCTTGAATCAGGTTCCTGCCCAAGACATGAGAACACACGATTAAACGGTAATAGCCTATTGAACAACCCAGACTCTAATGACCAAGTATGACAGTTAAGCGATGGATGATGCCATAATTGCATTTGTTTTTACTTCCAATGCATATTGTATGATAGGTAAGGATATTATTGTGCTAATTACGGAATAGGTTAGGCGCGTGGCAACCGGGGGGGGGGGGCAGCTGGCGGAGTGGAGACATGCCCCCCACTTTCCACCAACCCTAAAAAGAGGTCAAACCTAAAAGGTCAAACCATAAAAGATTGGCCAGAAACCCCTCTTGTCCTTCCACTTGGAAACTGCTTGTCACACCCCTGTATGTTGTCTGTATAACGTCTAATTTACCTATACAGGGTATACAGTGCTATGATCACGTATACCCACCCTAGATATAATAGCCAGTTCATTTAGACATGTCAGTTCAGTTCGGTCAAGTAGGACTTCTCCTGGTATCCCACTTAAGCCTGAAGTGGTCTCCGTGAGTAGCAATGATGATTACG
This sequence comes from Harmothoe impar, assembly GCA_947462335.1. Classification (NCBI taxonomy): domain Eukaryota; kingdom Metazoa; phylum Annelida; class Polychaeta; order Phyllodocida; family Polynoidae; genus Harmothoe; species Harmothoe impar. Next base: position 66,105,582 of record OX381705.1, on the reverse strand, counting down.
TGGTGTAAGCAGTTGGAGAAGGGACCAGCCAACTACTCACCTACCTAATTACATTTTCTAGTGATCCACTCTCGTGACACAGATATATAATAGACGAGCAGCCCAGAGCAGCTCTGATTGGGAAGTTTGGTTCTAGTTGCCTCCCCTACTCCCAGCTCCTCATCTAAAGGCTAAGGGTTCATTGTGAGTGCTGGGTCCAGAGGGCACCGCTCGTTGACGACTTTATGATAGATGCTCATATTGGTTCTCTCCTCCCTGAGCTGCTCCGTGAGCTGCTCGGGAATGGCTCCGGTCGCCGACCTGCTCAGCAAAGAGCAGTTCCAACGCCCGGAGCTGGGGAGATGGCGGAGTGGTTTTGATTGATTGTACCAATAACATAGAGGACCCGGAGTTTACCTTCGGGGGCAACTCCTTTTTTTTGCCTTTGTCTTTTCGTCATTCTCTATTCCCAGTTTTGTGAGCGACAGTGTCTTCATCCTCTCCTCGGTGGTGGCTGAAATTGTACTGAGGGCATTGTAAGGGCCATGGGGGTTTGTCTTAAGATCCATTTTTGGTGAAGTCGATGGGAGTTGCCATCGGGAATACATAATGCCCTTCGTCATATCCGGAATGATACGAGAAAGGTGGGTGGATTGACTTCATGAAACCCACGGGGTCGTTGAACCTCCGCATTCATATCAGGCACGGGTATTATACCTAATGGCTTTCAGAATGTCCTTCACAAAATCTAATTTAATGTATTTATATGGACAATGTGCATTTATACCTAGTTTTGCAGCATAATATGCTACAACGCTAAGGTATAAATGCTCATTGTTCATATTATGAACATGTTTGGCTAAAACTTTTAAATGGGCTGCAAAGGCATATTAGATGACATGGTATGAGACATACAAGTCGTATGTATAGCAGCACTACTATGGCCAATGGATACTTTTTTTCTCGTCCTTGCTTAATATGTGACACGATCTTCAAATAAGGCCACTAGTGCAGAAAGCACATGTCACATATATTTTGAACGTAATTATAATGCCAATACCAATTCTATTTCTGAGTATATTGGTGTACACTTTACCCAGAGTACAGAGGACACTAGCTGTTATATAGGGCTTTAACACACCAAAAACAATAATAAATCAGAGATGGGTAGCGCCCTCACTGACTCTAGACAAGGCTGCAGAACTCTATTAATGTGTCCAAAAACCGAGTGCGCCTCTAACTGTAAACGGGGCAATCTAAACCTAATTCAGTGCACAGTAAAGTCAACAGTAGCTGTTTATCCATTTATATTACCATAAGCCCCAAGTACCCCTATTTATCTGAAAGTGAAGATGTGTATGCTATATGCATCCATTGAAGTGAGAAACGATTCAAAACATAATTATGTTGTTGTGCTAAGGCTATTTCTACCTTAAATAGTTGAAACCTTCTCTAGAAAATGCTTTGTGCCACAGGGAGGTTTAAATGGACATCCTTGCAGATGTATAAAATAGAAACGATGGCAAGTAGTCTACCTTTATGACCCAGACCATACATCTCTAGGTGCATGCCTTGTTTTCCCATTCCCTCCCCTCCCCATGTTGCCCAACGCCACCTCGGCACGCAAGGTCGTGTGTTCCGCACAGAGGTAGTATAATATTTCAGGAGATTATTGGCGGGCGTTCCTCACCAGTCTGCTAAAGCTTAGGGTTCGCTGACTATATACATTCCCTATATGTGGGTCTCTCCTATAAAAGCAGGAAAACTAGTTTAGTCTATTCATGGAGAATATGAGTATCTTCAGCTTTAAGAATAAGCATTTTATCCGAATTGAAATATTGACATGGGGACATCATGAATGGAATTGTAAGCTATCTTTGTCGACAGCAATAGTCTAGACCCTTCAATGTATGGATAAATGTATACAACTCAAAAAATAAGGGATGCACTATAGAGACTTATGTAAAAATGCCTTTTACGCATTTCGTGTGCAGTTGCAGTGCGTTAGCCTAGCATGAAGCATGGACGTGCCTCACCTGAAATCCTATTTATACCATGCAGTGCACCGATTCCGCTTCTTATTTATCAAGGCCTTAATCTGGTCACAACCAGGCCTTTATCTGCATGGGCTGAATATAGATCACTGCTCGTGCAAGCACATGACTACGGTGAGAGTAACACACGCAACTTTATGTTATATGTGGACCCTATACATCGTGTACGAGACCGGTCATTTTTAACAACATGGTGGGGCTGGAGACTGGCGGCCCCACCATGTTGTTTAAAAAAGGGGGCTGGGGGATTGAGCAGTACAGTTGTGTCAATAGTAATACACTCACCATCTGAGGTTTTGTCCATATATAAGACGGTGTGGGACACTCTCATAGTGGCGTACAGGGCACAAGAGATGGTAGGCAAATCATAAAGCTGATATATCCTTCATTATAACTAGATAACTAGCCACACCAGGCTCAGGGCATTATTTGATTAGGATATAATTGAAACTTGCCATGTTTGCAGGATCTATACTTCAATGCAGATTGTCGATATTGGCCAAGTTACACAAATAAGCAGCAGGTATGTGGTCCCTAAACTGTAGGTCATATTACTAAACCCAGTTTGGGAGTGTACTGACCTATATCCCTAATGCACGTGCCTCAGGGAGTAGGCAAAACAAAGAATAGGGGGGTAAGAATATCTGTGCGCGTTGGCGCGAGATCTATCATCCCCGTAGCTAGAAAATGACCACTCCCTAAATGGTGCACAGAGTTGGAAATGGCACGTGAAAGCTATAGTTACATGCTAACACTGCTAAGACAACACCTTCATAATTTCCAGTGAAACAATGGAAATTTGAGTGCTCCTGTACAACAAGTATAGATTTTCTCTTTCTTTGTACCCATATCACAACCAATTGATATTTAAGAGTTGCTATGATTCCCTCAAGGTGCATTACGTTATTTCTTCCATACCGTAGACATCCTAAACTTGAAGTAGAGCAAGTTGAACAAGTATCTAATCCCTTGACAGTGAGCAAGAGTAATACTCCGGGAAATTCAGCCATTTCAACTATTTAAACACGTTTCAGGAACCCTCTTGGTGCAAGAAGTCAAATATAGTACCTATTTGTACACTCTTTCTTTGTGGATGCAGGGTGAATACATAATTCCAAGTGAAACACATATTATACTGATTAACCATTATTCAAAGGTCTCATTCCAGTTCATTAACAGTATCTTATATAATTACAAATTTCTAAACCATCTGATCACGACTTGCATTATTCCCTCTCCCTTCTTTAAATAACTTTTATGAAAAAGGTCTTCCCCATGGCTAATCACAATCAGCCATTGTCTCAAATTCTAATGTCCTTCATTTCCTTTTCTAACTTTTTAATGATTTCAATTATTCTAGTAATAAGAGGTTTGTGGGATTAGCAAAACTCATTTGCACATCAACCTCCACGAATTGGCCTGCCGCCACGTGTGAGGTCTGAGAAAACTGTGTGCAGCTTTGAGTAAATGGGTGCTTACAATATAAAAATGTGTGCTGTGTTTCCCGTGGGAAGTTGGGAAGTGTCTATTGTATCAACTGGCAGTGGTAGGACAGAGCATCTGGGATGGGTGCCTATAGTAAACTTCCAAACATGAATGGGCATTCATCACGGAAAGAGTACTACTGGGGCTATTTAAGATAGAAAGCGTAGACAATCGGGGTCCCACTGCTGTCATCATATAAAGAGTGATCGTACAGACCCTTCGACTTGAGAAATACACGGTAGATAATATTATCCCTGGTGCTTTTTAGACATAGAACATCTGGCGCCTTTCAACGATATGGGGTATCCATATATGCAGATTAATATATAAAAAGAGTATTGAAGCTTAGCACTGAAGAGATTAGCAGGCCTGTGCAGTAGTGGCTTCATGTGGTAGTGATAACGATGCATAACAGACTTAACAGTGTTCATAATCGCATTCATAAATGCGGCTCATCTGGTACTAGTCATATAAAGGGAATGTGCTAAATGTAGTCACTGGAGCCTTTCCATTACTGACTCCATATGCTTACATCTAGAAGTGGTGCATCATGTTTCTCTTAAGGCCCTGTTACACGGACGTCATCTGACGTCAATAATTTTGAAGGCATCTGCCTTCAAAATAACTTGCAGTTGAAATCAAACACGTTCTGATTTTGAAGGCATATGCCTTCAATGTGTAACTCAAGTTTGAAGGCAGATGCAGCCACATTTTGACGTCAGATGACGTCCGTGTAACAGGGCCTTTACCAGTATGTATCATGTTTGATGTGGAAACTGTATATAATTATGTTGGCCATATCATGCTCGTTGGCCTGGCTATCAAGTTGCACATTTCATGCATTCCAGCATTCATCTAAGTGTGCATGCTAGCTATCTATTCATAACGTTTATCGATGAAGGAAATTCCTTTCATGCCTTCCCAATTATGTAAAGGAATAATTGATCATGGCGAGGCTCTTTTGTTTTGTAGTATCTAATTGGTTTTACCGCAGAATCATTGATTATGAATGCTATCTCTGTCACGATCAATTTATGTATAATCCCTCAATTAGACAATGATGGTGTGAAGAATCACTGATTAGGCCCTCAACAGATACAGTGGCAAAATGGTTTTGGGACAACAGAATAATTTAGTAATACTTAAAAAGCAATGAAACAATAGCAGAACATTGTCTGTTTCATACTGGGCTCCACTAGAAATAGGACGGCCGTTGATGCATAGCTATGGATGTCAGGGGCAGTTGTCTACTCTTATAGTGGGTGTAATAGTTAATCAAGATATGTGTAGGCACATGTCTAAGGGGGCCGTCAGGTAGTATGCAATATAGATAAGGCGTTTTTGGGGGGTGTGGGGAATGCTGTCATTACAATGCATTCCAGTTCTATACTGTGGCATTGGAATGACAGATACGGACATTCACGTTATGTATACATGTATTGAGATGCATGGAGGTCTTAGAAATGCTTGATAATTGATATTTCCCTTATATATAAAACGGCATTATTTGGTTCGCTGGTACCACCTCATTAAATAAGCTTGAGTGCTTGACGGGAACAGATAAACCAAAAGAGGCTAGATACAAATATGTATTTTTTTCAAAGTTAACTCGATTTTTCTTCTCAACTCTACTTCAATTAAAATTTCTAATACTTTACATGTGATAATCGTTCTCCTTATCACACACATTGTTGAAATGAAATTGCATATAGTATAATATAAACAACGAACATGATAATTATTACAAATACTCTCGCACAATAGACCTAGCAACAAGAGACATGAAATCCCACAAATTTCCGCCATTGTTTTTACATCTAGAAAGACACTAAAACAAGGGAATTATACACCACTTGGGATCACATGCAACGAGAAACCACAGTAGATATGCCTACTTATCATATGTCACCTTTTCAGATTGATATTAAAACGAATTATGATGATTGATGCAGCCAAAGTTTTCAGTCGGGCAACTGCCAGAGAATCTGTTTGGAGAGTGAGTTGGTAGCATGCCTGCGGCATCACTAAGAAACACGTAACCATGGACGCCCTTATCTAGGGCAGGGGGACGCTGCTATCTGTCGAGTTCCCGCGCGGACTGGCACTGAGGGTGTGCATTGCAACTAGCGAGGGGCAGAGAGGAGGGGGGGGGGGCGTGCCGTGATTATTAAATTGTGTAGTCCCTCTCTCTTTAGGCCTAGGTCCTTTTCCTTTAATATAGGCCCTCACTATCCCAGCCCCCGAAGGGGCTGGTGTATTATTAAAATGACCCCTAACGGTACGGGGTCTGCTACGATTTGGCCCATGCTATTTCATGCTTATATATACTTCTTCCATCAGTCACAATGGTCTAGCTGTACAGTTGGGAAGGGAATATAGTATACTTCTGAGGGTCTCTGGTTCATCGTGATAGGGAACAAGGTCACGATCAGTGCATTTATGGCTGTGTCTCATGAGATTGGGCCAATTGAAATGTCTTTGACCGGGTGCCAGCTTTGACCATGTGCCAGCTTTGACCGGCCACCATAAAAACACGAATTAAAAAAAACAAATTAATTTTTTTTATATGTTAGGGATAAAATAAAGAAAATGGTGGTGGTTGTATCTTCATATATGGCTTTGCCTGCCCTAAATAAACCGTTTTATGTCAGCCGGTCAAAGCTGGCACCGGTCAAAGACGTCACCTGGTCAAAGCTGGCACCCGGTCAAAGACGTTTCAATTGGCCCGATCTCATGAGACACAGCCTCATGTTACTGCCTGGCTAGATCAGATTGTATTTGTACCGTGCACCACCTTGTAACACTAACAGGGGGTACACTTCTATCTGATATAACTATTTTCTGCCCTTCTTTATCTTATATTGGGCAAGCACATGGGGGCATATTTTTGAAACAGGTCATCCTGAAGAGCCCAGAACAGATTTAGATCCCCACCTTGTATGTGGACGGCAGGACTCCACTATATGATCTTGAGTAAGTTTCTTTTATCAATTTCTTATCATATACTTCTTATATCTCCATTATTTATGTGTTGCTGTGTTAATGTTATCATACCTTTGAAGGCTTCCGCCAATAAGCCGTTAATGTCCCCGAGACTCCCTGGTGGTTTTTCTAAATCATGGCTCAGAATAAATTGTTTCACACGTAAGCATTGGCCATCTACTTGGGCTCTCCACACAGGAATTTCATCTTATGTCTATGTAAAAGTTATATGCACCAAAATACTACAAAGTATTACGTTTCTGTATATAGGAAGCAATAAATGTCTTCCTAAACAAGATTCTTAGATGGACATGCAGAGGGGGGGGGGGTAGATTATTTAATACCACAACCATAACAGGTTAACTCCTGAAAAAAAACATACTGATGTAGATATACACCACGTCCCTCCCTAGGGGCTGAATGATACACATATCCAGCCAATTCACATTAGCACATTTCCCGGTACGTTTAGAGTTAATTTGACTTCCCGGGAGTTTGACTGGGCGTAAAATCACTGATGGTATCTCTACTAGCTACCTCACCAAGAAGCCATTTTAAGTTGGTCCTCGTGTGAGGTACTAATAATTGTTGAGAGTTGTAGTTCATGGTTTGAATATCTAGGGTGAAGGTCAGTCAACGAAACATATTTCCGACCCTTAGTCTATGTCCTTTCACATGTTTAACCACTGTTCACGAAAGGTTCATCAAAGGATACAGGTCATCAGTATATCTACACTGTTAGGAGTAGGTACTGTAGCTGCACAGTCTAAAAAGAGGTATTTTGGTTTCCAGTTTTGCACACTGTACAGCTACAAACTCACCTACTGTAAGCCACAATCTGGAGATCATGGGTTCGAGTCCCACGTGGCACAATATGTAGCACTGTTGAAATGTGCATAAAGCATCTAGATTATACAAATGTACATATTCAAATATCACTTGCTAACATTTCTATGTCAATATTGGTGGAAATGCATGTAAAATGGGTGAAAGAAATATGGAAAGAATAACTAACTACTGACAGTGTAAATAATGAGAATGTGAACATGGAATCTAGCCTCCTTTTTAAAAAGGGATCTCGTAAACATCTGATGCATTCTCAGAGATCATGGAGGGCCATTATTATTGTAACTGTTATTCAGTGCTTTTCCTTCCTCGATGAGATGAGCAACTCATTAGCCTTATAAAACCCCCTCCTTTGTCATTTCTATTACCTTAATGTAGATATGATAATGGCCTGTCATGTTGGATCTGTCCGCCTTGTACTCTACCTTGATTCTCCTGTCGGCATTAATCCTATTCAGTAACCTACCCTGGAAATCATTGCCTTGCACCTGATAGACAAACAGAGTTGTGCACTGTAAGAAAGGTGTTCAGGTTTTAGACATGTTTAGGTTTAAACATGATCAAAACTATTTTATTTAAACGGGCGTTTTAACGGCATTGTACTTAGAATATCTAGTAATTTTACAATGTGGAGGATGCGTAATTACTGGACATCGATTCTCTGGCTCTAAAGATTATCTCTATAATGATCGATGCCCATGTTTATACTTCAGACCAGTGCCTCATTTTGGCTGTTTTTGGCCTCACAGATTGCTTCTAACTCAAAATCCTGACTAGGTGCCATTATATTCTCCATGCCAATGTGTAATATGAGGGTAGAAAACACTGGAACCTCAGTTAGAAAAAATCCTACTGAACAGTTTTTGAGAAAATTTGTGTTTTGTGGCATTTTATTTGTGTTTTTAGTACATTTCCTAACTAAACTGTGGCCAGCAATATTTTTCACCTTTCAGGTATTTATAATTAGAATTAGAATTCGCAGTAGGATGGTGTATAGTGTATTTGGTCTCCAAAATAGAGGGCGTTTCCTCATGTTCATATCATGGTTTGATTAAATGTTGATGTCCAGTTTTATATATATATATATATATATATATATATATTTATTATACGATATGGGCTTACAGCGTGCTTTTTACGTGATATTCGCGTTCTTATATTGGTGCATACAGGAGACTTGGGGGGGGGGGTGCATTTTTGGATATCAGAACGATTCTGAATGGGGAATTCAGAATCGTTCTGATATCCAGAATATCAGAACGATTCTGAATGGGAGTGGATATCAGAACGATTTGGAATATCGTCAGCCATAAAATCCGAGGTTCTATGGAGACTCGAACACGCTACATCAAGACTTGAAGTCCGACGTGGAGGCGCTGGTAGAGGGAGGTGGCGAAACAAGGAGTCTACAGGCGGATTTCCAGCCCTGTAGGACCATTCTTTACCGAGTTACAGAAGAAAAGGCATTTTTTGGTATAATTTCTTTGAAAATCAATGTTTTTTTCTAATTTCTTTTTTACTATAAAGGTAGAAGTTGGACTTTACTTAGCCTTTCGTTAAAATAATTCTAGGGATTTTTTTTCACATAGAAATAGGCATTTTGAAAATGGTTCGTTTCCACCCAGGATCGATCCGGGGACCCTTGGTGTGTGAGGCGTAGACACTAGCGGCCATTCCAATCCGGCTGTGTTGACTCTGGAGGGAAACGCTGGTTATACTTTAACACCGCCCCAAGCTGGCCCCCTTACAAATTCTATGTTGGACTCAGTGTTGGAGATTGAGGGCATGACGTAGCCAGGCTCCACCAATCAGCGAGCAGGGTTGGTGGCATGCCAAAACAACATGGCGCTACTGGTGTTCGAGTGATATTCAGTCAATAATCCTTCAAAATGGCGAAATTAGGATGTTTTAAAGGTAAATAAGGACATATGAATCGAAATATCGTATAATAAACCTAATAATGTATGAATATGAGCGCACTCGGGCTGTGTATAGATGAATAACGACCTCGGTGCTGCGCACCTCGGGTCGTTATTCATCAATACACAACCCTTGTGCGTCATATTCATATATTATTGGTTAAATATATATACCGTATTTCCCCGTGTATAAGCCCGGGCCCTTGTATAAGCCTGCCCCATGTATAAGCCTGGTTATACATGGGGCAGTGTATAAAACTTAGTGTTGTATAAGCCGGGCCCCGAGTATAAGCCCGGGGAGTGCAATATATATTCAATAAAAATCATATTTCAACCCATAACTCCACTTCTACTTGGAGTATTTACATAATTCTTTCGGCTATGTGATCCCTATTAACCCCATTCATGTCCCTAGCCATTTTACAGAGAAATAAAGCTTAAATTGTTAAGAAGATTATTGTAAATGTTGCAGTAAATGTGTCGGAAAAGTAGGTAATTGTAAAAATTGTAAGAAACAATCATGGTGTTTTTACAGCTAAAGGAATATAAGCCTGCCCCGAGTATAAGCCTACCCCGTGGATAAGCCTGGTCAGTTTACTACTTAGTACTTATAAAAGCCCGGGCTAATACACGGGGAAATACGGTATATATATATATATATATATATATATATATATATATATATATATATATATATCCATATAGTGCATTGAAGTGCTATAATGATGGACTGCTGCATATTTTATTGAGCCGTAATTTAGCTCAGGACAGGTTGTAATCTAGATACAGCCAATGTCATTGAACTCTCATTAGAAATATCGTATATCCAATCTCCTGAAAGGAGATGATTACGAATACAAAAAAAAGACTTGCCACCTTGCCTCAATATAATATGTAGTGGTAATAATCACTACAGCAGTACAGGATAATTGCCAAGGTGGGTGAGAGATGTGAAATGAGAGCTCACTCACAAGGCACCTGAAAACCTCTGACCCCCATTTCGCAACATTGGAAGTGACAGCCTATCTCTCCGAACTAATCATGTCCATAGATCCTGTCCAATCAGACAACACTCATTTGTGTCACCTGAGGATTACTCATCCTGCAGATTCAGTGTTGTGTCTTCTCCTGATAGCTACTGGAGGAAAGACACACAAAGAGGAGAATCATGAAGGGTATTCCCACAGAGGGAGTCCCCAGAGTCTCAGTCACTCAGGGTTGGTCCAACACTACCAGGTCGTGATTGGGAGAAGGGGAATTGCATTCCTGGACCCCACCAGAAAACTATTGTGCCAATAAAGCCTACTAATGGCAGTGGTGCAATTCGATATGAAGGCAATATGTCGCTCTCTTGTACCCATGGGGAGAGGGACACATGGGATAGATCAGGCTACACAACACCCCCTTCCCACCCGGGTACTATATAGCTGGGAGTTCTACCAAATGCTCAATGCTGTAGGATCCACACGCCTCATGTTTCCATGGTAACCCAACTTGGGACTTTTTTTATGGGAACGTGCATCTGCATTTTGATCATGTAGGATTGTTTTATCTCAGTGTCTGGATGGCATGACTATGGTAAAGGCTTGACTGCTGCCTCCTACTATGTAGCAACAACCATGCAACAGTACTTTCAAACAGCACAACCCTCATATATATGATACAACCAAATGGATGTCATACCTGATGGTCATAGTGGCAATCGCTTTTGACATGTGCGCGTGCCAGTAATAACCGGGTCTGTGGACAACACAATCTTCTACCAATTTATCTATTTATTTCAAGGTTGAACATAACTTTCTTTTCACTATGACATCAAAACCCACGAGATTAGATGCTGTGTAGGTGGATTGTTTTAAGATAGGGGCAGAAAGCGAATGATATTGCAAATATATTTATGATAAATTCAACACACATCCAACGTGTATAATTCCTGCAAAAAAAGGATAACAAAATGTAATAATAAGATGGCCTTGCATAAAACATCCGCGAAAGCTGACACCTATCTTTCTTTTCATAAAATACATGTCTATCGTACACATGGTACATTCATGAATGGAAGCCGATAATGGGAAAACCATACACCTGGTAGATAAGTGACCGATGGCAAAAATATTGTTCCCGTTACCATACAAACACCGCTGATACCATCTGACAAGATATTCCCCACATATGAACCTTTATCAGTAGTTCTGTCCCATATGTTGCCATGGCTACAATCAATTGTTTTTACATTACTCCCCAACTCAGATAGGTGTGGTCTGGGCATTGTATTATTAAATAAGCATTCTATTCAATTCCATATGCAGTAAACATGCTGTCCAGGAACTGGGATATGGTTATCTGAAAGGGAAGATTGCTCGGGTCATTTATCATGTACTCTCAATGGCCTTCCTCGAGACCGGAAATTACGCTATAATCCCCTTTCCGGTTTACGCATGAAGTGCATTGTGGGGCGATCGAGGTCAGATGATATTGGGGGCAGTAGAAAGGGATATAATTGTGATCTTCTCCCGAATCCCCTCAGATCCCCCTGGTCAAATGTCTCTGTTGTAGATGTGCTTATTTGATATGCATTCTGCTGGATGTATTACGTGGTATGGTGTTATCTACTCAACACAGATGTTTGTCACGTCATTTCTAACGTGAAAGATCTCTATAATCCGCTAAGCCTCTTTGCTTACCGAAATTGGTCGGATGTTGAATGTGGCGGTTTATAGAGTGTGTTATAATAATTATGTATGCTATGATATGAAAACGACCCCCTTGTTCACCTGGCAGTATATAGGTGAGACTGATGGACTATTGCCTGACGGCTTATGGAGATCTCTATGGGTATTATATCGTACCAGGGGCTCTGGTGACAGAAGTTAATTCTAGGTTCTGTTTAAAATGAATTTACTTTACTTAATTGTACAGTTATGATTGTTTAATTGGCGACGGCGCTATTGTATTATTTCCTTCTAGAATATCTATACCAAATGGTTTTGCTCGTGTTATGTTAAGTTAGCTAATCAACACCTACTACAGGGAATTGACATAGTGTCCCGTTTGTGAATTCGTATGAAGTAACAGCTCCACTCCTAGGACATTCAATGTTTTTTTATCGGATTTTCACAACTCGCAATCTCTGAAATCTTCCATTGATACGGCAGAAGAAGGGCAAGTATGACATTGTTTTCCTCTAAGTGGCATTATTCCTGATTGGTGCCGTTTTATTTTGCCCTAGTTCCGGTTCTAGTTCTGGACCCTAATATTGGACATCTTTCAAAGTATCAAAGGGCCCAGGAGTAGCTACACAGAGAGAAGTAAAGGTGTCAACTGTGTCTCCCACGTGGCTCTGGTAAAATAGAGAGTCAAACAGCTAATGACTCTGCTTATATTGAGGGTCAACTTGAATTGACTCTCTACTATCAGTGCCAATAGCAGAGTCAATAGCTGTTTGACACTCCATTTTTTCCGAGAGCCACGTGGAAGACACAGTTGACACCTTTACTTTCCTGTGTGCAGGGCCTTCCGACCTCTGGACTCCTTACTCTAGTGTTTCCTATTTGGAGTGTTATAGTGTTCCCTATTTGAATGGCTCTACATCTAATAAATAATGGTTAGGTCTATGTGGTGAATGTATCCTCAGTGAATCCTAGCGTGTACAGGCTACCTGATAGTGGAAATACAATTACACCACAAAGCACAGCAGAAGCCACTGCCTACCCCACCTGCTCCCCTACACGGATAGCAACTGATAGGCCTAATTGATTTCCAGGAACATATCCCCACCCACGATGGGAGTAGGGAGCTGGTGTACTATAATATAGGGGGTTACATTGGGAAGGTGCAGGGAGGGGTATATGTATAGGAAACCATGTATAGCGTTTTTGTCAAGGAGGGAAGCCTGGGGAGCGGCAATCACACAGTGTCTGCATGCCCCTACACACAATCCACCCTGGTAGGGGGCCAGGCCCCTGTTGACAGACAACTTCCCACTGATTGTGAGCCCTGTGGGCAGGGCTCAGGGTGTTTGCCAAGGGCTGAGTGTGGTGGCCACTGAGGCCCTGTAGTACCACATCGGGGCGAAGGGGGCACCCACCAAGGACCACAAGAAGCCATTCTGTTGAAGCCACTGTGAACCGCCATTCACGCGCCCCATGTTTACAGAATAAGTGAGGAGGGCTGGGGATGGTCAGGGCAGGCACGTTCAGACGTGGGGAATGTACCGTTTGCCTGTCCCATCATAGTATAGTCTTACTATTAAGAGTGGGCCCATGTTATATGATAACCATGCATCAATCTTGGCTGAAAGTGTAAGATAATGCTGTATGTACCTATATGAGATACCCCGTGACATTTAAGGCGATATAATCAAAATGTCAGCACTTTTTAAAGAAATTTATCACTGATATATGAACGGGGCCAAAGTAATAAAATATTGTATGGAGAAGTTATGCACCTTTGCCTGTCACCTTTCAATTTCTTTTTTCAATCTCGTGCTTTTATTCAAAAGCCAAATAGAGATTGTCGGCAGTATCTGCTGCCACCACCTGATGTCTTTTTCACAGGGGAAAAATCGCGGGACAGAAAATATGCTGAGTCATTGAGTCTCCCCCTCATATACTCATTTGCACTTCCGGTCGCTGGTGCCTGTGGACCTGCCACTTCTTAGCCTGGCACCAGTGACAGGGCCACACGTTGGGAACCAGCATTACTCCCCAGGGGCATAGCGGGTATTTGGAAGAACCATAAAGCCATCAATCTCTGGACGAATCACCACCTGTGTCCTGTGTTTGACCGGAGGTAGGAGGGAACCCTCACTACACACCCGCCTACTCGTCCCTATCTCCCACTATCATGTGTACATTTATATACATAGACAGGCACATAGAGATGGTCGCTGTGACTTACCAGCTTACATATGCCTACTTTGTATATCTATAATTACATATTGAATAGGTATTGTCCAAGTCCAAGTGAGATGTTCCATAGGTTTTATGGTTATCACTTGCTACTTCTGGAAGTATTTATAACATGGCAAATCAATATATAGATACACCTATTGGTCTGTGAATAAGCCACGCTTTTAAATAGACACCGGGAGTAAAAGAATATTAAATTGAAATAGATTAATGCATTAAAGTCTGATATTGAATAAGCATACAAGAGCATACGACTGACATTGAAAGGTGCAAAGTGGATTGTCGAAGCAAACCCTGCATAATTAATTAATTAATTAATAGCGCTGTTATCTATTGATTCAATATAAACGCACCAAATTAATGTGTATAGCCATTTAAGCTTATCATTAAACTTGACTGTAAATTCCCCCAAAATTATTCATGCATTGTATACCTGTTTACCTTTATGTTATAGATAATCATAATCATAAGCCTACCTCATGTATCAGTATGAATATGACAATAGGTGAATTTTGAAAATCTTGATTATGGGGCTTCATGTATTATTATGAATACGAAAATAGGTAATTTCAAAATCTTGATTATGTGGCAACTGGGAATTGAATTTGTACCTACCGGTATATACCCCTGCATTTCTAGTTTGCTGGCATTACTGTCGTGTAGTTTGTGCAGGACTTGATTGTCAATAATTCATATCATTACTGCCTTACTCTATATGGTGGTGACTAGGAATTTATATATACAAAAAACATGTATTGTATACTACATAGGTACCTGTTTTATAGATATTCAATCAGTAATATGATGAACTTCGCTCTTTTGTATGATCTGGAAACATATTGTTTAATGTAAATGCAAAATAATACCCGGTATTATACTAAGGCATATTATAGTATGTTGTATTGTTCTTATGATCGTGCGGTGCATGGATCATTGATTATGGATTGGCGTATGTACTGTATATGGGTATGGGCACACACGGGGGTTAATGGCTTGCGAATCGTGGATTATGAATCATGGCGTGTATGTATGTTGACAGCATACGTGATTAGATTATTTGTACGGTATATTACTTGGGTTTAGTGACTTAAGGTTTTCTGATGTGGGGACCATACTTACTACATTCATCAAAAGAGTAGATTGATCTAAGCGCGCGTGTAAATAGATTGTTGACCTGCTTCAAGGTCTTGCTACTAGTTGTTTCTTTTCTGACGGGTGTGTCATTAAATATCCAGTATAATATTATAACCGCACCCCAATCAGACTAACTTCACATTAGAGTGACAAAATGGATGTACATCTTGATGCTCTTAACTCCATGCCCTATGCAGATATAGCGCTGGTTTACTTCATGTATGCACTTTTGATTATTTTTCTGTCATGTTGTCTGTCCGCGGGTAGAATGGATGTGTGTATTAGATATGGGTGGGGTTTACGAATCTATTATGACGTATTATAGTTATGAGCAGTTCAGCAAGCTTAAGGGATTGCGACTCCTATGCATGAATGTCCAGAGTTTGAAAGACAAAATAAATAAGTTTAGGAAACTGAATCTTGACTGTGATCATATTAGTATAACCGAGAGTTGGCTAAATAATAATGATCGAAACTGGGAGATAGACCTTCCTGGGATGACATTGTATAGTAATGACCGGTTGAATGCATTGAGGAAAAGTGGTGGTGTGGCTTGCTACATCCCCACTCGGTACGCTGCACATACTGAAGTTGTTAGTGAATTGACATTTATAGATGGTGATATGGAGTGCTTGGGTATTGTGACCAAATTCCCTGGTCATAAGTACAGATACATAATCACTGTCTATAAACCTCCAAGGGGGAATGTCAACCGATGTTATACCAAATCAGAGGAAATGGTGAAGTTGCCAATGTTGATTAACCGTGATGTATGGATACTTGGTGACATGAATGTTAACTCTAGGACGAGAAATAATCCAAAGTGTCGGCGAATGTTTGATTTTTTGAAAGAAACAAAACTCAAATATTTAAACACCAAACCCACCTACTACCATCCACACGGAAGGTCAACCATTGACCATATATACACCAACTGCATGAATGTAGACGAGTATGGTGTCATAAATGACCTGAACGGGGATCACGCCCCTATCTATGTCAACAGGAAGCAACAGAAAGTTGTACACGAAGTGACATATAGGGAGGTGATTGGACGTTCATACAAAAACTATGACAAACAAAAGATTGTTGAATCTGTGGACGATGCCGAATGGGTGACTGATGATGATACTGACTTGGATCCGGGCTCTTTGGTAACCATGGTAACCAATCATATTGTGGAATACCTGGATGCTAACCACCCGATCAGGTGCTTTAAAATTAATGTTACCCAGCATGATGGTTTCACTCCTCAAGTGTTGAACCTCATTAAGCGGAAAAAGAAATACTTGAGAAAGTCACGTAAGGTGCGCCACGGACATCACAATTGCTATCTGCCAAAAGTAAAGAGTATCGAGAGGCATATATTGGCACTCCTGTTAAAAAACAGGAGGGCTAATATTAGGGAGAAATTAACAAAGCACAAGAATGACCCTAGGCGCTTCTGGGCGGAGGTGAATTGTCTATGGAAAGGGCCAAGAAAGGAGGTGGTGATGAGGTTAAGGAGAGATGATGGCTCTGAGATTGATTGTGACGACCAACCTGACTACGTGAATGATTATTACAGCAGTATAGGTGACACGCTTGCTCGTGCGTTTCCACCGGTACCACTGAATCTCATGCATAACGTGGATGATAATGTTAACATGGCGCCTGACATGATTGACTTTGACTTTATTGAGATTGATGCTGAAGAAGCCGTGAAGATAGTGAAACATGTTAATACAACCAAGTCTTCCTGTATAAAACATGTCAGGTCAGGGGTAGTGAAGGATGTGCTGCTGGCCATGCCCAGTTTGGTAGTAACAATGGTAAATCAGTCTTTTGAGCGCGGAGTTTTCCCCGACTGTCTTAAACTTGCCTGTGTAATACCACTACCTAAAACAGGTGATTTGTGCAAAGTCAGCAACTGGCGACCAGTGAGCCAGCTGAATATCTTCTCTAAACTATTGGAAAGAGCAGCGCATAGACAACTGATGAACTACTTGGTTAATAATAAAATTATTGACGAAAACCAATTTGGCTTTATGCCGGGACGGTCTACTGTCTCTGCAGTCTATGGCTTGGTCCAAGACATGTATGAATGCAGAAATAGGGACGAGTTTGTTATCGTTGCCTTCCTGAATCTCAGGAAGGCATTCGATACGGTTAATCACTCCCTATTACTTGCTGAATTGGCAAAAATTGGTTGTAGCGCAGCAGCAGTGAGGTGGTTCCGATCATATTTGTCTGGGCGCAGACAGTCGACTGTTGTTGGCCTGAAGCAGTCATCCCTGCGTGACATCAATTGCGGTGTACCGCAGGGATCGGTGCTAGGGCCACTATTATTTATTATATACATAAACAGCATTGTGAGGAAGATAGCTAATTGCCGTTTTTATCTATATGCTGATGACCTGGCATTAGTGGTCAGTAATAAGGACCCTTTGCTAGCTATGAATCAACTACAGGGCGATTTAGACGCTATTGCGACCTGGTGTAGTGAATATAGACTGACGGTGAATAGCGACAAAACTAAAATTCTATGGTGTCATGGTGATCGCTGTGCAATTGACTTTAGTGCCTACCCCATTGTATTGAAAGGTGTTGCGTTGGAGGTGGTTGAAGATTTCAACTACCTAGGAGTTGTTATTGATTGTACTCTGAGCTTCAAAGGACATTGTAACAAGATAATTGCATCAGGTAATACGAAGCTGGCATACCTGAGAAATTTGTGTAAGATTATGGATGAAGAACTGGCATTACTGTTATACAAGACCATGGTCTTACCGGTACTTGAATATTGCAGTTTGGTCCTGGATGGTGGACCTTCTACATTAGTGGAGGAGATTCAGACCATTCAGAACCACTGCTTGCGTGCATGTGCCCATATTTGGAACCCCCGTGATATTACACGTGTGGCTCTACATATTAGATGCTGTTGTAAATTCCTTCAGGTGCGACGAACTGAGTATTTACTTAGTTTAATGTATCGTCATACTAGAAACAGCGACAATGTAGTGATACCGGTGCGCGATCTGAGAGGGAATGCTAGTATAAAGATAAAGGCACAACGACCCAAGGGTGAGTTGTACCGCAAGAGCCCAAAGTACAGGGGCTTATTAGCCTGGAACAAATTAACATCTGAAGTCCAGAGGATTGAAAGCTATAGTGCCTTTATGTGCAAGATAAAGTTGTAATAGTTCAGGGTGATATGGTATACAATATACCTAAACTGTGATTTAACTGTGATTTATGATTTATGATTTATGATTTGTGATCTATGAATTGTGAATTATGACTCGGGAACTACTGCGAATTATGAATTATGAATTATGAACTATGAATTATGAAGTATGAATTATGAAATTTACAAGATATCTGAATCATATACTATGAACCTAGTGATGTCCGTCTGAAGCCATGTTGGGCTGACAAACTGTTGTGTGTTGATGATCCGTGACCGCCTATATTATGGTATATACACTCGTTCTCACCTGTTGCCCGCTGTAAATGTATTACGTTGACTGGTTCTGCGCATGTGTATATGGTGGCGTGCGTACCTGAGCCAGCCCTTGGCTTAGTTTGAAAAACTGTACTTGTATAGAAACTTCGTCGAATAAAAATTATCAAACTCAAACTCAATGCTTCAAAGGCTAAGCATGTGACCTAGTCAATATCATTACAAAAACAGTGCCAACATTGCTAATACATTGAGCAAATTTCCCAAGGCATTGTCTCACTGTTTTGCTACACATGAGTGAAACCCCTTGAAAAGTTCGTAATGGCGAATATCCCAAGGAACTGATCACCAGACAAAAGTTTAATCTGGCTTACAATAATAAATTCCACTTCATGGAGGAAGGATAACTGTTCATCCCTGAAAAGTATGACAAAATAATATGATGAATGCAACAAAGGACATTTCCATACTACCTTCTGTCCTCCTTTATTGCCCACAGAAATTGCTTCTTTCCAGGGAATCACCAAAAGCTTGGTTCTCTCTGACCTGACCTCACCACTGGCGATATCGGTTGGAGATTTCGTCACAGGGGTCAGCCAGGGGTGGAAATGGAAAGGAATGTGTAGGAATACGGGCCATCTCAGGTGTGTTTCACAATAGGCTTAGTGATCATCATGGCGCTAGAAGATGTATTGCACTGGCGTAGGAAAATGGGGGCGGGGGCAGAGACCCTTGAGTCCCCCCCCCCCCGCCTGTAAAGAATTGCTCCCTAATTCTCTGGAATAATTACCTCGTGTAGAATGAACCACTCCCTTCCATCTTACGTGAGATATCTAGTTTCTCTGATTATACCCAAAGGCAGTGGCAGAGGATGCCCCTCCAACACTGTCAATAGTTGGTTACCCTTAATTCTAGGTACAAATGTATACAGTAGAATTCACTGTAAGCTGGTAAGTGTATGTATATTGTGTATGTACACAAAAGAATCTACCATAAAACCATAGCAAAACTGTTGAAAGAACAACTGACATAATGCAATTCTAAAGAACAACTATTGAAAAACGCACCCTTCATATGTGTTCTGCAACTGTGTTCTGGCGGTCTGTGAGGACAGTGCAACAATACCCTCAGGTGTGGTCTCCATGGGAATTTCGGTTCCTTTGAACTACATAGAACCAGGTCCAGGTCATTGACCTACCTGCCCTTGGCAACCTTTTGTTTGCCCCTACCTCTGCTTATTGACGACCTTTTCTGGCAGCCGGCGGGGTGGGAAATTCCCCATTGCTACATGGAAATGGTTCCGGAGATGGCATTGCCAGCAAAGTACAAACCACTGAGACTTGGTCGGTGCCAAGCGCCAGTTCCACAAATGTGATTTCTATATACCCAGCAGCTGGTGTTAAAACTTAATCTACCCACCGACCTGGTATGTAGTAGGAGCTATGGGAGAGGGAGCCAGAGGCCAGTGGTGCGGTCTGCAAGGATTTGTGAGGGGGAGAAAGAACATTGCTGCAAGCCATAATCTTGTGGCAAGAATGTTGGAGCTGACTTGGTAACGGTCTGCAGTAGTATTTAGATCATAATAAACTGTTTCTAAATGGATCCTAATATTACTACTAGTATTGGAACATGCAGTGCCAGACGTACTTGTCAGACTATGGTTAGCCATGAATTACATCTGAAGTTGTTACTCGTACAATGGTCACCATAGTTGGTGACGTTCTAGAAGTCCCATTGGTTACTCCAGCAGCCAAAGTATCGCGATTATCATAATGGAATGATAGTCTATTACGCCTACATCCGGGTCCCCCTTGTCTTATTGATTTGACAAAGTGAAGCACTCCCAATCTAATGAATACAGATGAACAGGACAAAAGGACAATTTACAGGCACCTTCCAGTAACAATTGGAGTAAATTAGCTTGTCTTAAATCCCTTCTCAAAGTGATTAATTACATCTGAGCATATTGACATTGACATTGACCTTTCAGACAAGAGGAGATTAGGATGAACAGGAGGATTTAAGGCACAAGGCTTGTTGCATTCTAACTCTGAAACTTGCCAGCAGGCCTCGCTACATAGCCATGCATTCACAGCATCCCTGTTTTTCCCATGAAGGGGACCGTCGGATTAGACCTAGGTGAGAGTATTATGTATGTAGAAGGCTGTCCTAATTCATTTATCGTTAAGTATTAGACTGGTCCAAGATAAAGTTAATTACCTGCGGGCCTATACATCATCTTATGTATTGTTTTGCTGCTTTGCTTACCAAAAGGTCTCAGCCATTAACTGATTAGAAAAGCCCTACTAAAGACATTACAGAGACATGATTACACCCACACTTTGGTCAGTAGGGAGGATTATGAGATTATGCCACACAATGGAAGCTGTATTTCACGTCATCCGACCTTACCCAGCAAGACAGGACCGACCTCAGTAGTGTGTGTACAATACTGTCTTTATTTCCATACCATGGATGGATATTATCCGTAGAAAATGAAATAATGTAGGGAATGCACGCACATGAATTTGTACTTTCAATACAATGCATACCTGATTGTGTAGATAGATGCCCACTTGCTATTCGAAAGGACAAAGTTTATATATTCTTCTTGCTTTGCAGAAGGAATTGAGCCACCCCTAATGCTCATTCTAAATAGATGGAAATATAGAGACATACTACTTATTCGTCTAATTCACCAAACTGCATTATCATGAATTTAAAAAAGAACAGCTAGGACCTGAACTCCCAATTTCTGACCAGTCAAGAAAGACGAGATAGTATTGTCTCAGGTTATAGCATGCAAGGAACCCATAAAGACGAACGGGAGCTAGAACTGCGTCTCAACACAAAACCACAATTTCCCAACTTACTGTTAAAACCGGACCACTTAAGGCCATGAAACCTCGTTAAATTCATTGTCACCTCCCTTCCTCTCCCAGGAACCCATCAGTTCAGGGGGACCAATTGAGATATTTAGGGCTGTGGAGCAGTTCATCCCTGCGCTCACGCGATGAGCATATTGACCTGCTCGTGAGTGGGTCCTAGCTGCTCATAATGAAAAGGCAAGGCAGTGCAACGCCAACACACGCCCCCTGTCCTTGAGCCCCTTAACCAGTCCCCATCTTCTGGGTGGCAAGGCTGGAATTACATCGATGCATAGTATTTATACACATATATATATATATATATATATATATAGGGAGAGAGGTTGAGGTAAGATACACAGAGAGAAGAAGTAGAATCACTGTAACTCTCAAATGGGAGTCCAGCCCCGATCACTGAGGTAACTCTCCCCAGAACTCTAAAGTGACTCCCAATCATTAGGGAGTCTTAGAACAGAGTCATTATAGAGTCATTATAGAGTTATTTTAGAGTCCTCCTAATGTTTAGGAGTCACGTTAGAGTCCTGCGGAGAGTTACCTCAGTGATCACGTCGGGAGTTACAGTGATTCTTCTTTTCTGTGTGTAGATTCAGGCATGGTCCAATGCAAAACGACCCATCACTCACAATCATCTCCCACTACGGACCACCAATGCTGCCTCCTGCCAGCCGCCAACTACTCCCAATGCCCACCAGCACCCAGTACCCAGTGCCTCCAGTAGTCATGTTTTCTCCTCAATTCAGGCCAATTTGAACTGTTTTGACAACAGGAAAGAAAAACCGGTCCTTATTTCAGCACATGCCCCTCTTTGGAAAGTTATGATTAAAAAAAACAGTGACCGAAGGGTGTTCTGAGGCAACTGCAAGTATTGCAAGCCACGCTTAAATAGAGGGTAATTCCTGACTCAGTGGCCTAGATTGTTGAGTTTGACATGTGATGAGTACCGCTAGTCCTTTAACACTTGATTTCACAAGAATGAAGCATAGTTTCAAAAGCAAGCCAAATTGACTCAACATTTCTCCCGCTTAGTCTCTACAAATAACATCATGGCCACTAGCATCTCTATTAAGGCAGCCCTACAGCAGTCTCCTGCTCCACACGTCCGGCCTCCACAGGCTCTAGACGACATCAATCCTTTCTAGATCCCCTTTCATTTTCCTTCCCATCATATTATCTATATGAGACCATGTCAACTAAATACCGATCCCGCCTCAAATCAACCCTCGAATCATTGCCTCATCCTCATGAAACCCTTATACTTCAATCAAGTCTCCCGTTTAATGGCCCCTTTTGCCTCTGCCTCCCACTACTTACTTAGGCGAAATTTAAAAAAAGGTGTATTTCAGGCTACCAGACCCGATACCTAGCAAAACAGGGCCAATCCCAGAAATATTTATTCAATTTTTGAAAAATAAATCTATATTTTGGGCCACCTTGGGGCTATGTCAGAGTCGATTTGATAGTTCATGAGCTGAGGCCGTCATTAGCGAGTCAGAGCTGAGAGATTTTAATTGAAGGTCAATTTCTGGGTATTTTACAGCAGCATTTAAAAGAAATCCGACCTATATACCCTAGATTTTCAGACCATGTAACCTGAAACACACCTTTTATTTTTTTGGCCGTACCTCAACGCCCTTTTACCAGTAACCTGTCTCACTCCCCCCCCCCCTCTACTCATAACCTCACTCCCCTTCATCGTCAACACTGAACCAAGCCGCCTTCCTGGTTGCCCGCCAGTATTTAGCTGCACTGCCGCCCAATGGCGGATTAGCCGCCACGTGGGTAGAATAAAATCTCCCCTTCTCCACAGCCAGGCCACACAGGCTACTGTGTCTGCTGACACGAGGGGTGACCTCTTAAAAACAGCTGTCTGGTGTCTTATGGATTTCACTCAGCTTAAAATCAGTGTTGCTGAAGCCTTACAAGGAGGTAAAAATCGTTCATTCTTTCATGTTTTCAAAATCAAGATTCAAAAACAAAATGCAAAATTGGACAAAAATGTCCAGGGTCGGCCCTGCTTTGCTATATATAGGGTCTAGTAACCTGAAGCACACTTTTTTTTGCCTCATGTGAATACCGTACAAACAAGCCTGCATAAGCGCCCTATCCTGTGCCAGTCTTATATAAGCACCGAGGATAGAATGGCATCGATACACCATAATAAGGTTAAATTTGAATAAGCGCCGATCAGCGTGGTACAACCTATACTAATCGATACAGGCCACTACCGTATACCACTAGACCAAGCCGTACCAACCGACAGATTATAAGTTTTTGATAATAATCCGATTTTTCTTTAAAGACGAGTGCTAAAAGGAAGGGCAGACGCTTTTGGAAAAAAATAACAAAGGTTTCTTATCAGCTTTATTTAAGTCCGAATGCAAACAGTAAGAAACGAGGTTTCTTATTGGCCCTGCGGATGCTGCTTAAATAATTATCCAACGAAAGAATAAGAAACAAGATACTAATTCGTATTTTGTCAACTGGGAATCAAGTGTAGGCCTTCTCGGTTTCATTTTGTTGGCCACTAATGTTTCAACATAATGATCAGATGAGCTTTAAATCCTTTATCCATATAACTCATACCCATTCTGTATGAATAATCGCAATAGTAAGATTTATACATAAGCAGGCTTATATTAAATCAATATGATTATCATAACTGGCTTACAGACTCGCCATTACTCGTATTCAGCTCGTATAATCATCGTAAGAAACCCTCGCAATTTGTTTTATTCATTATAAGTGATTATTATTACCTGATTGGTTTGACCATGGCTGGGTGTTAGAAAGATATGGTTTTCAAAGGACCCATACTACTAGTGGCTAGGGTTAGTACTAGTTAACCCAATACTACAGTTGTATTTGTCTGACCGGGAAGAGACATGGAATCCTTGTTTTATAACACACAGCTGCCTATATCACGTTCTGCACTCTCAAAATTGGTACAGTTTATATTCTGATTCATTCTTCGAAAGACAGACAAAGAAGGATATAGACAGAGGTTCACGAGGATCTATTCAAACAGCGTCCTCATGAAAGGAGTTGTTCCCTGGGGCCACGGGCACCTACTTAGCTAAACCTCGGGATGGACGTCACATGTTTCTGTTTACAGAAACAGGGTAGTCAACTCAAAGTTCCCCCTCTGCTTTGAGCATCATATTCTGGTAAAAATGCATGCATTTGGATACATTAAAAGGCCACTATCTCATGATTATGCATAATAAGTAATATTGCTGGGATCCAGAATACAAAATTATGCATTAAACTGGAAATGGAGCCACTTTTAGCAAAGTCCCCCCTCTGCTTTGTGTCAACATTGCTGCGGTCCTTAAAGCACATAGCCTGCATACCTACAACACTGTGGGGAGCAAGGAAAGTGCAGGGGTCCATGCACAGGAAGCACAGGTATTTAGTGTAGTGACCACAGTGGCTTACCCTGTTCCAATGAATTGGGACACTTGATCTCCCCCCTGATGTTTAGACCACTGCTTATATTCAGTGGTTGCCCATGCCTGGGGCATACCTCACGCGGCCGAGTGTTATTTAACTACTTGTAAAATACCAAACTAAGCCGCCCACATTACTTACAATAATTAAGTGATGTAATAACCATAACTAGGTCTTACGCCACAGTTGGCTGAGAGAACAAAAGGAATGCCCGACTGTATTTTACATACATGGCTGCATGTTGATGTGGTCCACTGAGCACACTCTCCTACTGTGGGTGTAAGTCAGATATGATACGTGTGACTAGCTGCATGAGTATTGTAAGCCTTGGACGATGGTAATTCTCCATGGCTGACGCGTTGGACAATTACCATGTCCTTGGCTTATATCACTCACACAGCAAGTCACCTGTATCATGTCTACCACGTAAATAACATTGCAGCTATTGTTGACTACTTGTAGTTAACACTATAATTATGGAGGCATGAATGATTAAACTACAATTTAGTACGCTTTCACCTCCCGACCATCATACGTTACACCATTCTGACGACCCCTGACATTCTAAGAGTACAACTCGGTACTATTCAGGCACTTTCACATACAGAAAATATCGAGAGAAAATGTCTGTCTCTTATCGAATACCAAAAAAAATATCTGGCTGTCAAGAAAATTTATGGCCAAGTTTGTGGCTACAAAAGGTATTAAGTACTGCTGCATTGTGCCGAACGCCTGGATAAATACTGTATTTTTATGCACTACTCACGGGGCTAATAGGTGGCGCTTTGCTCGATTACGCGATACTACCTAGTTTTGTCACTGACACATGTAAATGCCAGCGGATACAGAAGCAGATACAGAAGAATGATAGATTGTAATAATAGTTAAGCCAGTGTCAAGACGATTAAGGTTACGCAGGTTACTAAACGTTCTAATGGTACGCGTTGACACTGTCTGCCGATCTCTTCATGTCTCTTTCTCGTCTTCCTCCACACTATTACAGTTCTCGTCTACACGATTCTGCTGACCCTAGCACACTAAGCACCACACACTAGGCTGGGTCGGCCACCCTATAGACTATTAGAGACCTGAGATACCATCATCCATCATCTACCCTCCCTACCCACACAATGCAAACAGGTCCCGTCTCCGGCCAACCGCCCTTTATTATAGTAGGCATTGTGTATTACCCAGCATCATATATAGGGGTGCCGTGTACACATATTACAAGTCTGTGTCTCCTATACATATGTGGGGTTGTAAGTTGTATTCATACTGACGGTAGGTGGGTGACTGAACCTTATGAGGGTCTGTGCATGGCTACCATATCTAAGGGGCCCTTGTGAATGCTGTATGGGCTACACAGCCATATTGCATATATATTTAGTCAAGAATGAAATTCAATAGCATAAATGTGATTGAAATTTTCCTAATTGTCCCGGAAAAGAGAATGTTCTTACTTGATAACATGTTCGTGATATGAATGCCGAACCTTAGCCACATTGTCCTAATTGCAAAGTACTATCGTCCACCGAGATATACCGATTGAAATAGCAGATAAAGATAGTCGGGAATCTTTTCCCCTTTCCCTTGCCTACATGAGTAATACTAACTGCTAAGAGATTCCTAGTTTTCAACCATTGAGTGGTTATACTTGATACTTACTATAGTTTACCACCCAGCATTTCACTTAAGGTTGATCGCTACTCATTGAATATGGACTCCTGCGCAGCTCTCTGCGCATATAGCTCAAAACTGTCAGAATGGGCTAATATTGGAGAGAGATATACATATATATGCACACTAAGCCATTTTCAAAAATTGGACAATTCCGAATAAAATTGAGCATTTTATTGCACTTTGAATATTTGATGTATTTTGAGCTAGTGATATTTGCTATTTTTAACATAAATCAGAATATTGGAATTATTTACCAATAAATCATTATCAAGATTGATATAGATCTCTTCACTGTGCTTAAGACAACCATAGGTATGAGATGTATACACTTTTTACCCCGATCCTTGGCCTTTTACCCATTTTTTTGGCCTCTAAATATGAGATTTAGACCTTTTTTGTCCTATTTTTTAACTTCAAAGGCCCAAAACCCTAAAATTATGCACGGGACCCCCTATCAAAATTACTTTAAAATGTTAGCTATTGATCTGAACTAATTTTTGAAAAAAAAAAAAAAAAGTTCATGCATTTTTCTCAGTGATATTTGGATATTGCTGAAGAATTATGCATTAAATTTGAATAATCGTCATAAAGCCATCACGTTTTTTCATACAAAGGTACATTTTGGGACCATAATTTTATTTTTCCCATTCAAGGACATAACCTAGGATTATTCATGTGCAATACAAAATCAATGTTGGCATTGGTTCACTAAGAAAAAAAATCATGAAAATTTCCCATTTTTTAGGATTTTTTGGCAAAAATAGAGAATACTTTTTTTTTTCAAAAATCTGTAATAAAAAAAGTAGCTCGGGACCCCCTTTTTTTTTTTACATTTTCCATTTCTTAATGATCTAAACTACCATGAGGCAAAAAAATAGGAAATTCTATGGATGAAAAGTTAAGAGTAGCGATCAACCTTAATTTGGTAAAACTGATATTCCAATGGACACCAACTGTAATTACTTGTCGTGTCTGATCGATCAACATTACAAGATACTTATACCTACTCGACTTCACACCCAGACATGTTACCTAGAGGCCGCAATATAGGCTGGCTCAAGTCTTTGATTTTAAATAAAGGGAAAAACGGATGTTTTCTCTGATATACTTTCTTCAACTATATGATAGGAGCAGCTCGGAGAGGGGAGTATGAGGTTGGGGGAAGCGGGTGGCGGAGTATAGGAACTCTCACTGACGCTGGCCAGTCTAGCCGCAATATACACTGTCCTCTACTATTCAGCCCAAAGAGTCTGTCCAGAATTGGATTTGGTTTGCTGGGTGGGGAATGGTTCAGCATAACGAATTAGCGCTTCTCAGAAGGATAGGCTATATCCCCTTCTCCCTCCCTCCCCACACCTGCTCATTCCTCCTAGTAACCAAAGGAGCAGCTCAGTTAACTCACCCTTCTTTCTAACAAGCCTCACCCAACTACAACACACCCAAAACACACACACTCCCACACATTGGCCCTGTATCTTAGCGTTACTTGAGTATTATCTCATCGCCCGTTGCCAGGCCCCCTGTGGGTTGATGTGTCTGAGTTGGACGGCAGGTGACGGCATGCGGTGAGAGCTCGGCCCTGATTTAATAACACCGTGCCCGCTGGGCACTGTAGCTTGCACTGCAAGAAACTAATTACTTGAAGATAATTGTCTCATGCCTATGGGCGAGCAACTCACAACTGCTCTGAAGTACTCGCCCAGGTGAGCGTCTTGAGCTGATCTAGTACTAGCCCGAGCTGGGCGGTTCCTAGCTCGGATACACAGACTTAGGACAAGGACTTAACATGGTTAAGGATGGTCGTGTTGTGTTTCCTTTGAATTATTTAACAATGATATTCAGCATGACAGGCATCCTCCGTTAAGAGTTGTCTCGGCTGCGTGTAGGTTTAGCACTAATATTACTCACGTGGCATCCCGACTCAACACACAAGCATGCATTGAGGTAGGGACCGACCACAGACAGAATTCTGTTTTCACCAAGAAGGACACTATCAAGCTTAACAAAAACATAACTGGCAAAGAAAACCCACCGCACTGATGTATTCTCACCGCAAAATAATGTGTATAAAATGTGTATTGGACGGATAGATTACTAGAACCAAAAACGCATGTTCTTTCTTCTAACATATGTGCGTACATCCCAGTCATATGAGGCATAAAGGCATGATACAAAACTGTAGATCCATTACCATAATGATTTTAATTAAGTAAGTGAAAGAAAAGACATGCAGGAGGACGTGATTTCATTTTACAAATGGCAGTATGAAGTTCATGTAATTTTTGTTGTAGAATACCTACCTACATTGTGCAGTGTGTGGTGTGTTGGTAAGGCGGGCAGGGGGGGGGGGGGGTCTGCGATAGGTAACTCCCTGCTAGGTACCCCCCCCCCTCCCACACACACACTGCTACTTCAGGTAATGGAGGTTTAATTAGTGCACCACATGTACACACCTGGCTGTCCCCTTCACTGAACAGCTAGCTGCTTCAGACGTGTCAGTATATAAATACACCTGCTTCTCTAAAGAGTCAGGTAGAGTAGGGATAAATGGGGGGAGGGGGGGGGACAGGCTAGTAGCAACTCCTGCCCCCCCCCCCCTCAGATATGATCCATATTGGTGATACAACAAATTGTATAGTATAGACAACATGACTTGAAATTTAAGTGTGCACAGGTATACTATTACATCAATACAGCCGCTTTAAACCTATCCAATCATCTCCAGTCATAATGGAAATGATATCATATCAGACATGTATTGATCTATCGACTGTTGGACACAATGTCGCCGATTTATGTATTAGATATGGTACAAGTGAGTCGATGTATAAGTGCTATAAGACAAGGACAGTGTAATTGACCAAGGGCAAGGCCTCAGCTGCGGATAATTATCATTGTCCAGGGCTTATAACACGTATACACCTACTCACAATTATCCATATCTACCTTATACCAAGTGATTGTTTTTGAGTGTTTTTGGATTGCTTTGTACGGGGTATAGAACCAGGCAGTTTCTTTTGCTCATCCAGCCGACTGTGGTATAAAGATAGATAAGTTCGGTGTGTTTCCACCAGGTAGAGTCACATATATGGTAAATGTAGTTCAGTGACAGCACGCGAGGGGGCTCCCGAGTCAGTACTGCTCTCCATGCACCTCTCTCTCCCATCTCTCGACCTCTGTATGCGTCCTTCTATATCTACAACGGTCTGTTTATAGTGGTCACACCTACCTACACCTAGTATAGGTAGATATACCGACAGAAACACTTCATGTAATGTATGGTATAGCAAAGATAAACACGATTGATTTGCACATTTTGTATCTAGATGAGAACTGACATGTGAAAACATTTTGCAGCATTATGATGACAATATTTCCCTTTCAGGATTCGACAATGATGTTCTTCTTTATAGTAGTATCATATTATGTGTACAGCATTCAGCATTTATATCCCACGTGCCATTCTGGCACAGAAACACCACCATGACCGTGAACTTTGCTGAACCCATAATTTGCTGGGTCTGGGTAATCTATTCTCAGCTTGGAACCAGCAAACAGTAACCACAACTACTAGATCCAGAAAGTAAGATGAAAAGTTCTGTTGGTTTCCACAAGGTGTCACCACCGAGCCATTCACAGTGAATGCATGCGATGCATTGCCCTAGTCTAGTAAAAGGGATTCTGACGTTAACTATGCAGTAAAGTTTCATATCTTCTCTGTGTTTATATATCTATCTTTTATCGTTTCAGGTAAGTCAATCATAAAACAGAAGCTGTGCAGTGAGTATTCAATACCTCTTTTATTATTATTGCGTAATCAATCACCAGCTTGTAATACCTGCTAGAAAATGTATTAGTACATTACTTCTGGGTGTCCCCTCGAATATGATTGACTGGTAAATGACATTACCAAGAATCCTTGTGGCATCAACAAGCATGTAAAAGATAATTGATACAGACATAATGCATCTGGTATGACTATCCACTGACACCAAACAGGTTTGCCGATTCCATATAAGGCATACATTGGAACTATGGCACAAAGATGAGTAATCGTGTTTAGATTATTGAATACAGCTGAATACCATCCAGATATAATTGTGACTATAGAAATCCAACATACTTTCGGCAAGAAAATGGTAAGCAGCTGAATGGGAATTCACAAAATTGAAAATACACTTAAATTTATTTTCCATCCGTTAATATATTGACTGAATTTGTACCAGAAACGTTTTCCCATTTGGTACTCAAGCAGTGCTTAGGCGTGAAATTGGAACATGGTCATTAAGGGACAGTGGCAGCATGACTACCTTGCGTCCGTTCAGTACGGAAGCCGGCATGGGCCACCATGTAGACATGCCTATGTATTTTAGTAAGTTTGCACACAAGTCATACATAGTAGTATAGCGACTATTAATTCATGTGCTAGTGTGTAAGCTGTCAAGTGTAAAAATGTGCTGTCAATCTGTCAATTACTGTATTCTAGCTGTCTGTCTGTCAACTTCCTTATTGATGTTTGTGACAGGTGTCCTTGGAAGCAATGAATGAGGGATACAGGGAGGGTCAATGTTGTGAGTGAGTGAGTAAGTGAGGGCAGAAGGAGGGAGGGGGGGGGGAGGGAATGATTGAAGGGAGTCAGGGAATTACTGAATGAGTAAGTGAATGAGTGTGTGAGTGAGTGAGTGAGTGAGTGAGTGAGTGAGTGAGTGAGGGAATGAGTGAGAGGAAGAAGGGAGGGCATGAGGAGTGAAGGACTGAGGGAGTGAGTGGTGGAGAGGAAGGGAGAGAGTCAGGGACGGAGGGAGGGAAGAGGTGAGTTTTGATCAAGATTGACATATTGCCCAGCCCTGCAGCACCCTGCCCTACCATGCCATGCCATGTCACGCCCTGTCCTGCCATGTCATGCCATGCCATGTACTGCCATCCCATCCCATGCACTGCCATCCCATCCCATGCCCTGCTAACCCATCGTATCCCATGCCCTGCCATCCCATCCCATCCCATCCCTTGTCATGCCAAGCTCTACCATGCCATAGCCTGCTATACCATACCCTACCATAATAATTATTAATGCCATGTACCTTGTCATGCCATACCATGCCACACCTCACTCTGCCCTGCCACACCCTGCCCAGCCCTGTCCTCCCCTGCCATGCCCTGCCATGCCCTTCCCGTCCATACCTTAGTCCATACCCCTCCCACCTCCCAGGCTTAAAGGATGCCTGTCAGAAGCTTCAATAAAAGTAGCTGACAGACGGCAAATATCTCTTCTTGACAACAAGCTGAAAGACAGCAGTTGACAGACTGACAGCAGATTTTCATGGTTGACAGCAATGCAAACATGCATATATATATCAGAGCCTACATATGGTATCGCTAAGAGACATGGTGCATGCCCTCATCGGCTTCCGTAGTTCTGGTGCCTCTCTTGCAGATGCAACCCCCCCGCCACCCACCACCACCGCCCACCTACTTCTATCCCCACCTGTCTGTCCGCCCCCCCTATCCCTCAGAGTTATAATCAGGAAGGCCGGATAAGGACAGACTCGCCTCTCCTTGTGCACTAGTGCTGATAGTTGATGGTACATTTTACCATGATTGATTATGATTGGCACTCAGTGCAACACCGCCCAGATAACTCAAGTCACCCAGAGGTGGCCGTGAACTAAAGGCGTGCACAGAGAGAAGAAGTAGAATCACTGTAACTCTCAAATGGGAGTCCAGCCCCGATCACTGAGGTAACTCTCCCCAGAACTCTAAAGTGACTCCCAATCATTAGGGAGTCTTAGAACAGAGTCATTTTAGAGTCATTATAGAGTTATTTTAGGGTCCTCCTAATGTTTAGGAGTCACGTTAGAGTCCTGGGGAGAGTTACCTCAGTGATCACGTCGGGAGTTACAGTGATTCTACTTCTTTTCTGTGTGCATGGACACGTATAGATGACGGGTATGGTTCCCTATAGACCTTCACCCAAGAATACAATATAAAGTCAATTTCCCAAAATAAGAAAAGTTAGGCCACCAAAATTCACGTCTAGGTACATTGGGTAAAGGTTAAAGTCGTGCTAACGAAAGGTGATCTATGGTGATCGGCCATAATGCTCATAGCATT
This sequence comes from Harmothoe impar, assembly GCA_947462335.1. Classification (NCBI taxonomy): domain Eukaryota; kingdom Metazoa; phylum Annelida; class Polychaeta; order Phyllodocida; family Polynoidae; genus Harmothoe; species Harmothoe impar. The sequence goes on along the minus strand of OX381705.1, from coordinate 66,072,705 downwards.
ATGAAACCCTAGATAAGCCATTTTATGAGCCATATTTGGTTACATAAGCTAACAACACAAAACATCAATTTATATCTTATCAGCTAAGCATTACTACAAAAGCCTATATTGTAACAGTGTAGCAGATTCGTCTGAACAGTGATTTTCATTCGAGCACTACTATGTCACATACTTCTCTTCATATAACACTGCCATGCGGTCTACCAAAGGGCTGCATTTTTTCACTATGCGTCCCATGGCACTGCAGGCTAATATACCAGGTTAAATATATATGCGTTTAACGCACTTCTGTGGACATATCAGATGTATTATAGTGTTAACAGTGTAACAGTGTCCTAATCCAAATAAAATATTATGTTTATAGCTTAATTTAAAGTACTTAATGACAGTGGGTCTGTTACCACGTGTTCCCGGGCACTTGTATATAATTACTAACTTCGTGGTACTGTGGAGGCCTCGTATTGGAAAGTTATAAGTTCTTAACGTTAATTAAATGATTCATATTTGAATATAAAAATTCCTTTTATATTCATTAAACGCTATCACTGACGAATACCATTACCCAGAGGTGCTCCATTGAATACACATTTGACCACAGAGATGAGATACGATTCGACCACTTTGCCCTTAAGCTAAGGCTTTCCACAACACCTCTGGTACAATCACCACTATACTTCTAAGTCTACATTATTGGCCCAGGTCTGTGGAAGTAGGCTCCTCTGACAGTTAGAGCACATGACCAAATGAAATTAGTGCTATCCGATTACAGAGAGAGGATTCACTGTCTGAGTGATTAGTGGTCAGGTGGTGGCCGAGTATTTATAGCCCAGTGAAGGTAGGGACACACTGGAGAAAACTATGAGGATGGTATATTTTCACAACAATATCTCCAAGGAGTGTCACTCTGAAAGAGTTGATATCATGGGCCATGTTAACCAGGCAATTCCAGAACAGGTTCTTTATTCACCCAGCCTCCTTTGTGGATGACCTCTGTATTATTGATCTGCTGTACAGATAAGCATTACCTTCTCATCTAATATTCTGCATAAATTTGTGAGTTCACACTCGACCATCTCGTGTATGATGGTCCTAGAAGAAAATCCAATTGTGTTTTCGCCCTTGCACCCAGGTTCCACTATCCCGCAATTCTGGTGGTACCATCCCCCCATTGTACTATCCACTATTCCACCATTCTGACTGTCCACCATTGCACTATCCTGACTAGCCAGCATTCCCCATTCTAACCTTTCACATCCAGCACACCACTATTTTGTCAATTCACCACCAGCCATACTGTCCACTGGCCACCATTCCGTCGCTGTAGGCTGTGTCTCACGACCTTGGGCCAATGTTTTTGTCTCTGACTGGGTGCCAGCTCTGACCGGGTGCCAGCTCTGACCGGGTGCCAGCTCTGACTGGCCTGAATAAAAACAGGCTATTTAGGGCAAATGATGATAAAAATGGGCAACTTATGACTAGTTTAAAGAGTTATAACATCCATTAACCTTTTCAGCCAAATTCTATCTTCATCTGCCCTAAATAACCCGTTTTTATTCAGGCCGGTCAGAGCTGGCACCCGGTCAGAGCTGGCACCCGGTCAGAGACAAAAACATTGGCCCAAGGTCGTGAGACACAGCCTGTAGCCTTTTGTCTCATTCCACAATGCCACCATTCCATTGTTCCACTATTCCACCATTTCGGATCCACCATTTCACTATCACCGAGTCCACCATTCTATAATTCCGTTATTCTGCCCTCCCACGACATTACAAAAACGTCCATGGTATCTTAAAGCTGCTATACCACCTCAGTCCACTCTCTGCATGTTTACAGGGTCTGCATAGTTACGGCTGCAACTCTCAGATGGGACCATAGGCTGTCTGAGAGTTATGGATAGAAGTGTCAATTTTCTACTGGAAGTGCATATCCTTACCAATCATGTTGATTTCTACGCCAAATCAAGAAGGCTATGAGTGGCTGTTTATGCTACTAAGGGCCTTAATTGGGTGAGGTAAAATGTACAAATTGGTTATTCTAGGCATGTCTAGACCAATTGACGGCCTGCAAAGACTACCCTCTTCAAAGTCCTCTAATGTGTTGAAATTATTAATAAACTAAAACTTCTAAAAGCATACAAAGGTGAAGAATACGTCTAAGATGGTCACTGCACAGTGTAATCTCAATACACATCATACTAAGGACAGGGGAATGCAAGAGAAAAAGTCCTCGCAAAACCAGAACTTTTCCTGCATCAAGATACTATAGTACACTATACCCACAACGCTAGTGGCCGTGGGTATGTAGCCTATAGTAGGTCTGCTTAGTGCAATGCGCTGCTAACATCCCAATCTTATGTGTGACTTTTTAACTATGCTAAATTCAAAGATATAGATCAGAAAAAATAGAATGCTTCCAGCCAACTATTCAAAACTTGATTACATCAACAAGTTAGTGCCATCTACAGTGACACACCAGGTATTAGTAGACTGTGAGTTAAGCAATGGAACAGTTCCAGGCTCCTCTTCACTCAATACTGCCACCTGAAGGCTTTTGTCAACACTAAATAACCAAATCCCACCAGAATGTAAAAAATAGCTGGATTTGGATCGATGTATTTCACATATTTATAATCTCTTGCCGAAATAGACGACAGATTATAAGACAAATGAAGAAAATATAGGTTTGAATGTGGCAACTTATATGGCAGCTTTAACTGGTTGTAGAGGTTAACACCCAGAGGCCGTATTCATGTTACTTGTTTGTAAGTTGTAACCATCCTAAATCCAAGGAAACAGACATGGAAAAGTTAAATATCGGATGCTTTCAGCGAGACTAGTGGATGTTTTAGAACTCATCACCCCCTCTGTGCCAAAAGGATTGTAACCAACACCTTTCAGAACTGATTGTACTTTAACAGCCCTTTGAGAATCCAAGAAGGGGGCTGACTACCGGGTAGCAATAATTATGTAGAAAGTCAAAAGTATCTCTGGCCTTAAACCAGCTTTAAATGATGGGCCCTAACACCTCAGCTCCAAATAGCGAGCGAATTACACCAAACACTCAAATTATGGACTCCAGTGCACTTATTCAATATCGTGGGCCTTCAACAAAGTCACACCAGAGTATCTTAAGGGGTCTCGTCCCTGGGAGCTCCCACATTGCCCCTTTCAGGCCGTGAGTGTTGAGTGGGGAGAAGTCACAATACAATGCGTGCGGAGAATTCAATACAACCCAATTATGGAAGCGACCTGTCCGCAGAGCTTCCCCCACAATGCACCTCTCCATGTCAGCGGTCAATCGGGGGGCCAGCCTGGGTCACGTGATAGAGTGCCCCCTAAAGAATCTCCAAACGGAGGTTCACTGCCAACAGCCCATCCTCTATCATTGTGTGCGCTGGGCAGGAATCCGCTTGGAGATGGCTCTCCAGGGTCAGCGGTGAAATACCTCTCCCGGCACCCAGTAGGGGGCAGTAGGGGGCAGCATCCAGCACCCGTCACCCCAGTGCTGCCCTCGTGCGGGAGATTGTAGTACTACTGGATAAGTATTATATGGGGCCCACCAGGGCAATTTGTGAAAGTTCTCTCCATCTTCTGCCTCGGGTGAACTGTACTTGTACGCAGTGGATGCTTGGTGGGAGGAGACGTCTAGGTCGCTGTATATATATGGGTGTACAACAGTACAATATACGTCCCTTTTTATTTTCTGTTCATTCCCGTGCAAGGAGTGCTCCTTGAAGCTACAAAGGGAAAAAGCGGGGGGGGGGGGGGGGAGCCGACAGCAATCTAGAGAGAGAAAAAACTCTTTGCGACATTCACCCTTGGCAATACACACTGTAAGGTCAACTGGGATGTGTTTGCCTTTGCCAAACTGAAACAGTAGCACAGTGACATGTTATAAAAGGGCAATGGGAGGAAGTCATAGAAATGACTATAGGTTGTGTACAACAGTATGGTCCTCCTTTGTGTTGTAAAACCCTATGGTTATAGTCTGCTATCCCTCTCATTTCTGCACTAATGACACACCCTGGGGACTTCCTGGATCCCCTGACAGCCTTGGCAGCCCTGTATTAACAGCACCGAACAAACAGCCGGCAGAAATAGCCTATGTCTTATATTGGATTGTATTAACCACATTTCTCTCTCTCTATAATTTATATACACCATAAACAAGATTTGTCCTAACCTGTGTGGACAGAAAATGCGTCACACAAGACTGCTATATATATATTGCAAACGATTCATTTTGGCAGATCCCGTCACAAATTGTTACCCTCGAAATGTAGGGTTTGAGGCCCTAGCATTTGAGAGAGTGGTTGTACAAGGTGATTATTTCCTGAGTAATTATGCTGCTACTAGTATACAAACATCGAATGCAGACCATAAATTCATTAACCCTTTAAAAATGACATGTCGCTAAAAGATTACATTTGTCGTTATGATGCAGCAATGCAACTCGCCGGTGCTGCATTGGTGCATCATGACGACCGTTTGGCACTGTGTCAACCCTGTAAGGTTGGCATGATGCTTGAATACAACACTGGCGAGTGACTGTCCAGGGCTGCATTCATGCATCATAAGGACCAAAGGCATGATGCACTAAGGCATGATGCCTTCCTTAAAGGGTTAACTCTGAAGTTAATAAATAAATATACGTAAATTCAACGACATGTGGGCGTATCTGAGGGACATACAGACGTATATATGGAGATACATATTGAGAACCAAATATAGATGTTTCATAATAGACTACAGGCATAGAATAGTGCAGAAATATCCCTTTTCCCAATATCCTATAGAGAGGTGCATACAAGTAATTCCGCTGTACTTTGGCTTATCCGGCTTCGCCCTTCCCTACAAAAAGGCGAGGCAGGTATTATCTCCCCCTTTGAAGTTTATAGTTGAGTAGTGACGTCAAGTAAATCACCCAAAAGGCTGAAATATCATTCTGAGGGCCCAGTGACATTTACATGTTGCCCATACTTCCCCATGCTTACATTTCCATCTATCTATAATCCTCAGATGTATGCGTGCTCAATAGTGCTGTCGCCGTTGAAACCATTCACAATGTAATCCTGAGAATACTGCACCAATAGTGTTCCCTTCTTAACGGTAGAGATGTAATAGATTATCCATTAAGGGACATTAATCTACTTTAGAGACTGGGCGTGATTGCCATGATGGCCATTCAGATGCATACAATTACACTCTCAGGTTCCTTGAGTCATAAGAGTCTTAGCCAGTCAAATGGATTTGTGCTCAGTCAAGCAGTGATTTAATGCTTAATTGTCACGGCTGGAATGTATCAGCCCATGGGTCTGCCTATATGGAGTGGACACATTCATATTAACAGTGAAGGGATAGGCTGGTAAACCCTTCAGTTCTATTACTTACAACACACTGCAGCTATATGCTTACATTATAATTTATCTATGAATTCATTTATCATATGGGAGAGTCCGGTGGGGGAGCGTGTTAATATCATCTGAAAGTATATGCACCGTGATAAGAAAGTCCACTTGCTTATCTGAGAATATTGGGATTTTATTGTGTGGTTGTATGGTAGATACTTTTTTCATTAGATAAAAAATCGACTCATGAACATTCAGTCATTCAGTTTATATTATTACTATCTATCTGATTTATATGCCTATACCACGCTCGCATTGCATCTTCCCATGGTGGATATTATGTTCAGTCCATTGCAAAGCTGAGCATAGTTATGAACTGCAACCGGCCAGTGCCATTGTCAATGATTGTGCATACATATACCTTGGCATCAGGGTGTTCACTTTTTCTGCGGTACTGTATGTAGGGAACATGCAATCTGATGCCGAGAACCTGATACACTATTATTTAAATCCTTCTAATTTACCTGAAAGCCGAGACAACAGATTGTATTACCCAACACGCAGGCCTGATACCGTGTACAACGGTATACCGTCCATGCAGTGACGCCCAAAAAACTCTTTCTTAATTTGAAAACTGACAAGAGATATATTACACAATGAAACATTAAAATATGGATTTTGCCATTAAGACTGCTGGACCTTTTTCAGAGGAACTCCCCATGTTGTTTCTGTAACCATCATGCGATATGAATACTGCATGATTCGTACCATGGACCGAGGACCTATTTAGATTATGTTTGTGCGTACCATGTGAATCAGACAGTTCAAACTGGAAAATGATTACTGCTGAAGCAAATAGGATAGTTCCCTTGAAGAGATGGATTGTCGATTCGTCACAAAATAATGGATTCGCTGTGAGAAGGCATTGCCAAACATGAATACATATGTTGGCAAATTAGGATAGGGCTACTCAAAAGAGCATGCCTCTTGCAACGCGTACATTATACTATAGTCACCCATGTCAGTACAGCCATACGGTATAGAGGTGGTCTTAATGCAGCTAAAGTGCAGTCATGGATAAGGGAGTCAACAAGGCCAATGAATTATATATAGGTCTATGTCAAGTAGGATTTGTAATGTAGGCACTATACAGAGGGTATATTGAGTCTGAACTAAAGGGAAAAAATGAAAGACTTGAATGGAGGTATCTTGATGGAGCCACGGTGGCAGATGGGAAGAGATATAGGAAGAAGGGACTAGGAGTAAGGGAAGGTGTTTGCAGGCCTTTGATAGAAATACTATAATGTTGCAAACAGGCAAAAAGACCGAGTTTTGAGACCAAAGCAGAGAAGGCCAGAAACCCGTTCCACCTTGGAAAAACTCAGCAAAACAGCTGGTAGAAAACTAATGGGTATTGAACAAAAAAACGACAAGGGGATTGTAAGCCTAAAAGCGAGGGCACCCAGATGGGGCCTTTGGCATAATGTCCCTTCGACAAAGCTACTTCCAAGGGCAGAGGGTCCCACCCAGAAACATCGTGCAGGAGGCATCAAAGAATGAGCTGCCTAGTCTAACCTTTAGATGTTTCGCTATTAGTCATTTTATCTATAGAAATTAAACTTAAAGTGTTAGTGGGCTAAGGCGTTTGGCGTATATCAGGGAGGGGAGGGTTTGTATAGCCACACTCTGCATCTAATGGACCCTTGGGGTAATGGTGTTTATATTTAGAGCTTGGGTTTGGGTCGGGCATATATTTACACAGGGGAACTTAAGGAGTTTATGTTGAGTAACTATAGTGTTTTTATCACATGTATATCCTTTGCCGCCCTCTAAAGAATAATATTATGATCAAACATAGATCATGGGTTTGTAATTACATAGCACTAACTCGATATTAAGAATAAATTATATTATAAGTTTCATTCACATTGCATGGAATGGAATACAGTAAGGCGGGTTTGTATAAGAATGCATCCACAGGACAATGTAGGGCATTTCAGGATATTACCTTCTTGCAGAATGTGTTATAATGCTGCCTATGATCTTTGTAGCCAACCTTCCTTGCTACTGTCATGAAACAAATACCAATGACATCTGATTCAATGATGAAGTAGGGAGTAACGTCTTGGTTAAAACTAAACTACCTGGCTATGATCCTGGACAGAAGACTGTCTGTGAATCTGTTGGATAGAAGATACCTCAGAATCTGGTGGATAGAGGATTGCCTCAGAATCTGGTGAACAGAAGATTGGCTCAGAATCTGGTGGACAGAAGATTGCCTCAGAACCTGATGCACAGACTTTATCCCATACTTAGCCCACCCTCAGACATTAGTAGGCAGTTCTTCCTGCTCTGGCAGCCACCTCCCGTCGTCTTGGTGATACTTTTGGCGTCTCTGGCGAGCCTTACGCGCATGCCTGGGGAGTTGAGAGAATCAGAGACGCTGCTGCACCACGGGAATGGGGGAACGCCTACAGCGCCATGATGTGGGCACGGCGTAAAGCAGCAGGGAGAGAAGTACTCGCAGCCTGGGCTCTCTCAACGGTGGTGGCCGGACGGAGGGAGGGACGGCCGGACGGCAGGAGGAACTAAACCCTGTACTTAATGTTGATCAACACTACTCAGGGAGGCCTCCAGTAGGTGCTGCAGCACGTGGAGGCAGTGTGGTAAAGTTTGACAGCCCAGGAGGAACCTGTAGCATCAAGTGGAGTATACTATACTATCTGTTCCCATTGCTACTACTCTAGAGCATTAATTGTTACCATCTGGAGGAGTAATGAGGAAGATGAAGGATCTTGATGGGCAGCTCGGCCTAATCCAACAGCTGTAAACATACATCATCCCCCACTGTGGACACGCAGGGCTGAGTCTAATGTATACCCAAACTAAATATATAACAGCCGGAACAGGGCTGGACCCAGTAGTACTACTCTGCTGTACGTCCAGTATGGTGCATGGATCTAGTCTCCTCCTGTGTGTTGCCGTCAGTTGTTAACGCGTGTGGGAGGGCTCTCTGTACCGGAGTGGTTGTGGTTATCAGCGTGAGTTGTGTCATCTACCGTTATGCTGGTATCTAATCGAGTGGTCAGCTGGTCAGCAGTTGCCAGCCAAATCCAACTCCAGTGGCAAAGTTCCCATAGAGGATTATGCATTAAGAGGTGAGACAGGGAGGAGGAGTGGTGATAGGAGTATCCACTAAGCCCTGGGAATAGGGCCAATAGGTCTAATCGTGGATTTTGTCACCATAGCCAGGCTTGTCCAACCTGATTCCCCCTGGCCCCTCCCCCCTGTAATCCCCCCATCCCCTGCTGGGAGCCCTGCTGGGATGTGTTGCCTCTACCTGGGGAGACCAATGGTGAGAGGTGACCCACGTGGGATCTCCCTACGCATACACAGGACACATAGTGAGTGCTTAGAGTCACAGTAGGTCATCCCCAGGCTACCCTAGATCCTCACCTCAACACCCAAACACACAGACCCCTCAGCATGGGACAGGACCAGCACCTCTCAGCACCTTCAGCGTAGCAGCCTGGAGGCTATTAAAGCCACCTGTGATGACCTTACGTCTGGCAGCAATCAGTAGAGGCCAACTGGTCACCTGAAGCGGCCACCCCGGGAGCGTCCACCTGGAGGAATATTATCTTAAGTTGACAAAAGATCCTGGATGTGTCTCACTGGATCACATGGAGATTAGTAAAGCATTTCACAAGGATGTTATCGATTAACACGGATTTAATCTCATTTCCCATTCACTCATAATAGTGATCACCTGGAGATGTTCCGTCCAGTGCAGTTCAGAAGCAGCCATCGTGTTCCACGCCCGGAGTTTAACAGCCAGGGAGTATACATGTCCTAAACATCGTTAGTGCCTGGAGTAGATGTAGCGGAGAGGCTTCATACCTACCACATGCGTCCACACTGGGTGGAGGGGAGGAGCAGTATGGGGATAGCTTTATGTGTACGGATGTGGTAATACGGCGGTCCCCTTGAGGTCAGTAAGAGGCCGCCCTACTGTCTGCAAGGGCGGGAAAGGGAATTCAAGGTATGCACATAAACGTGAGGGCTTCGGTGAACAAAATAGGATGAGGGGAGATAAGTTACCACCCCTCCTGTGGGGGCAAGGATGGGGGCGGTCAGTTAGTAATAGGGTAGGTGGAGAATTCCACCTGCTGGGAGCGCTCTGGTCCCTCTTGTTAGCACTGACAATATTAACGGGGCAGTCCTCCAGGGTTGAGGCTGCAGGGCTGCTGGAGAACCGCCTGGCCCCCAATGTGCTCACAGAGGGCACAAGCCTACCTCTAGGGCCCAAACAGACGGTCAAGATTGCTGCTATTTTACCCAAAGACAACCAGCGCCTTTTTAGCATATCCAGAACCTCCTCAGCCATTGATTATGGCATTCAGGAGGTGGTTTCCAGGGGCCTGCTACCCAGACACAAGCTGGAAGTGAAGTACCTGGACTCCGGCTGCAGTGCCAAAGATGCACCTCTAGCAGCTTTTAAGTTCTATATGGAGAAAGAGGTACACGTGTTCTTTGGGCCTGTTTGTGATTACAGTCTTGCACCTGTTGCAAGGTACTCCCCTGAGTGGCACATACCTGTGATATCACCTGGAGGAATGGCTCATGATTTCAATGACAAGAAGGATGAATATAAGCTGCTAACCCGTGTAGGCAGCACATTTGATTCATTAGCAGAAAGGCTGATCAACACAATACACTTCTTCAATTGGAAGTCCATCAAAGTGGTGTATGAAAGTGATGGGCATGGAGATAAGCTCTTTAGGTTCTGTTACCTGGCTATGAGTGGCTTTGTCAATAGGCTAAGGTCCACTCAAAATACAACCAGGTATCATCTCTTTCTGCTCAAAAAGGAGACAGTGGACTTGGGAGATATGCTCAAAGAGGAAGTTGGAACCAAATACGCAGGTAAGTGTTCCCAATTCTCCAAGATTTACCCTTTCTCTCTGGAAACATTGAGATCTATGACATCTATGACTGTTAAAAAAAACTTTTTATACCATCTATACATACATTTCCTCAGTTGCACCGTATGACACTAATTAACTACATACCACTCCTTGCTATATAGTTGTGACCAAGATGATAACAATGATTTGAGGTCTAAGATTACAGACTCTTAGACTGTGTCCTGCTTCCTTGTTGGCCCTGCGGTAGCCTTTCACATCATGTCTATAGCCATTCCCTCCTCGAGATAACGTTTTTGTACTGACTCTGTTGTACTGACACTGAGTTCAGTTAGACAAAAGACCCCATTTTTCTTACAACCTTAACCTCAACCCTTGTTTTGGGGAATGCAGATGTGTTTACTATCCACTATAATTATAGTGCAGGGATTGGGGTTTTGTATAACTTTCATAATAATATTATTGCAGAACGCAATGAAATGTCCTTTTTTTTCATCGAACCAGGAAATGGAGAGCATAGATTTAACAATAAATAGGTATGCTTCATTCACATTCATGTATTAGTATGTCCAAATATCTCTATATTACATAATATACTTATCGAAAAAAAAGAGATGAACCTAATATAAAACTACCGTTGTACAGGTTACACTGCAAAAAAGTTGCTTAGTTTTTAAACATGTTTAGGTTTAAACATGTTTGGAGTCTAAACATTTTACTAGATTTGTGTCTTTGAATCCTTCTGTTTAGGAATAAAACACGTTTCTTCTAAATACCTAAACAGTTATATTGAATATGTTAAGATGTTTAGTATTTAAACAGTATAAAAAATTGGTGTTTAGAATGTAAACATGTAGTGTTTAGATCATTGTTCCTTAGGACTGCCGGTACTTTCTGGAGGCGCACTGCCATAGCGTATTGTTTCCAATGCAAACGCAAAATCTTGGCTTTCAGGGGGCCCTTTTTACGATATGCATTGGCCTGCTATGGCAGTGCTAAGGATATATATCAAACACATACCAGATGGCAGCTCTGTGGTTGACTGTAGTTTCTACAACCACTCAAACGTTATTGTGGATCTAAAAGTGCTTAAATCTGATTAATTAACTTAAACTGCATGGGATACAAAAGGATAATAATACACATTGCAGGATTCAAGGGTTGAATGCTAGATCACTATGATTATATGATGCAATAAGGATGCATCTGCTACATAGACACCTCTTTTAAGAAAACTAAGAATGGATAAAGCATTATCTTCCCTGAAGGTCTGTTGTATTGACTCACGGTTGTGTCTATGTTAAAGTAGAGGCCTATGTGAAATAGTGATGCATATATTGCCCTAGGGGGGGGGGTTGCTAGAAGTCTCTTCAAGACACTTTATGGAAATAAAATTATTTATTCATTTAAATACAAATATCTAAACATAATAATAATCTTCATCTCTAGACACACCACTTTTATCCTTAAACACTTGACAGATAAACACAATAATATGCTAAATTCTTGAATTCTAATCACTTTATTGTCCTAAACACATTTCCATAAACACATAAATGTCTAAGCACTGAGCTACACATATTATTGGTCTAAACATGTTTAGGAACATATTGTGTGGACAAAAACGGGGGTTTAGGATTGTATTTAGGATCTAAACACCTTCTACACTTTTGCAGTGTAGTATAGTGACAGAACCATTCCCATTGTTTGTGTTTACATGGCACACACACGCAGGGGTCTCGATTTGCGTACTTCAGGTCGACCAACCTGATCTTCTTACTTGGGGAATGGAGATGTAAACTTGGGTCCCTGTTACGTGTAGTCCCAGCGATTATAGCCAGCTCAGTTATAGGCAGTTTCATAAAACCCAGGTACGGTGGGGGAGACCTAGTAAACAATCATTAATTGAAGCCGTCAGATTTTACATGCCGCCCGATCTAATTTGATAGACGTGTCAAATGATTTACAGCATACTTCATATTTGATGATAATTATACTCATCTGATTCTAAACTGAGCATCCATTGTAGTTCTATATGTACACGTTGTATGTGTGATGCATAGTCATAGATGGTGCAGCACAGTAATTAGAGATAGAGAAATCTGATTCTTAGCTGTCCTCTTTAATCAGTGTAAGATATTAGACCTAATGAATATTACACTTATATAGAAGGCATCAGGAAAATAACCATGTAGGGATCTATAGATAAAATGTGTTGTCATAGGACTCTCAGACATTTACATTTACAATTAAAGCTGACTTATTCTTGATACGATTATAAGATGGGAGTCATATGTGTGATAAAAGGATCAGTCTGTTGAGTTGGTGCATATTGTATGGAGACTCAAGCTGCAATACGTCTGATAAGGTGATGGGTGTGCTATTTGATAATTATAAAATCTTACTATTCAGATATCATGTAGTTGCACAACAGGTATCCCCAATACACTTTTTTCAATCTATTTTCCTTTCATAGTGACATTACCGTCCTGCTGAGATGGTGAATGACTGTTAGGCAGGTACACTAGCTACTGTTATTACGTATCTTGTCAGATACACGCTGACTATACGTGCCTTTGTGAATTACCATCATCATATTCCCTGACCTCCGTCCCTACCCTATACAGGTTCCAGGGGCCATTTCTCAGCACACTGTCTCCTAGACTGAATCAGGTTGTCAGTGTACAACGTATGAGTATGTATTAATCATTAAACCAACTTACACTTCTAGTATGGAAACAGTGTCAGGCCTTTTAGACACATCATGCATTTACACCTTGAGGTAATGCACCCTGCCAATATATATATATATATATATATATATATATATATATATATATATATATATATATATATATATATATATATATATATATATATATTCATCATAATTATGTTCAGGCTTAGGCTACACATAGTGAAAGGCATGTAAATCGTGTTAGTTAACTTCAGCAGGTTTGGCTTCCCAGGGTGGTAGTTAGGAAGCTGGTGGCGCATTGTGTCATGCGTCTCTGGCTTTTTGGGTATCGACTGGGCCGTACATTATACGCTGAAGTGTGTTGGTATGCCCCTCACACCATCCCAGCTGTCTCTGGGGTGGGCTGAGTTTGTCAGGTAAGAAATAACCCTGCATCCTCTTCACACCCTGTACAAATGAGTCCACACGCTGCGGGTAGTGTCTAACAAAAGCCTTCTGTGAAATGCACACAGTGGAAATCAAGTAAGCCTACACAGGGAAAGGGAAAAGGAGTCAATGCAGAGGAGCCCGGATCAGGCATTTTCCAGAATGACTCCCTATTATTGAGAGTCAGCTGAACTCACAGGGACATTTCAATAGTGCATGACTCCCTAAAGGAGGCCAGGCAAGTCAAAGTCTTTATATGGCCTTGTCTGACTCCGTAATCTGCTAATATAAAGGGATCGAGTAGAGAATCAGTATGGCATTATCTATGGAAAGGAATTGCTTCGATCAAGATCTATTCACCTGCCCATCTATGAACTGGTGAGTTATTTCATTCTGTATAGATATGCTCCATTCCAAATACAGCGAGGCCTGGCTCCCCTACAGACTGATCCCTTTTGACTCCCTAACGACTCCCCCCATAAAGGGAGTCATTACCTGACTCACTTTAGAAAGGGAGCTATATCCCGTTCTTATGATGCCAGGGGGGGGCTTGACTCCCGTTTCATAGCCTGACTTCCTTTATGACACGGTGTCTTCTCTCTGAGAATACGCATACATATATAGCTTGGTGCATGTGTGCATATAGGGCCTATAATATATACAGGTGGCAATCAGTGACTGCAAACATTCCTTAATCGTTATTTCAGCGATATCAATAGAGTATACACATACGATATCGCAGCCAGATATAAAAGTATAAGCAAACATTCCCAAAAATGCTCTCTTAATTGTAATGGCCACCGTCCACTCGGGAGCATCGGTCGATTGAGCCCATACATTTCCTATATACCAGAGGCCTTCGGCCTCTGGCGGGTCGCATCCCTACCCTACCCTTGCCTGCGTGACATGACCTACTTGAGCTGACCTACATAGGCTGGCCGGTGACCTGATCTAGAATCTATATGCCCAAATAAGGCAGACTGCCTGTGTCTCAGAATAGTCTCCCGTTGTGCGTTTCCCCATGAGTACCGACTTTGCAAAGATTCATTGAATACGTAGTGGAACTAGTAGTAATTTCGATTGGGGCTAAGTGGACGGCGGCCATTATAGAAGTCTTGGTCTAACAGTAAGCCTTTGCGTATTGACCACCCATCGAGTGCAGACATCGATTATAGTGCCAGGAGTCATAATAGGTTAGATTTATTATGTCCACATGCCATGATAAATCACGTGTTAGGTAAGACTACACTTCATATCCATGCTATCTGACTACATCTTTGACAGGTGGAGTCGTTTGACAGGAGGCCGTGGGGTTATGGGGTGGCAGGGTGTACCCCACGAATAGCGATAACAATATCCATGTTATGTTAATACACATTCATATGGGGCATTGTAGAAATATAGTTGTGAAGCTGGACATGATGATTATGACAGCCAGGGGGCGCTATTTAGAATCATTATACATGTTACGTGAGTGTGATGCTATTGAATCCCTTTCTACCACATTGACATAATAATATAAGATGACATGTATTCATATGGAATTGGATTAAGATTAAAGTACCAAAAATGAGTTGCATGTGGCAACTGTTCATGCATGTGGCAGGATTCCAAAATGCATGATTAAAATTATCACACCAATAGTTTGATAAGGGTCTCACCATACACACGTGCCTGGATGTATTGACCTGCACTGGGACACTGCCAAGCAGTCGTGTTATGATTTTCCCTGCACATACCTTAATTTTTAGACCTAATCACACCTTGCAAGTCACCTAGAAGCTACCTTGAGATTCAGTTATTCATGTTTATACTTTGACTTTTAAGATTGATCACAACTAAATACAGTTCTTTTTTTAAAGCATAATTCTACTCCACGATTTTGCAGCATAATCATCGATTATCATGTCTGTGCCTTTTGTCCTAACGACCCTACAGTATCTCCCTAATCCATCCCCATGCTATCAGTGTTACCGAATTGATTGTTAAATAATAACTAGTATTACATGATCGTTCCTGATATGTCTATATATCTATAGCTATCTATGCATGTATGTGTACATAAATATCTGAGAGGCTAGGCACCAATAGTTTTATTAAGCCTGTCCATAAAAGATACCCATCCCATTCTCTGCCGCGTCGACCACTCGACACATGATAACATACTACAGAGCACAAACATGCAGCTATTAAATTACGTTACCTTATCACAAGGTTGCATCACCTAGGTCGATGGACATAGAGGCTATTCTAGGCACGCCCCCGAGGAGAGGGACAGGCATGTAGCATGTGTCTGTTGTTTGACCACTGATTTATCAGGATAGAGCATGTACACCTTCTCCTGCCTGATCTAACTAATTGAGAGACTATGACTTCCTATGCATGGTGCAGGTCTACCATCGGTGCAGTAGCAGGCTATGTAAAGCTTTATATTCATCTTGCTCTATAATGTTCGGATTAGAATAAACCCACTGAATTTCAGGTTATTTTTATTATCCACACCCGAGCTCACCATAATTAATGCAGCAACACAATTATCTTACACTACTTACTATCTTAATTACATGTGTATTGAAGACCTAGATGATAAAAATGGTCTTGCCAGGTTTTTGCCAGAACTGTATGGACACAGCATAGTGTTTGCCCAATGATTAATCACCATTGATAATATAGAGAGTTTGGGCTCACAGGAGGAGAGGGACCTGACCACACACTGACCAGCCACTGTAGACTACTCCAGGTCCATGTGACTATGGAGTAGGACTAGAGTATAATGTATCAGGGTGCTGAGAGCTCTTAAGCACATGAAAACCACCCCCATGACTTCAGCTGTATAGTTATGATATCAATGTATAAGACTCTAAGATGCTGACTTCAGCAAGTCTACGCCTAATGTGGGAGCAGGGTGATTACGATGGGGACACAGGTAAGCTTAGTGTGACAAATTGTAGCCTAGGAGGGGCTTAAGAAAGGCTGCTTAGAACTGCCATGAGTCTGAAGACTATCATCTCTCAACTGGTTGATTGGTCTTAAGATACACATTTCATTGTGGGGAATGACATGGATATTAGGGAGGGATATCCAGGATTACAACCCAAATGCATCTCTCTCACTAGAGCTTTTGGTGAATAGTCGTAAAACCATCTATTTCGTTGAGGGATGACGCTAGCTGAAATATCTCGCTTACTGTAAACAGCATTGGATGGTATTAATCAGACAACCCTCGATAAAATTGAATTTATTCGAGGGAAAACCAAAAGAAAAGTACAGTTGCCTGTCATGCTCAGGAGGCTTGTCAACGTCACACCAGGTAATGAATACTGTTGCAGTTGATTCCATATCCTATGGTATTAATATTTTTGTCACTGAATAGGTTGCTGCAGCTTGCGTTTCTCATCAGGTAACCCAAGAGCATGTGCTGAAAAGGAATAGAGGCAGATGTAATGTTATAATGCAATGAACTGCCAGCTAATGAAGTCAATACTTCCAGATTGACCCCATCAACTGCCAACCACCAGCATGCCCGTCCTTGATGAGTATTGAGCGTCCATACCGATATAAAATAATATCCATAGCTCCTTTTCTAATCAAGAAGAAATCTGGATGACAATAGAGTAATCAGAGTGACATGCCTTCATGTGGATGTGATTGCCATGTAAATCGAATTATACTACAAATATTTAAAATCGTGTAAATATAATCAAGGTGTCTCTAACTTTTTAGCAGGCCAGTGATGTATAAGAGCTCTGAAGCAAATACTAATGACCAGGGCGATAAATCAGTCAAATAAAATGGGTGAAAATATGTATGAGGTATGTTATATTGCAATGCCCTGATGCCATGGTAAATGGTCAAAATATCTTACTCATTCCAGCATGAGCACTTACTACTCCCATAGACAGCACACCTTTTCATGAATACTCCATACGTTCAAATAGTGACCATGCACCAATATCCGGTGGGTGGGGCTATTCAGGGAGCAACTCACGCAGAGGTGTTGAGCTCTAGTATCTAAATTGCTCTCCCCATTTAATTAGGATTCATGCCACTGCTAACATTGTCAGCCCATTGGTTGCTCTACTCACCCCTGTGATCTGACAGCAGCGAGCACTGGACCCCTGTGCCATGTTTCCCCAGCTGTGGGCACCAGTAAATCAGAGAGCCTCTCGGAGGCCCACTGCTGACGGACTAGACTGCTGCCATGTGTGGTCGACTGCAAACAATATATGATATCCCATTTTGATCGCATCAATAAACACTATACGTGCTGTGGTCGTGTAGGCTATGTTGTTATCCAGGGTTTCCACCCCAGATGTGCCATATGGTGAGTTATGGGCATTACCTCCGGCTTCTATATGTTATTGTATGTCTTGACCTATTTGCATTAGAATTTCATGAATGTGAAGATATTGATACTGTGTCGCCCCATTCATATCTATTTCACGAGTGACTTCATATAACAGCCTGCTAAAGGTAATTTGTTATACACTGCATAATGCAATTGACTCCTTTATGCTCGACCATATTATGGTTGTTGTATCATGATCATTGCTATACGTAAACCACACTGTCGGAATATTGATGGATAGACAGAGCTACCCTTGAGTAAACTCTATAACCTCCCCATATACCACCTTTCAATATGACTCCGAGTAGGCCCTGTGGTCTTTCAACAAGCAGAAAACAATAGGCTCTCTCCTTGAGAACTTTCTAAGTTATCCATAAAAGCACTATAATCTGCTGTCATATATTCCTCAGTCCTACTAGCACTGCTCCCCCTGAACTGGCCTTGTGGGCTGTATAGAATATGGTTGAGATCGCATAAGGCTTGTGTCCACTAGCCTCTATTTGGGTCGTTTGGCGAAATCGTTTTTCAGCTAAACTATATGTTTTGTCTCCCTGTGGACACAGGTGGACTATAAAACTCTCAAATACAAAAATGGGATAGTGCTCAATGCTGGTATCAAAAGTTTGCATTTAAATATATAACATGTTTGATTTTCTTTGTGCAGAAAGTGGGAGCAGTGCGTTTTAAAACGTTATTCCATGTTTTGTCTAAAACGGGAGTGGTTGGTTTATCGAGGTCTAACTGTATTAGAATACTTCGTTCACTTATGCCCTGGGCTGTCTTGGCAGTCTTTTTTTTCACTCTTAACTGACACATCATATAAAAAGACAGAATGACAAAACGGAAATGCAGAGAGCAACCATCGCCGGACGACAAAACATGTTTTATGTTTGATATTTAATAGGTCCGAGTGGACAACAGGCTGTTCCGAAGAAGCCAAATACTAAACATATGTACCCTCTTCTGTATATGTTTGTCATGACTTGTATGAATATATTATACCGTGCCTAGCAGCATTGTATTACCTGCTTTCTATATAGCTATTATTTGGTCGGCGTATATATATGGCCTGAAGTTAGGACATGGCACTATATTGTTGTGTATCACTGGTCAGATATTGATCCTATACTACAGAGTGACCCGCAGATGTAACACTGACCACAGAATCCATGGTAGATATAATAGATCTATATCACATACCAACCTACATCCCAGCACAGATGTATCAATGTCAGTATCCACCATACTGAGGGATTGGCAATAAGCGGGTCTCTGAGGTTTCCATCTATGCAAATGGAACGCCAATATATGGTCAGTTCATCTAAGTCATCTTCCAGGTATCAATCCATGTCCGAGTTTTTTTTTGTATATCTCTGAAACATACAATATTATTGTGACTTGTGGTGTATATGTCTACAGTTATATTTGCCCAAGGTCTTGCACATTGTCATAGTTTTCACTTTCTAAGACTAGAGCCCGGAGCCATTTATGATACAAATCACATGTACACATACTGCATGAAGGTTTGTATAATTCGACTAAATTAGATAATGCTGTTATGACCTTTCTGGGACATCTACATGGAATCACTGAACCTAAAGTCGACCGCTTTGTGTTCCTTTAAGACATCTTAATCTTGGTTAAATTAAATTCTAACATACATACAGTGACCTCCTGTTACATGCATATTGTATAACGTTTCCAACTAAAAAAACATCACAGATATTGAACTTGAGTTCATAAGGGAATCCTATTTACTACCTTAACAGAATCAGCCAGATCCACTTTGATCATTGGAATCTGGATATCTGCAAGGGCTGTATAATCATGCACAGCAACCCATGTATAACCACCACATATGGTACTTTGCTTTCCAATATTCATGTTCCCGCATCAATACACACTTTAGCTCTATATACTCACACCTCGGGGGGGGGGGGGGTTATACCATGCCACCTCCAATATTGGGTATATATGCCCACTGTGTGTGTTCCACTGTGGCAGCTGTGCTAGCTGATTCCATCTATATTGAATTCGGTCATAACAGGGGAGATGTCAAAGCTACTCATGTAATAAATATCCAGACACATGCAGAACTTTCTGTTTCGTTTATCTCCCGCGTAGAACCCATGTATATGAGGGTTATAGATACTCGTGCTTCAACCTGCTTCTTTTACATTGTGATAAACCGCAGTAGGTAGTTTTGTATACTATGTAAGGCAAATCAACAGGACTCGTCCTGATCAACAGATTAAACAAACAAAACTCACGTCGACTTCATAATAGATAGCCACATTTGGTGTAATCTCTTCTGTATGCTACAATTTGCATCGCAAACTGTTTAATTGTATTAACTCGTCAGGGATACTGATTTATGTGAAAATATCAATAAAAATCAACAGACTCAGTCCCATATTGTACACTGGGATGTGGTGTAAGCACCCTTGAAATAGATCCCTTGCGACATGGAATAAATGCAAGGCTCCCAGATTCCAAAAGGCTAAAACTGCATAGGTTTTTGAGGCATATGAATCATTGAGGGATTTGAGCTTAAAGTGACCTACTACAATAAAAAGAACCGTTTAAATTAAACACATATCAGCGGTACTTCCCAAGGCATTTCTTCTTTGAAGGACGGCTACTAAAGTCTTGTCTGATTGGGTATTGCATCAGGATACATTTTATCAGCTGTAGATCTCCTTTGCTATGCATTGTATATCCCTCTAATGGGGGTAATTACAGTCCATCCTGATGCCCTGAGCATTTGAGTGTAACCCTGCATCAGATAAGTGTCAGTAGGCTCACTCCTTCTCGCACCTGGCTAAAAGGATGATCAAAGGTTTTGCAGCTATGTATACGCCTCTGATACGGATACTACATCTAGTAATTCAATACATTTTTTAACCCCTTATGGCCACCGTCCACTGGGCTCTAATCGGCCGAAGTTATGTAGGGAATGTATGTATGGGCTTGATCGGCTGAAGTTCCCCGTTGGACGGTGGTCATTACTTGAAGTTTGTAGACAGCCAGAACACGTTAAAACTCTCCTGAATTGTCCTTAATCTTGGTTATTACATCACTGCACTTTGCCTAAACTGTTTCATGGGTGGTAACCTCGGTTAGACACCTTAACATGCAATCAGGAGTTGCCTTGACAGCTGAAATTTGACACTCCATGCGCACATTTCTTTGCCAAATTAATTTGTTAGATGGGGGATGAATTGCTTTTCTACCTGCACAATCAAAATGTACCATCGGTGATTGTGATACTGTAATACAAGTAAAAGCAATTTATTATGTTAATTGACATTATTTCCTATTAGTTTATGTATCATACAACTCATAACTACTGCGCCAAGAGGTCTTTATGTCAGCAAGTGTGATAAGGACAATCTTAATTGTGCTACATGTTTGTGCAGATGGGTATACTCAGACAAGTACCCAGTACAACACCCAGTGACGTATTCACTTCTATACATCAACAACCTTGGCTCGTAAAAATAGTATGCATAGCATAGAGGCCAGCTGCACACTCATCTTAATTTACTAGTGCCCCTAAAATATTGCCCCCCATCCCTCATGTTACCTGTTTCACAAATGACTCTACAATAGGCTCCATGGTTTCATTAGCCAATTGCTGAATCTTCTTTCTCACCTTACCCCCCCTTCCATTATATACGTATTTCGCCATCATGATTATACTTATTGAAAGATACGTGTACATTGAAGTACGGCTCAATCTGCTGTACATAGTGTTCAAGTAATCAGCACTCTTGATGTATATATGATACAAAAAAGGGCACCTCTCAACACTAGTACCTACAGGTAGCTCTAGATAAACTGAATCTCAGAATGGATGGCTAAGGCTCCTGATGGCGAAAATGCCATATTTTACAGTCCAATCGGCCCATTAGCCTGTTCCTGTGTGAGTGCACACACATCATCCAGGGTACAGACGTCCTCCTGGCGTCAGAAACCAGCTGGGGGGCACGTGCTCCTGCCTCTCCCACCCAAACCCTTATCTGTAACTGCTACAAACTTAACCCAAACCCTAACCCTGTTAGTGATACCCACAAACTGGCTGTACCTCTATGTGGGGGCCACACTCTGAATAATTGGTTAGCAAATAGGTTCACAGGATGGGTCTTAGGACATTGATGAAACGTTGTTTTAGTCAAAGATTATCAACAAAGCATTGAGCTAAGATAGCCTATCTATTGCATTATTCTTGTGTGGGGCATAGTGTTGGCCGTCAGGGGTGCTATTGACCGAGGGTCCAGGCCCCGGACGCGTAGAATCGACAAGGCAACAAGCCCCTATTTTACCCCTTGAGACAAGGGAATGCTGGGGTTTGGCGACAAGTGGCAAGGCTGGTTTCTTAAAATTGACACCGGACCAGACCTTTTTCCCCCTTAAGATCGATGTTAAAGGGACATTAACATTTATTAAAGTCAACAACTGACACAGCAACCCCCGTCTTGGTACCTGATCTTGGGCCCTATGGACGATGGGATTAAGACATTATCAATGATCTCCTCTCTGTTTGGTAGATCTAATTATGAGCAACAACACCTTGCGTTTCTTGTTTACCATGCATAGGCCTACGTTGAAAAGAAACTGGCTTTCTTCCGTTTCACTGTCAGAACTGAGATCATTTTCAAGGGATCCCCACTGTAGCATAGAGAGTTAAAATTGTTGATTACACTGTGTTTATAGCAGCTTGGGTATTGTATAGTTGTATAGTTACAGCTGGTACCATTCTTCATCATTTGGGCAACTACATATATCAAGGAATTGTCTAGAACAGCAGTATAAAGGGAGTTATAGAATCAGGTGGAGTATAGTAACTATTTTGGTCAGCAATAACAAGTACTGGTATTAAACTGTATGAGGGCTACTATGGTAAGGGCTCCAGACGGGTAAATTCGACAAGGCGACAAGCCCTTGTTTTAGCCCTTATGGACAAGGGACAAGGAAATGATTTTGGTTGGTGACAAGGGACAAACCTACCCCTTTAAATCGACAAGGGACAAGAGCCATCTCTTAGGATCGACAAGGGACATTGGCATTTCTTAGGATCGACAAGTGACACAGCTACTATCTAGGGCCCTATGGTAACTTCCCTTTTGGAAAGATCCATGTATGCTCTGTATCATAGGAAAATATCTAGTAAAGGCACATATGAGGCATGAATCAATGATATTGATATTGATACAATTATATCATATGAAACATGCATCCATATGGACATATTAGAAAATGGGTTGAGTTGAGTTTGAGTTTAGATTTTTTATTGGCATGAACATTCGTAAGCGATACAGACGTTTTTCAAGAAAATGCCATATTAATATCATCAAGACAAATTATAGTTTAGTCTAGAGCACTAATTAATACCGGCTGTTTTTGCGATTTTTACACAGAACTATATGATTTTAGAACCAATGTCTTGCTATCCGAGTATTAAGAGCCAGTGTGAGTCATTGTTATTTCTAGATCAGCAACCTCTCCAGCGGCCTCAGGTCAGCTGGCTTTAGGCTCCTACTGAAGCTGTCCCTAGTGGCGCTTCTTTGTTGATCTGCAGTGAGCCTGTCCCATAGACGGGATCCTCTATACTCCGGGCTATTTAGATAGCAGTTTTTGATTGGACGCCGCAGTTTGAACTTCGGTTTGTTGTTTCCTCGGAGTGCTCTGGCCGGTACTAGCAAGTTTTCACTATCAAGTGCTCGCTTGTACATGAAGTTCAGGATCTGTCGATTCCTTCTGACATGTAGTTTCTCTAATGAGGCATCAGTGTGTAGATAGTCCACATTTACCTCCCTAGCATCATGGATGTTGTTGACAATTCTCAGACAGTCATTCTGGATGACCTGCAGCTTCTTCACGGTAGGGTGGGGGGGGGGGCAGTCTGCCCGAATCACAGGGGAGGGGGGAGCCTGAATGTGTTTGGGCCACACCAAAATGTGTCAAGACCCTGTAATATGATACTCACAATTTCCAATCGCTATTTCTCCCTTAGAGTTAAATGTGGGGAAAAGGGGCCAGGGGTTCAGCATTTGCCTGCACAAGCACACATATATGACCTTATGATTATGCAGCTTTTTGTATACATATATATAGTTCATGTATTTATACCAAACATGCAGTAAAGGTGTTAGCTTCGTTTGGCACTGGCGGCCATGATGGATCTGGTAGCTGCAGCTAGTATAGTCTCACTTTTGACAGTGCGATTGGAATTTTTAGTCTACACACAGTGTAATGACTCAATCCTAATACATGTATTGCAATGATCTGTGAAAATTATTTCCAGCATTTCACTTTCCATATGGCAGTCAAGGGTTTAATCAAGGATTTCCATAATTAAAATAATTATGTAATGGAAAGGTTTATATAGAAGGAAGGGACCAGTGAAAAGTACTCAATACAATATGGGTGCTTCCTATGACGGGGCTTTACTGCAAAAGACTAAATCCATAATAAGTAGGGTTATCTTCCTTAATACTACACACTTGGGCTGATAACCGATATGGTGGAGACTCTTGATGTTTTCCCCAATTTAAAAGAACAAGGGATAGGAACCTACTATCACGACTGTACATTAAAATTGACCTTTACAGTAATGCTATATAACATTCTCACCTACTCCTTTGATGTGAGATGCAAGATCATTCCAAACGCCTGATAAATGAAACTCAACTTCAAAGCGTCGAGGAGCTTCTGTAATGTTTTAATTGTAGTTTGTCTTGAAGTGGGAGAGTGGAACGGTACAGCAGGAACAATCACAACATCAACTGTGCGCACCACGGTACAATATGAGTCAGGTATATGATATAATATTCCTGACTGACTGTGGGTGAAATAAGGAATTCCTTTGCAGTTTAATTTTAAACAGAGAATCGTAATTATATACCATATGTACATTAAGAGACATTAAGTAGAATACATGTATCAATTATAATATGAAGGGAGGGAGGGATTTGATTAAAAGAATCTAATTATGCACAAGAAGGGGAACTATCACCCCTTGTAATATGACCATATATACCTATACACATTTTATTCATATGCATGTCGATATCCCTTGGAATATCGGAGTATATCGAATTCGAAGTCACATACAGGTTTAACATGGAGACTGGCAAAAAAAACTCCAAAGCACAGTCTTTTGATTACCATATCATCCATTTTAAGATATGACAAACATTAAAATGACAGGATAGGTCCAACACACAAGTCTGTGTTTTACAACACCAGGACAGTGTCCCGACCATTAGTGGAACATCTTCTACATGGCCGAATCCATTAGGCTTATGCTTCAGGAAGCCTTGTATTAAGCCATGAAGATACCGAAAGGTTACACTTTCTCGATTACAGAGTCTTTTAAATAGAATGTATTTCACCTAATGTCAATGAATAATGGAAAACTATAACAAAGGTAACAAATGGCTGTGTTTCCGTCCCCAGCGATGCAAAACCACCACTTAAATTCAATACTGGAATCAGCAGCAAATACCGCCAGTGTGTTTCTCTTTTTTTTAAACACATTTCCCTTTCTTTTCCTCCACAGGACTGACTCCGCAAAGGTTCCTAACCTGTTGACGGGGGTAGAAAGCTTGCTTTGATATTCTGGCCTCCTGTTCTCTAGCTGATGAGCAAGCGTTCAAAGCATGTCGACAACTTATAAATGTGTGGATATAATGAGGTGTGGTTTTGTATGGCTTTGTATATATGTGTTGGATAATCGTTGTCTGGAAGTACAGCGGAAGAAATGTCTCCCGTCTTCCAAGGCAAAAGGAATTAGTGTTTCCCTTGTGAGTGTTTGCCTTTGAAACCGTGATGACAAACAAATAAAAACTGCCAGTCTCTGAAAAGACCCCATTCTGTGTTGCCGGACACCTTTTCCAACTCGGTGTCGGATGTGAGAAAACACAACCTGACACCAAGCAGTTCATTCTGAAAGCCACGCACAAAATGAATTCCTTTTCTTCTCTGAGAGTGAGAGCATTGTGTATTCATTGTAGGATTATGCTGTTATGAACAGAAAATGGTTCCCTCATTGTAAAATGAAGGGCTTAAAATTGTGCAAGTGTGGTGAACTATCAGGAACCATCATATAAGGCAACCTGGTTCGGAATGGCGTATCGGCAAAATCACTGTCCGCAGGCCAGAAATGTTGAAAGAAGTGGATTTAATTTTAGTTGAAGGATAATTGTATATAATAATAGGATATTTTGCAGATAACTTGTATAATTCTGATGTGGTTCAATTCAAAGCCTTCCTCGCCTTTTTACGAAAAAATGTAACTTATGTAGAACATAAACAGTGTACGGACAGCTGACTACAGTTAGAACGTTTTAAAATTCTCTCTGTAGTCACCCCCAATACGGACAGATTTGTTAATGGGTTCACAGTGGATGGGTTCTCTCTGTTGGATTTCAAATAATGTGTCGTAAATGCAGCCATCAAAATTAATTAATTTTGAAGCTAATATTTGCAATAGGGAATTGCAAACATCTACCAAAAACTGGTGATACGGTAGTCTGTGTCAGTCGTTTATGTTTTAAGCAGATTCATTAAAGGTGCACAATGTTATCTATCTCGTGCCACACAGATGTATTATTAAGGCAGACATCTTTGACCTTCTAGTAATCACTGAAACAGAGCTTTAGGAAAAAGGGTATTCATCAGACAGAAGGGATAATCAAACGTTCTTGTATTCCCTCATCATGCATGCTCTAATTAGTAGCATGCACCAGAAGTGAAACTAACTTTGCTAAAGACGCATTCATCATTATAAATGTATTGGCTGCTTAAATACATGCCATTATTCTGCCCAGGTAGCCTCCAAGATGTGCTCCTTATTCCGAGCGGACGTTTAGGCCCCTTGCTTCACTGATCTTAGTGCAGCAGCGATTAAAGACAATTCCTCCCGAGCTACCTAAAGTGCTTCTCCTTGGGGATTCCTGATTCAAATCAGGTACCACCTGGCTACTCCCAAGCCCATCGTCACTACTGAAACGAATAGCAATGAATTCCAAGGCTTTCCAGGGGCCACAGAGCTACATCTTATTGTCTTATTGCCTTGCTGAGCTGGAGTGCACCATCCATTGGTCAGCTTGGTCACTGTTTGAGCAACACCCTATGTAGTCCTTCACAGAAACGTGCCTTGCTCTCCAGAGAGGCTCGTTTTGCTTCTGAAGCCAATTTCACCACAGCTGCTGTTCCTATGGGTGCTTCTTGGCCCGTCTCAAATTACTCAGTGTGCTCTGGTGTTCTGCCGACCCATCCGTAAAAGTGGTCCGTTAATGGAACGCTCACGTGACCCGTTTACATCGCGTGTCATTTTGCTAATAAGGCATTGGAGGTCTTTTGTACTAGTGGATGCCTTTACCTAGGAACCTCAGAACTGAGGATAAGTAAGGGCTAATGGTATCAGTATACCAGCACTTCTGGCTGCAAAAAAGGCAATCCCTCCGGGTGGTTTGGATAATCAAAGTATATACTAGGAGTAGTTGCGGCATTAACAAAGGTCATGGCATTAGTGGTTTAGTGATCATGATGATCAGGTGAGACTAGTGGCAGCAGCAATGCGAGATGCAACTCCATGGGCTTAATTAAGAAGCAATATATATATTATAACCAGTTCTTCTACTTATTACTGCTGTCCCGCGTTTTGGGCAGCTTTGGCATGAAAGGCAATTGCATACCGCATTAATCCCCTTTCTAGTTGTATTGCAACATATGGTCTGTCAATACTCGCCACATGTCTGAAGTGTTATTGATAACGCGTTTTTTTGTCACATCTAGGAGTGTAAGAAAAAAACTATTGAAAAGTTAAGCTGCCCCCCCCCCTCTTACGCCACTGGTAGATCAATGGGTCTGTGCACGATGTATGGTGAAATAAGGGCACAATACAAAGCATGGTGAGACCATTTTCCACTTGTACAGATTATTTCATTCTCACGCCCCTGGGTATGATGAAAGACAATTATTAACTACAAAATGGTTGTGACACAATATTGAAACGGCGGGGTCTTACATCTACACTCCCTATCTAATAGTATACTAATGATTGACACTTCCATTAGCTCAGATATAACCACAGGATATAAATAGAAACAGTAGGTCTTGTCTGATGTCAATTGGCATTGTTACCATTGTCTTAGCGGGATTTAGGGGCTGCTGGTTCGAGGTATATATTAGCAGTCTCCCGCGGGGCATAACGAAATCCCCATGGCACTGTTGCTACCAATTACCATAGTTACAGAATTACTTGCTGTGCTGTGGGGCAGGAATGCTATAGTGAGGTGACAGACACATATACACGCGGAATAGATGCCAACAAGGATCTATAGCACCCTATAGTACTAGTAGCACTCTGTCATATTAGGCTGTGCTGACCAGGTATGACATTGGTTTTTGTTTTGTGCATGACATTTGTCCTATTTGCGTCTGCTATAAAAAGAGTCTGACGGATAACGGTTATATATACGGATAACATTTATAGACCAACTGATCAGCTGTCATGCGACACATGCGGATTCCTATAGTATCTGATGAATTCAAATCAGTTCTTTATGATTATTCTATTACAAAATGATCAACATTGAATCTGAAGAATGTAGGTCATTGTTATTATTTCCTTTCTTTATGATTCAACAGTTCAAAATGTTCAATATGTATATATATAGAGAGGTATGCAGTGACACTTATCAGACATCTATGAATGGCATGGGAATACAAACCGTAGAACGTGATTCATGTATTGGATTGGAAGCTATAAATCCCTTGACATTGATTTTATCAATAAAGCTATTGTAGTTCATGCAAAGTTTATTTTGTAATAAAAATCCTAGAAATAAATAAGATGAGTCTGAGATTCACCTTGCAATCTGAGGACATGTCCTCCTGAGACCACTGTGCTCCCTCTACAAATCGCTGGGTCCTGTGACTTCTACCAACATCAACTCCTGACGCTGACGCCATCAGCAATAAAATGTTCCCACCCCTGTTTCGAAATGACCGTCCACGTAGGAAATAAAGGTTTATGAACCATAAAGGCCACATCCAGGGGCTCTTCTCTATGTGTCCTGTCCTGCCACCCACCTATAAAACAATGCCAGGTGATGGCTACCATAGATTCCCTCAAGAGGGACTGCAAGAGGTGATATGACCAAGGTAGGAAAAGGCAACTGAAAGGCCATTGCCACTCAAGTACATTCTCCATCAGATCGTTCGGGAGAGCAATGATAGCAGTCAGATGCCCAGATAGTTCCAATTATTCCACGTTTTTAGGAAATCAAAACCACATTCAATTGTAATTTCCCCAGGGGCGTTTATTTGCTCTGCATACGAATCAGCATTTTGATTTAGACAAAGGCCATAAAGATGTTATTAATGAAAGTTTGGTCTATGCAAATAGTTCCCATGTGGCTGATTCTTTTTTCTCTGAAGCTTTTATTGCTGTGTTCCACTTGGGTGGTAATTTACAATCAATCTGCAGTGGCAATAGATCTAATTCCCTGCTCAGACATCACATGTAGTAGGGGAAGGCTGGTTTTATGACTTGGACATTAATCAAGGATTCCTCACAGTGTGGTGAGAGAGGAGAGAAAGAGAGAGAGAGAAAGAAAGAGATTGTTTACGGATCATCCCTGCTGTACTCAAAATCCCCCACTAGTTGCCCTAGGTATTTTCTTGGTGTGATATCTCAACAGAGCATATTAACAAAAGAGACCTAAAGCATTATTACATATTCCTGTTGGAGTAGATTGTGATAATGGGAAGATATTTTTGATTTCTTTACTTAGCAGATGTTATCTCACCTCTTTCACGTATAAAGCCATCTTTGTACGTATACCCTCTTTTGGAAGGGGGTAGGGGAAAGACGTTGAATACCCCATAGATGCATATGACCTTTATCAAAGAGATGCTGAATTAGCCCTCTTCCAGAAATGCCCAACGAAACTGCCTTCTCATGTGTGCACTTTGTCGTTGGAGGAGGAGCCATATCCGCAATAGGGCGTCAATATTCTACCCACCAATAGGGATAGCTGCAATACAGTCTATTGCAAAATCACACTCCTCGTGCAATATTGTATTTCAACAACTTTGAAATTACTAATGGCCTTACACTCTCCAACTTAAATGGATTTTCAAATATAAATCTTCTCTTTCTTAAGCTTAAAGTTGCTTAGGCCAAATAAAAAAAAGGTGTGTTTCAGGTTACCCGACCCTACCTAGCAAAACAGGGCCGACCCTAGAAATCTTTATGCAATTTTGGGGCTATTTAAGGGTCGATCTGATAGTTCACGAGTCGAGGCAGTTGTCGGCGAGTCGGCATTGTAGTTCGTGAGTCGATTTCTGGGTACTTTTCAGGCTAAAGTAAAAAAAAAAAAATTTAAAAAAAATTAAAAATCCGACCTACCTACCCTAGATTTTCAGACCATGTAACCTGAAACACACCGTCTTTTTTGGCCTTATATTCAGTGGTTTATGCACCGTCAGGTATAAATAGAGTAGGTATATCGGAAGGAGATTTGGGAAAATTGCCATAGTAATTGACATTAAAAATCTACATTACCAATACAGTGAAGCTACTTCCGCAGAGGTATACATTGCTCCCCTCATTACCTAAAGGCTTTTTCAGTTTGTTATTCACAATCTTGTTCTTAGATGTCGCCGCATGCTATTCCGATGAGTTTTTCTCCAAAAGCCAACAGCATATTCGTGTTCTGGGTACTTTAACCGAGTCTATAAAGTACGAAAACGACATCAGTCTTTACGTCAGTGTGCAAAGAGTTTCAGACGCTTTCAGTCAACAAAAAAACATAACCAATAAATCTACATTATTCCCGACAGACTGCACTATGAATCACAGGTAGATGAAATAAAATCCTTTTCTGTACACGAAACACAATATATTACGTGGACATAAGTATAGGGCACCATTAACATCTCTATCGTGCAGCATGCATTGCTGGTGCAAGCTTGCTTATTAATGGCAGTAGTCAGTCACAAAATGTGCACTGAGGCTGCTGTGCATGCAATATTTTAGTAAGCTCCATAGAGAATAGGGATTGGCATATAAAGCCTTCTTGATAAATCAGCAGCAGGCAAGCACAATATAAATGTGAGGTCCAAATGGGCAATATGATTATAACGAGCACTGGGATAGGATTGGGTGGGATAGATTCATTGAAAATTGTATTGGACTGATGGAAGTAGAGGGAGGTAACTTTATAATGTGGTCAAGCTCAATCTTTAACATAATAAACTTTGAAATATGATCTGTCTAGTTTATGAGAGCAGTTATGACCAGCCAGGATAAAAGAGATACCCAGGGGAATTGATGATTAAACGCTGTGTTACGATCTTCAAAAAGAGATATCATGAGTTAAAACTCTGTGTTATTTTTGTGCGAATCACTGCTCAAACACAGGTTGATGCATATATTTGAAAATGTGTGGGTTGCTATCGAGTTGCTACTTGAGATTTGCCAGTTGCCACAATATTGGTTGCCAGTTACCGTTTTCGAGTCAACAGTTGTCGATTGCACTTTTACGGTTCCAGTTACAAGTTTCCAGTTTCTGAGACTTTGTTAGCATAATATGCATTGGAATACACAACGATACAGGTTGAGAATCTAAACCGTACTGCTACATTATTGTCAAGGGTTTCATTATGTACATGCTTTAGCTTTGCCTAATATGTGATGTATAATGCAAGGTATTGTACTCCAGTAGGCCCCTATGTATAGATAGCATCTCGTGTGAATAATGAAGCATAATAATAGGTCTGTGGTACATACATTGTAAATTACAATGTAATCGAAATTGAATCTTTATTTCACTTAATTAGTGACAGCGAGTCTCTCCTGGGCAGTTCATAGCTGGTCTTGGTAAATTAGAGTTATATACATGTATATTTATCAAGTCTTTTGCCAAATATAAACGAGAAGAGGAGCAAGGAGTCAAATCATAATATTGAAATAGTTGACGGGATGGGCGAGATCTATAGGTTATTTTGGTATACTTTAGAATACTGGATGGCTTAGCTTAACTCCATTTTCGGGGAGGATAGCTCCAGAGGAGGATGGATCCAATATGGCTGGAGGGGGTGTATACTATAGTATGTGTAAACAAGACCAGACTCTTTCAACTGTGGTTAATATAGATATATATTGTCCAACAATAAGACAGATACAGAAAATTGAATACAACTAGTCACATGTCAGCAATATGTAGATAAGAATATTCCTCACTCCTAAATCACCAATCAAGAAACAGTAGCCTGTGGCATTTACCTTGTAACCTGAAGTGTTCTGGGAGTCTGAGAGAGAGCTCTCCCTGTACCCCAACTATATAGGCACCAGCCTGCATGGGCACTTTCAGAAAGTCATGCAGGTGGCAACCTTTACAAAGCGGTTCCCGTTACACCCTCCTCTCCTTAAACCTTTGCTTGTCCT
Organism: Harmothoe impar; assembly: GCA_947462335.1. Classification (NCBI taxonomy): domain Eukaryota; kingdom Metazoa; phylum Annelida; class Polychaeta; order Phyllodocida; family Polynoidae; genus Harmothoe; species Harmothoe impar. The sequence continues at coordinate 66,040,497 of OX381705.1, read as the reverse complement.
CGAGCAAATCATAAATTATAGCCTATTGGTGGAATACACATCATAAAATCTCACAGGTGGTTAAACTTCTAATTTGCTGACAAGTGACCATGGAATTCCTACATCGAAATAATAGTGTTACAACGCAATCTGTTCACACATCGAGAATTGCTGGCTCGCTGTTCATGGCTGTTCCATTCTCGATCACAGGTCCGACAGATCCCTTCATCTCGCATTGATGTCTTCTTAGCTGCAACCAACTCTATTATTAGCGTATTAAACATGCAACAAATGGAATAACTAACATGATATAAAAACTATAAAGATTACAAGTGACTATATTGACAGTACACTCTAAGGCCAATTAACATTGGCAGTACGCTCTAAGGGTTACAAATTATGACAAATCAAATGGTTACAATCAACTAGAACGGTTAGACACAACTAGAAATGGTTACAATGAAAACGTGAAATCTACTGGCGTCCCAGAGATACATGTAATCATGTGATCAATACCTTTACATCTTAACAAACATGAAGTTTCACTTTTATATTCAGTAGACACTACAAAGCTGATAGAATTGACATAATACAATAATCTGGAGACCTTGGTGAGGACCCTTTCCGAGATATTGATTTGGCCTAAGAATATTACAAAATATGCATGGATCAGAAACTATTAATCTGTCTCCTGGTTCTTAGTCCATTACTGGAAATTTGCCCCTTTTAGGTTCATTGTACCCTCAAATTCTCAACCCTATTCTAGAATTAGGTTGGCACATCAAAAATATCTGGTTATGGGTGGCATTAACCAGGTAACACACAAATATTCACAGATCCAATGTGTATCAAATCTGAATAGTTAAAGGCTTGAAATCAGAGCCATCAATCACAACCATTGGCTAGTATCAAACAAAATAGTTCTTAGTGGGCTGTTCCAAGCACACCATCTTTGATGGAAGACCATTGGCTTGATGACTTTACAAATCATTGACCTGGGTAGCTAATAACACTGATAGCTGATGACAATGATATCAAGCTTAAACACTGTCTGAATAACGGAATTAAATGCTGACAATTCTTTTTGTTGAGGGTCGATATGTCAAGCATTAAAATAGGCAGCATCTTTCGTCAATAATAATATTATGTATGTACTCTGATGGTTTGCAGGTGGTTTACAGCGTTGAATATGCCCTCCAGGTGAAAAGTGTGCCTTTGGTACTGGCGGCTTAAGAATGTGTAGTTACTGTCCGATGTCCGCCTGACACCCCTGGCGCGCGCAGCCAGAAATTACAGGCAGACACCCATCACAGTTAACATACAGACATCCTTCTTCTTTTTTTTCAAATAATTGACATTTTTCAAATAATTGCCATAACCCTCCCCTCCTTTAAAATTCAGTTGAATCAATGCACCACTCTAGAACACAATTCCATGATGTCTGTTTGAAACCACCAGCCTGCACCCTGGTGCTGCCAGCGGTCCCAGACTGAGATGTCCCTCTCATTCTTTCTGGCCTAAATAAAAGGCTGTTTGGTACATGGTACTTGAGATGTTAAATGTGTCTCGATTAACACCAGATTCTGCCATTGCAAAGGGCAATTAAAGGAGGTGTAGGAGGTTTCGACAAGGTACATGTACAGGCAAAATGAACAATTAGAATGATTTTGTTCAACGCAATCTATCCTTATCTCACCCTTTTCAAAGAGGTATTTCTGTAGTCAGGGTGTTGTCTAGAACTTGATTGATTCAGTAACCACAAGGGAATTGATTATAATATTAATACATATGAACAATTATACGCACATATATGCAACCAACCCAAAAATCTGATGACACTTGATGAATAGTAATTGACCTTGAATTTGTACATCTAGATATGATTTATCTGTCTTGTGGAAATATTCAGTGGCAGATGTAACGTTTCAATGTAACAATGGCGTCATACAATGACACAGTAGGGACTGAGGAAAGTATCACAAGAGGGTTATCCAACTTTGAACAATAATTATTGGGAATAGGTTACCCCAATCATTTTGCACGAATACTTTTTCCTTTTGGGTACTACCAGGCTACACAACCACATGCAAATGTAGTTAACTGAGACTAGATCTCATTTGGGATACACGATACATACTGCACTCACATCCTAGCTCATCAGCACGGTAACCTTGTATGCGTAAAGTATACAAATATCAGTCATCGTCCAGCATAATGCATTGCTGTGATCACGTACAGGCTTAAGGATTTTTGACAATTATTACATTATTGAAGGAGGCTAACTTGCACAAAGACAATACTGTTAGAACTGTTCACCTTAGAGCATATTTATCAATCGATTCAGTACTAATAGGGGAATCAATGCATACCATTGATATGTATAACTGTATTTACATGTACACATATACATACAACAAACTCCAAAATCCAATTGCACTCGATCAAACAATAATATATTAAACTTGAATGGCTTTTACTACTAGATGTGATTTATCTAGCTTGCTGAAATGATTACTCAGTGGCAGATGTAATATCTAAACAGTATTTCTGGAACAGCCGTGATGGTGCCATTTTTGTTGTTTGTCACCTTAAATGTGAAGTTGTGTCTTGATTTAAACAACACATATAATTATAGCAGTCTACAGTCGATTAATGGCAACAAAGGTAAATGTGCTGAGCTGTTACCCTCAGCACATAATAAGCTCTAGACTCTACATTTCCCCAACTACTGTCAGTAGATGGTACCAGACACAATGTTTAGACCAAGGGGCCACAGGGGTCTGATAAATATCAGACCGAATAAATATCAGACCGATAGCAACAGTGTTATCTTGATTGGTGAAAAGCTAAACTTAGTGCTGACATTTATATATTGTGACTATAAACTTACTTAAACCTTAGAGGATCAGAGAATACCAATCAAACTCAATAACAACACACCATGAACCCAATATCACTTCCAACAAAACAGAACCATTCTCCACTAAATCATCGTTAATGGCGACGGGGGCGGAGGGGGGGGGGAGCAGGCCATGGAATCGGCCCACTGCCACAACCTACTAGTATCCAGCCTCATCCAGTCTGTACAACATGCCAGAAATTATCTGCACTTGATGATCTGTAGGGCAAACGAGACCTGGCAGTGTTTAACTATTAGAGGGAGCACAATCTTTTACAGTCAATCAAATTTCAATCTTAAAAGGGAGGGATCGATATAGTTTTAGAACTAACACAGCTGAAGGCTGGTCAGCAGGTTCACAGGGCCCACAGAGACCGAACCTGGGTGTGAAGTGGGCGGGGCAGTTTGCTCGGCGTAAGTGCACTCACCAGCGCGGACCTGGGTGTAAGCATATACGTGGGGGGGGGGGGGCAGCTCCGAGGGGAGGTGATGGGGCGGGGGGAGATTATCACACCCCTACTCCTGGTCGTAACTGTGGGCGTTTCCCCCGTGGATTATGAAATTGTTATTACGAAACAACTTGAACCGGGAACTATATAAAGAAACGATTTTGATAACCGAGTTGTGCATGTACGCAGCAATTTCATGTGAATAAATTGACCGCTATATATCACACAAATACAGATGTACTGTGGCTCCAGAGGGTCAAAGGTGACCTGGCGGCCTGGCGATCTGGCCCCTTGGGACACGACGGAATTACTCCTGGGTTGGTACGGCGGGGAGCGGCGGGGAAAGGACAGGGTGACGCTCATGAATATTAAGTAGCCCTTCCCGTCACCATGCAGTGGGGAGATCGGGGGCATTTGTAAAGCGCAGTAGCATGTTTTGCAACCTTTGTGTTATTTACTCTGGGGTTTACTGTAAACTTTACAAACACAAATTAAAATCGGCCTTCAGTTCAGAATGTATCATGGATTATCTGGGCCGAATATTTTAGCTTATCAATGCAAGCTATATAATTAGTTTAGTGGCTTTATAGCATTGACCTGTGTGTGGAGGACACAGAGTGATGCTCATGAATATTAAGTGGATCACTCCAGTGTGGTGGTGCGAAACCTCAGTGTCCACTCCGGTGTCTGGTAACGGGGGGGGGGGGGAGGGGGGCTGGGGCTGGTGAGGAAAGATCGAAGACACCCTGTTGTACCGGCGTTCCCAACAGTCAAGATGGGTTGAACCCAAAAGTTCAGTGGTGGTGAGGGCGTACTTATCAGGGTGGGGGGGGGGGGGGGGGGGGGGGATGACGCTACTGCGTCCAAGGGGGCGGGGGAGAAGCCCGCCACTCCTGGACCTAGAACAACAAGACGTTTGTAGATCAATTTTACACGTCAGGGCTTTGTCGGGTTTGGTGGCAGGCAGGCTGGGGGAGGGGCGGGGGTAGCGGCAGTGACCACGCTACTCTGTCCGTCCTAGAACAACACCCGTTACTGTTTTCAGCTTGCCTGGTAGGATGGTGGGGGGGGGGGGACCTCAGCAATTGGCGCGAAATCGCGCGTCCCTTCCAGGGGATTAAAGTGTTGGCCTAACACGGGGTGCTGGGAAGGGGAAGGGGGGATCCTCGGAATTATATGTAGCCGATTCTATTTGTTTTGAAGTAAATATAGCTAAATATAAAACGTGATTTTGACAATCAAATATACTCAGCTATTACATGTATTCTATGAGGGTTAACACACAGAGATCCACTTTCGGGTTTTCTCAAGTGGGAATGGGAACACAGGCTGAAACCCACGAGGGGCGGCAGTTGTGGGTGTTACTGCAGTGAATAATAACGTGCACCAGACTCAGATATAATATAGGTGTTAATCCAACATCAGTACACACATTTTGACAACCAATATTGACCAGATAATTGTATCACCAGTGCCATCACGGGGTGCAACCCACAAGGGCCCGCAGCTGTGATTTACAACAGACTTCAAAGTCGGAGATATGGATTTCAATTAAAATTTAGATGTAGCAATCAAATACTGCTGAATTTATATCTGTCCTTGCTACGTTGTTTGGGCAAATAGACTGAGGGGGGGGGGGGTTACACAGGGTGGCCCTATGTGGTATAACCTGGAGGAGGCGACACACACGTGGTGTGTGTCCGTCACTGCTGTGATTTACAAGTTGGAAACGTGGGCACCAGTTTTACACATAGTTTTACATGAACATCTTTCTGTAGATATGCATGAATAAGTCGGGTATTACTATGAGTGTCTGAGTTGGTAGGATTACCACCAGAGTGATACTAAGCTATACTAGCAATGGCAGCTGGTGGTTATCCGTCGTCACTATGGACAGGGGGTGGGAACCACGTGACCCACGGGAGGGAGGGCGGCGTGTAGCTACACACGTAAGTGCCCGGTGATATACCAAGGCAGAATACAGGTACCAATGGATGTATTTTTGACAATAAAACCCACGATCACATATACAACAATTAACCACACGTACTTTGAGCGTTCATACCACAGGTATAAAAGAGTTCTTTGTCAGGTTTTCTACAGTGGGAACACAGGGTGCAACCCACGAGGGGCGGCTGTGGTAGGTATCACTGCTATGGTTTACAAGTCAACCAGAGTAGGGAATATGAATGCAAATATATTTGGATCTAACAACCAAACGTTGCCAAGTTTATACACTTCTTTTGCAAGTGGCTTGGGTGATGTAGGGAGGACGGGGTTGGGACGTTGGGTACGTGGTACCACCTGGAGGAGGCGACACACATGTGGTGTGTGTCTGTCACTGCCGTGAGTTATGAAGTCTATACCAAAGTGGGGAATGTGGACCAAAGTTCTTTATATATGACAACTAATGATTCCCTCTGGGTATTAAGGTTTGGTTGGGTTAACATTGGCTGGTTATAGTGCCTCCAGTGGCTCGTAATGGTTATCCTACGGAAACACCATGAGGTATGTGGGCAGGAGGGGACAGCCTGGAGGAGGGAGACGCACCCGTGGTGGTAGGAGGAGGGCTGGGAGCAGGAGGATATGTGTGGGCCGGGTGTTGGGAAAGGAGGTGCGGCCCTGGAGGAGGGCGGCAGCCGGGAAACTTGTGGCCAACGGCCGTGTCGGTGTGCGGCTCACGTGTGTTCCCAGGAGGGAAGGGCGGTGGTCGTAGTGGCCGTGGTGGCTGGGTGGTGATCTTACCAACAATTTAATCAAGAATACCCAACTAGAACAATATAGTGTCAAACATTTGGGTACACACATACAATTAATAAAGGTCCTTAACCAGGTAATCTCCAATCGTCTGGTAGTGGTGTAATATCCAGTGTGTGCACAATGTCCCCTGTTGAACAGGGAGCACGTTTCAGATACCAACAATTAAATCTATCTCCATCCACATGAAAACAAAGGGTTGTGAAACCGACTTTTCAGCCTATTCAACGGGCTAATATAGACAAATGCCTGAAATGCATTTTGGAACAATTTGACTGAGGAAATGATGTTTTTATGAGATATAAAATTTGGGGTGTGGGGTCTGTGTATAGGGGCTGAGACCTAAGTCCCTGCCTCCTAAAATTAGCAGAATTTGCTAATATATCCTCACTTCGGACACCAGTGAAATAGTTGACGGGATGGGCGAGATCTATAGGTTATTTTGGTATACTTTAGAATACTGAATGGCTTAGCTTAACTCCATTTTCGGGGAGGATAGCTCCAGAGGAGGATGGATCCAATATGGCTGGAGGGGGTGTATACTATAGTATGTGTAAACAAGACCAGACTCTTTCAACTGTGGTTAATATAGATATATATTGTCCAACAATAAGACAGATACAGAAAATTGAATACAACTAGTCACATGTCAGCAATATGTAGATAAGAATATTCCTCACTCCTAAATCACCAATCAAGAAACAGTAGCCTGTGGCATTTACCTTGTAACCTGAAGTGTTCTGGGAGTCTGAGAGAGAGCTCTCCCTGTACCCCAACTATATAGGCACCAGCCTGCATGGGCACTTTCAGAAAGTCATGCAGGTGGCAACCTTTACAAAGCGGTTCCCGTTACAATATCATATACAGCTGCCTATTTTCAGGAGAATATTCGACCCTGGAGGAGCCAAAACTATGGAATCTAATACCAATGTTTGAGTAGTTTATAGATGGGCATAGTTTTTTTTGTGCAGCGGATATAATTGATCATCTTTAGTTCAAACAGAGCTGCTGCCATTAATTAGTACAGCTATAGTGAATTGCTTGAGGGAACCTTGGCTTTCTGGTAGTTGCCTGTAGTGGGGGAGACTATAACAGAAGTAGATGACTAGTACCCTGACACCTCGACAACCCCCCTCCTCCCCTCCAGCATAGTTTGAACAGCTTCCGGCTGAGCATACCTCTCAACCGCGCTGTTATATTGACAGCTATCACTTTTTCCTTCTTTTATTAAAGGTTCTTGGTACAGTTCTATTTTAGAGTGGACTATAGAGTGGGGTGGTCCTTAATATATATTACTACGCAGAGTGCGTATGTGGGATATCTGACAACGGAAGTACTTAGATTCCCAACTGGAAGTGGTGACACTCACTCCACAAGCTCCATTGACAGCTGAGGGGCGATACATTGAACCTGGAATTGAACAAACTCAAAGGCAAAATTACGCATCTTGATAAGATACCTCTGTTAAACAAACACCTTGCTATTGGACCGGGTAATTGGACATGATCTTAGTGTGTAACCTAGTCCACGTTGGCCTGTCCCTTCCATTTACATGCAACAGAGGGCTACAATCAGCCATGCTCACTATTGGAAGAAAAAATATGAAATGCATTAACAAAGGTATTTTGTAGAAATTATATTGAGCTGAGACATTAATCTAATGATTATATGTACTGTGAAATTAGAAATTAGCAATTAGCAATATCACTCCCCGCTCTTTTGTGTTTTACCCCCCTCCACCTCCCCTCCCCCCTCGGGCCCTGGAGACAGCCCCCACCCCACTCAACCCCATAGTAGCAGGTGTGGAGAAGGATGGCAGTGTTGGGGGTGATACCGTTGGTGCCAGTGGAGCTGGGTGGTGGTGATTAATTGTTGGCCACCACATTTGCATGCACCACTGCCGTCCTCAGCGTCTTTCAGTGCCAATAATGCCATGCACGACACCTGCTGGATGGACGGATGGACTGCACTTCTGACCATCTGGAGGATCATTCGTCCAAGTGCAGTGGAAATATTATCATGGATCTTTATAATCCTTCGTAGTAAATAGTGAACGTGTTAGGAGATAGACACTATATGGAATAGAAATAAAGGGGTTTCTGTTGCTCATGTTAACGTGATACGTTTGGTCTGTTTTACCTTCCAATAAACATAGTAAGTGCCATTACAGCTGTGTATAGAATTCGACACTTTCCAATGCCTTCACACAAACCCATATCTGTACCATGTGAGCTGGTGACACTGACATTGGAAGACAGGAAGAGTGTCATTACAGTTAGACACTATTGTTAGCCTGCACGCATCTTCCTTCTAGAGAGAGAGAGAGAGAGAGAGAGAGAATAAGAGGGGGGAAGAAAATGAGAAGGGAGAGGACAAGAGATGGTGCTCAGGAAACTGTATGGTGGCATTGAGTTCTTTCCTGAGTTCCTTCCTCCCACACAGTCACTTGATCTTATTTGATATCCTCCACTGCAGTGCCAAATCCACTGGATGTCTACACATCAATTTGTCGTCTTATTGATGCAGGGAGTGTGTCTTGTCACGTTACAGGGACAACTAATTGGAGACCCTACCCTTGCGTCTGACTTGATTAACACCGTTTGGTGCAGTTATCCACGCATAGCATCGCACGGTATTTGCGATGTGTTGATGACGATAACAATGACAAGTATTAGACTGAATATCAAAATGATCCATGCTCCTATTCAATTATAACGTTGGCTATGCTTAAAGGCTGATTGAATTGGCCCCATGGGGTTTTATTTGGTCTATACATCAGCAATTGCGTACTCGTACAGGGATCAATAAGATGTATATAGACCCCACATAAATGTACCAATTGTTTTTTTCCAGCGTTTCTCACCTTCAATGAGCTATAGAATCAAGACATCTGCACCATACTAGGTCTTTTTAGTTTTAGCGGGAGTTTTAGCCAAGAGGGAACACTCTTGATTTATGACCTTCCAAAGTAAAAAAGAATATCCCTCCCCCCCCAAAAAGGGGGTTCCAGCCTCTATATAGCGAATTCATGTAGTAATATGTGCTCAGTAATTTAAAGCTGAATTATTGAGTGGAATGTCCTTTGGTAGGCCTTATACGCGTTATTCCGTGTTGTACATAATGAAACAGGGCCTTTATACGGGTACTATGTGCTTCCACTCACCGGCAAGGGAGCTATATCTACTTCATTAGCCTCGATCCATGCTGACCTAAAGCAATTTACCCTGCAAATTAAGGCGTAACCTTGGCTTCCCCGGCCACTGGCAGCACTGGTGAAACTTTCGGCTCCGGCCGTGGCAGTTCTTTACTTAATGCTGCCAATTGGAGGTGGAAGGCTGGATAAGGCTACTGGTGGTGATCATACCTGACAGGTGAATGGCATGACCAGTCCACAGCCACTTTTAGTTTGTGTCCATCCATTTCATTACGTCCACATCCTTCCTCCCTGCCTATTAAGGAGGAAGCACGGTTTTGCCACTCTGTTCAATTTCTGTTCAATTCCACTGGATCAGTAGCGATCTCTTATGGTTTCGGTCATGGCTGGATGGAGGATTTCCTTTCATTGATGTGATTTGCCATTAATGTTAGGAGCTTAATTTCATTACAAGGCCCAATGACAAGGTCACAGAAGCCATTAAACATAAATATTGTGTATTATGATAAAAGCGTTCTGGACGAAAGACACACAACAAATATATTTGGTTGTCAAAGTCTCTAATTGCTGTCTACTGGCTAGCCACACATCTGATCACGTGTATTTATGATATCTACTGATGGAAGGATCTTTAGGGAATCTACACTTTGTGAGTAGTAGTTAACCCACCCATGTGTTTAACATCTGAACATGCTAGATGAGAATGGGAGGCATTCACGCCCATAACGCATGTATATGTCCTTAATCATAACCCCCTTATATCCTGATACCACGGACACTATTTTATCTAGCATAGATGAATGAACTTTGAATCCATTACCCTTCTAACATCTTAATAGCTAGAGAAGAATTTAGTTATTGAGCACAATTAAGGTGTAGGTGGCCTCAGAATGTTCAATGCAGCTAATTAAGTGGTCTCTGGCTAATATGCTTGATCTAATTTTAAGTAACCTTTAGATTCACACTTGCTCTTTAGTTCACTCCACAATTGAGTTGATCAGTACCGATGTCCAGGGACATCCGAGTGCGGAAGCGTACAGATCCTTTTAGAAATTGGACTCGCCAGCTGTCCTACTAGACTAAATGAAATCTCTACAAGCAGCATGTACTGTATTTCATGAAGAAAACTTTTCCTATAATCAAGCAAATGCTGCAGTCCCAGCTTAATATGGACACAGCAATTAACATGGGAACTAGCCAGTTGGTTACACTCATGCAACTGATACGGAGAACGCTATTTGCATCACGATTAGAGAAACAAATCTGAAAATAAACTATAAGTTAGAGATGGTTAAATGGATTGAACAACATGATTTCTCTGAAATATCTTTTCCGTGTGTCTAGGGCCTATCCGGTTTAATCTTAAACTGATTGCTTAGACCTCCGTGTGCAAACAGGCAACTGAATCTCACAGTTATACAATAGAACAAGAGCACCTCAGCATGTATAGGTACACCCTCAGAAAAGTGAGAGTCATTGTCGCTAAAACTACCTTCACCTGACCCTCAGGTGAGGGTAGTTTTAGCGACAATGACTCTCACTTTTCTGTGTGTGTAGTCTAGTGATGTGGACTCTGGTTGCACTACAGTGGGGTACCAATCTCATCATATATCAGCTATTGCAACCACAACTTCGTGCCTAGACCCCTTTCTCATGGCATTATCCCTATCTGACAAAAGCATGCAAAGGACACAGATAATCAACCCTCAATCTGGATGCAAACCCAGGTAGGGCCCTATCAGATAGTGTTGTCCACACTGGTGATTCACACGCCATCAATAGGGCTGCAACAAAGCTGGAACGTGCCTTCTGTATCCGGAACGGAAAGACCTGATCAATCACCTGGGGCGACACCTGTCGCCGGGATTTGGCCGAGAAAACGCGAGACGTGTGGGAGGTGGCTCGATTAGATGTCGTGAGTGAAAAAAGGAGGGTTGGACGGGGAGGTAGTGAATCGATACAATGGGCATGTATGTGGTTTCTTTCAGAGGTATTTTTGGTTGAAGCCTTCATGAATATATACATTGAGTTTATGTTTGTTTTCCGTTATATTTCTTCGGACAAAACGGGGTACTCGGGGCACTTGCCTTCTGCTTCATTGACCAGTATCGGAAAGAGATGCATGGTGACTATATTGGTGGATTTTGTCGTGCATGATCATGGGCCTTACGTGGCATTAGCCCCAGGGTCGCCGTTGTAACATTATGCATCGCCTCAAATGAATGTTTTGTCCGCTTGCCAAAATCGATTTTGAGGTTTATTTTCTTTTGTCCCACCATCACAATAATTAGAGTATTACTGAAGGCTACCCCTCCATCCCGAGCTAAGAAATCCCCTTAGTTAATTGGTTGGGTAGGTTGAACTCTCAACCCGAGCTAACACATTCCCTTAGTTTATTGGCTGAACACTTTACTCTCTGCTTTTGGGCTTAAATTTATATGATTAATATATAGTAGGTAATAGCAAATAGGTAATAATTATAAGAAATTATATAAGTGAATTAGTGCAGTGGGCATATCATTTTCAAATATTCCTACACACATCTGGAGTACATAATAAGGGGTCGATAACGATTCTCCCTCCGGGAGGAAATGCCTGGCAGTTATTTGATTTCCGTGACCCTTTGCACTCAATGTAATTGAGATGCCCTGCAATCCGATGAAGACGATTTTGAGGACTTAATATTTAAAGACTTACGGTGCCATGCCAATCCATTTTCTTAAATGTCTTGAGCACCATCTAATACCATATCAAAGGTCTGACAACGAAATCGATTATAGACTTTTTATGCGGTCACTCTCTTTTCTGTATTGCCTTTTTAAATGCGTGTGCAGTATTGCAACCATGTCAGACACGTTGACATTCACCTGTCCACTATAAGTGATGCTATTGTTACAAAAAAGCTGCTATGACTCATAGTCGGTTGGTATTTGGATTACAAAGTGTAGGAAGATTACCCGTGAAATAGTTGAGGTGCCTGTTCTCATTAGAAAAGTTCACAACTGACCCCCATTGGAGACTTTCCATCGTCTCCCTACACAAACCCTTTTCATGTCCACGTCTAAGGGACAGTACATCTAGGTGTGTAATGCCTTTAGATGAGCTTATGAATCTGGCCTATGCATGCCCCTTAAATGTCAACTGAACCGACTTTGGCCTTAACTGTAGGGACAGGAAGAGGAAGTCTGAGCCTCTAGGCCATATGTGATGTATTGAAATCCACATCAACATAATGGGAAGTTGCACTTTTCTGCATTAACCACACAGGGAGTCAAGGCTTTTTTACCTCCTCGTCAGCATTTAAACTCTTTGACAGTTATAATCATATGGTTCATATGGCAAGGGACAATGGACGTGGCACACATGTATTATCCCTTAAAAGTAAGGGAGACCAGCATAGACTTATACTCATTTAATCAAAGGGTGATATCTTTAAGGATGTGTCTAGCTAAGGGAGTGGTCATTTCCTATCAACAAAGAAATCACCCATTCCTCGAGAAGGCCAGCACATAATCATAGATAATAGGGGATGAAAGAAATGGACACTTCCGGAGAGGGGGGAGGCGAAAAAAAAGACTGTCTATTGTGCAAATGCACCTTTTTTTGGTCATAGAATTGCACTGCCTAAAAGCTATAAAATGAGTAGGTAAATGGTCAGGTATGATAAACCGAAATAGAAAGGGGGAAAGACAGTTGCAGGCCTGGCTATTTCTGTACAGATGTTCGTATGAAGGGTGAGGTTACAGATATTGAGAGTAGGTTTTCCTCTTCATTTCAGTTTCAGTAAAGGTATCAAGATATCTTTGACAGTGGGGTTTTGGTGAAGAAAATAGAAGTGTTTGATATGAATACTGCTGTCTTACTCATCTAACATGTCAAAAAACACCACTGAGTCACCAAATACTTACAAATCTATAGTGGATCTTTCTATCTGTTATACTGTGGCTATAATATCTCTTTTCCAAAGATGTTTTCACATTTACAGTTTGTCCAAGACTTCACATCTGGGAAAGGACATAAAAAAGAAACATAGTCATTACAAGGACAGAACAGGCATGATTTAAAAGTAGGAGAGGTAAGGTTACAGGAAACAATTTACACAAATCTGGGAGGTCTTTAGAAGTCAATCGAAAGAATAACACCTGGTCTCCCTAATACAAGACAATATAAGAGCTTTTTAGGTTTGTTATGGTAGGTGTAGTACCAGGATTCTGACGCTGACCTTTGTTGGTGTGGTTGATTATAACAATCTTGTGACAGTTGTGACTCACTGAGAATCCCTCTCTCATCAAATTTATAGAGCTTGATAAACACGACCGTACATCCTCCTTGACACAAATATTCCTCAATTATTGAAATTAAGGATAAATGCCTTGAGCTAATCACAGTAACCTTGAGTTACAAATCTGCAAGGTAATGTGTAGCTACACAAGACTGAAAAGTTATACCCCAACTTATAAGGACATAGTGCTGCCTTTGGCTGTGCACATGGTCCCACAGGGGCTCGTATTCATTTTGGATAAGTTTTACCGCCATTGGGTTGAACGACCTGGCAGTACAAAAGATTTGAAATAATCTAACTGTAAGAGTGGCTACTGTCATCCCTGACTATAACTAAATAGTCACCCTATGGACAAACTAATGAATAAAATACATTCACTTGCTCAATTATGTATACCTTCCAAAGGAGAACTGGAGCTGCTCGGTGGTCATAAAAACATAGAAAGCAGGATAATAAAATGTGGTAAAAAGCAAGAGTATTAGATATTGATTAGTGTATTTGCCATCTTCATTGTGTCACCAATATGGTATCCTCATGGGAGTAACTAAATTACACATAGCCTAGTACCATTGTATAGGTCAATATGGCTTGGGCCCTTGCTATGTTTACAAGGCCCAAAAAAGAAAGAGCTTGAGGATATATACAGTGAGGAGGGGAGGATCCAACCCTGACAGCACTGTATTGAGTCTCCCGGGGAAAGGTTGAGTTATAGAGCAGAAAGCCACTGCAAGGGAGAAGGAGACGATAGACAGAGTCAGACAAATATAGGGAGGCAGGTTAGACACAACTAGTGGAAGTATATGGCTGTATAGATTTTATTTCATCACCGTCTGGTTACAGGATATGATAAGGCTCAGGTGGTGCCCATTGTTACAGATATTAAATACCTCACCTCATCCATGAATAGCTTGTCCCAGAATTATATTCAGCATCTTAGTACACAGGAGTCACTAGAACAGAGGATATATTGCGACAGTTTAACTCCCTCAGTGAAACACAGGTCAATAACACGAGCATATAAAAAGTGTAATGGCTGGGGTGTGTAGGACACAGGCAGGGAGTTCAAGGGTCTGTAGTTTCCGCCAGTAGCTGCATATTCTCTGTGATCGCCCAGCTGAACGTGACTAGGGGGTGGTGGACAGACCAGAGGGAGGGCCAGGTTGTATTCACAAGAGGCTGCAGCTTCTTCAAGAGGACATAACTGGGACTTTGGTCAAGTGTTATCCCCATCTGGTTAGTCTCTGGAGTCTCGTTCTTTGAATATATGGTGAAACATGCGCGCCAGGACAAATTGTGCTAGACATAGCCTTAATTCTCATAAAGTGTCTAGGGATTTCAGAGGGAAGTGAACACTAGCTGAGTTGTAAAGGTTGAAGTGTCAAACAGATAGCTGAGGTGGGCTTCCTCGTTATAAAAGTTTATAATTGACCACCATTGAAGATTCCCCACCCTCTTCCTACACATTTTTGTGTCCACGTCTGAGAAGCAGTACATCTAGGTGTGTTATGGCTTTAGATGTGCTTATGAAGGTGGCACTGGCTTGCCCTTAAAATGTCAGCTTAACTGTCTTTGACCTTGACTATAAGGACAGGAAGACGAAGTATATCGAAATCCATATTGACATAATATAAAGTTGTACTCATCTGCATTAACCTCACGGGAAATTGACTTCATTCACTTTTTGACAGTATTTATAAACACTTTGAAATGTATAATAATGAGGTTCGGAAGGTTAAAGATAATGAGAGGAACAATGTACATGCACACATGTAATTCAATAAAAGTAAAAGAGAGACCACCATAGAACAACTCGTTTGAAGGCATATATTTCTAACGATTTGCCTCACTAAGGATGCTTTTCTAAGGTCTTGGTGGCTTTGTGGGGAACCCAAAACAATTGGGGACATGACTGCGTGCAATCTATGGCCGGCATGAATGGAAACGGCATATATTTAGGGCAATAATAGCTAGAACTGGACGGAAAATGTTAATGGATGTTTTAAGACTTTATGCTACTTATCTTATTTAATCTTAATTTAAAAAAATCTAATTCACGCTTGTCAGTCTTAGATAGCACCCGGTCATAGATTGCACCTAGTTATAGACTTTCCACTTGTATCAACTTGGTGAGACATAGCCATAGACCAATGATGAATATATCTCATATCTCCTTTCCAATCATACTTCACTTCTACTGTTTGTCTGGGACTTCGCATCCCAGAAAGGAAATAAAAAGGGAGACATAATCATTATTATTATTACAACAGCAGAACAAACATGATTAAACAAAAGGAGAGGCTATAGGTTGCAGGATACACTTAAGCAATTTCTGGGAGGTCTTTGGAAGCTGATCCAAGGAATCACACCATCACTCTGTTACAAGAGCAAAGCTTTTTGGAACAAGGTTTGCTATGTTAAATGTAATTATTTACAGTAATATTATGAAGCTGACATTTTCTGGTGCATGCTGTTGATTACAATGCGACATTTAAGACTCTCTGAGAATCCTTCTCTAATCAAGTTTAATACTGCAAGATGAATATGACTGTATGTATCCTGCTTGGTTAAAATGTTCCTTTATCATTGAATTTTAGGATTGATTTAGCAAACCCCTTGAGTTAATCACATCAACGTTTGGGAGCTAACGTGCAGCTACATGAGGCTGCAAAACTGTGACACAACTTGTAGACATGGTGCCGACTTTTACTTAACAGTGTCTCTTGTTAATTTTGGTTCCGTTTTACTTGGGGTTGAACCATCTGGTAGTACAAAAAACATTGAATTACTCTTGCCGTAAGAGTGCCTGTGTTCTGACACGGCTTCTTTTCCGATACATATGTATAGCTGGCCATGACCGATGTCATGCCTCACCATGATTATGTAGTCACTCTATGAACAAACTCATGAATATCTCTGAAAAGAATCTCCATAAAAGATATAAACAATGGCATGAAACATTAAAAATACATTTGTCTGCTTATTTATGTATACCTGTAAATCATAATGCCATGAAGGCAAACTGGAGCTGCCTTGTGGTAACAATACACAAGAAAAGGATAATATGATGGAGTAAAAGCAAGAGTATTAAGTATTGATTAATGCATTTGCTGTCCTATTTGTGTCACCAATATAGTATCCTCATGGGAGTGAATAAATAACACGTAGTATAGTATCATTGCATAGGTCAATATAGCCTGGGGCTCCTCTATGTTTGGAATGCACAAAAAGGAAGTGGCCTTAGGGCATACACAGTGGGGTGGGAGGGTACGATCCTGACAGAGCTGTATTGACTCTCCCAAGGGGAGGGGCTGAGTTTTATAGCAGGAAGCCACCACAAGGGACTGGCAGAGGAAGACAAAGAGTGAGAGGGAATTAGAGATAAAGCAAGAAAGAGAGGGAAAGAGGGAGTGAGAAAATATTCATGAGAGAGAGATGGCAGACAGAGTCAGCCAGTTAAAGGAAGAGAGGTTGGATAGAGCGGAAGCCATAGGTATATGGACATACAGCGTGCACTTTGTCACCCCCTGGTTACAGTAAGACTCATGTGGTGCCTATTGTTACAGATATCAGATATGTCACCTCACCCATGAATAGCAGCCAATGCATCCCATGTAGTTAAAACAGCACATCCATTCAGCATCATGCTTCAGTGAAGGTGTTCAAGGCTCCGTACCACCTTCAAACACCATGGTGGTGGGGCACATATTGTCTAGCCTGTAATTCGCTAAAGTTCACTTTTGACTTATCCCATAATTATATTCAGTATCTTAGTGCATGGGAGTCACTAGAACATAAAATATAATTGATTGTGATAGTTTTACTCCCTACGGGTAACATCGGTCAATAATATGAGCATATAAACAGAATTACTTGTGTATGGGGGATTTAGGCAGGAGATTCAAGGGTCTGCAGTTTCAGCCAGTAGCTGCATATTCTTTGTGATTGGCTAGCTAAATGTGACTAAGGGATGGTGGATGGACCAGAGGGAGGGCCAGGTTGTATTCCCAAGAGGCAGTAGCTTTTCTCCAAGAGGACATAACTGTGACTTTGGTCAAGTTTTATCACAATCTGGCTAGTCTCTGGAGTCTCATACTTTAGATCTATGGTGAAGAGTTCACACTGGGGTAAAACGTGCCAGAGACGGCCTTAATTCTCATGAAATGTCTATGGATTTCTGAGGGAAGTGTGCGTTATCAGATTTCTGAAGTTTGATGTCTCAAAACCTGTTATTGTATGTAATGAGCAGCATAATTGGTCGTGCAATCTGGAACTATATATATACCCCCCCCCCTAAAAATGAAATAATTAAAGCTTTTTAATTGTTTCAATGGTAATATAAATTGTGCTAATAGCACTGTAAGAGATTGTGGCTTGTAGTGATCATATGAAAATAAACCAGTAAACTTGAATGGTCCTATGTACTCTGCCTATAACAACAGTAGCCAGTCGAGGGTTTAGGCAAGCAGGTGGAACAACCAGATAGATGGCAGGTTAGTTATGGGGAGGCAGGTCAGGTAAACATAGGCGAGCTGCTCCCCTCCTTGACTTGTAACTGCATAGGTATAGGTTGAACAGCTCCTGATGGACAGTTCTGCAGATAAGTGCATGTACTCTCTGAGGTCATGATGTTCAGAGTCTGGGGTCATGGTGGGGCCTCTACCTTTTAACACAGCCAAGATTGTAAAAGCTAGCATATATTCCTGCCAATGCTGATTTGTAAATGGCAGCCCAGAGCAGCTGCTGAGCCAGACCTAAACCTATTTGGCACATATCCCAAAGGCTGACCCATACCCATCAGTGGACATAATAATGAAGGTCTGCCTTATTTAGTACATACACTGTCGAAAGGGGCACGTTTTTTTTTACACAATTAGTAGACTCCTATTAAATTTCCTGAAATTCTCTTTAAAAAGTACATAGGTCTAATTCTTGTTACGATGTCAACCGTAAACATCATACTCAATGTATAGTGAATGGAAAATGAATAGGGTAGTAAATAGGACTTTTAGGACGGAATTCAGTCTAGATACCTCACAGCTAAAATATTTATTTCCTTGGGCTCGGAAAGGGTAACAAGTATCCTATTAAATATATATGTAGGGGAGAGGGGAGAAAGGGCCCTTTCTATATAGTCATTCATCTCATTTAGCTGTTTCCTTCTTGTGGCCGACGGACTAGATTACTACATGTTACCAGTGTGGTGTTTACCTAACTGTTGCCAATGCGTTGATCCGAGCAGCTCTTTTCACTCTTGGTGCGATGGGTGTGTGCTTAACTAACTCCAACTAAGCCCTTGGCCTAGGTTTTTATATACAGGATTAGATCTGTCTATTTCTAACTAGGACCTACTTAACCTAAATCATTACAAACGCATTTCCATCAGATATATAGCTCAAAGGTTTAGATATAGTTCCTCTTACTAAGGCTGCTCTATACAAACTTGCATTGTGATACTATTTCGGACAGTTCCCTCAGGTTTGGACGAAATCAGTGTCCTGGTAGCCCAACAAACCTTGGAGAGTCTTTATCAGTGCTTAGCCTTCTCCCACACATCTCCAGTAGCTTGGCTTGACTTCGTTGGGCTATGTGCCATACTCCCCATCTTCTCCAACTATTCTTCATCCTCCTACACTTTGCTTCTGACTTCTTCTCTCTACGGCCCAAGAGTCTAGGTGTTGAGGGCTTAACTATTGGACCAGCTTCCTAGTGCCGATAACGGACTGTCTACAAGCACCCCACCCCCACCGCCTATGACCCCAGGGGCCTAGATAAATGGTCACCCATGGCGTGTAGTCATCTATGCACCTCAATCTCAATCTCTAGACAGGATTTCTTCCGTGAGAATGATGTTTGGGTGGCAGGCCATATCCATTTAGTATTTTTTAATTGGCATAGGCAAGGGAGTTATGTTGTATTATAACATTAGTAACGTCTATCTCTTTTTGTTTGTTAATTCATGCCATAACTTTTTTGAATACTGGTATTAACTTCCCTCCATGTACTCCGGAATAAGCCATAGACTTGTCAAATGGTGTAACCTTATTATAGATCTAGACCCATATTATACATAAAGTGAAGTATATTGATTATCATGAGATTTCATGATCTGCATTATAACTTTTTATTTTATTTCCAATATCTGGCCCAGAAACCTATTGCTGTATACTGATAGTTTTCCAGTTGAAATTGACGAAATATGGTGACTATATCAAATCTCGCTACAGAATATTATTCCCTTTAAAACCCCAGGGACTTTGTATCAAATCTCCTGCGCTATATGTAACAGCCATACACCTACTTTTAACAGTACACCCCGTAGCCTTTTATCAGCCCTGTAGGGAAAATGACGTCAAAAGGGGGCCAAAAGTAAAGTAGCTGTGAAGTAAAAATGGACCAATGAGAGTAAACACTATCGGAATCTGACTGTGACCTCAGCCGCAGTTGCCTTAAGGGAAAAGATATAAAATACGTCCCGGAAGTTTTTCATTTTCTGCACAGGAAATTACAGTCCTAAAGATAGGCAGGGAATTCAGACGGGAGTAGGGGTGATAGGCCATATAGAGTTGTAAGGACCTTGCAACATTTCCTACAGGATGAAAGGCCTCACATTGGTGGTTAGCCTTTTAACTCATATATAGGGCTCATATAACCCCATCTTGCTACAAACAGCCATCATGCTATTCATGGGCCAAGCTTACAAATACATCTACCCTACTACTAGTAGTACACTCTCTATCTGTTATAGAGTAAAAGCTCTAGTTCATGTTACTTAGTGGCATTCAGCACAAAGGTGGGAGCAACATATGGGTGCTATTTCAGGTCTTTGCTGTTGGCTGCTCAGTTGGTTAACCAGTTGGCATTCAGCGAGACTGTTGCCTTCAGTAGGGGGATATGAGACAAGTGAATAGAGATATGAGTTTTTTCTTTAGTCTGTTCGTGTAAAGGCCAATACTAACACTACTTTGCCCTTCTACTAGGCTCCTACTATTAACATGTTTTTCGTCCTCTTAATTAGCATTGACCAAATAGGCTAGTTTCCTCAATGGTGACATTAGTGAGGAAGTGCATGGCAGCTTGGAGGTGAGTCATTTATTACCGTTGCCATTGTAGTAGACCCCGAGATTCCATGGATAGCCACATTTAGATTAAATGATGCCATGTTCTCTTCACACAGATCATCTTATTTTTTATACGGGATGATGTTTTTACTTTTGTAGACACTTGGGGATTTATCAATGTAATAATTGGTCAGCCATTTTAGATCAACTAATTCTAACGCCAACAGCAGGGACAGGGCACAAATGTATAGGCCTATTTGGAACTATTCATTGAATATCTTCAATAAGCATGCCATTTACTGTCACTCTGAAAACAATCATCATGGTTATATAATATATACTATATAGTAGACCATACAAATAGTGGCTGGGACTATCCCAGAATTCAGTTCTATTGTATGACCAGCAGCCTCTTTGGGTCCTCTCCAACACTGAGTCTTGTGTGTTTCCCTCAAACACCAGCTATTCTAGAACCAGTAGCCTCTTCAGCAGAGCATTCCTCAGTAACTAAGCTACTGGAGACACCGACCAAGAAGACTAACAGGTCCCTGTTAACATTCACCAAGTAAGAATGGTAATGAATTAGCAGATGGTATAGATGGATGTAGGTTTTTCTCATCTTTTCTTATCATAGTTGATCGCCACTTTTCCATAGTTTGATGGAATCATTAGAAAAAAAAACATAACTGTAATTGTTTTCTATAATCAGTTAGGAATTGACTGCTGGCAGAGAATATGGAAGAAAGGAGGTGGGAGCTCGGTCCTAATACCGAAGCTGATGGAGTGTGATCGGATTAGCATCCACCTGTGTCTTTAAACACTTTAAGAACCCAATTAAATACAATTCCAAAGATAGAAATGATATTTTTTCTAGTTGGACTCAAAATCATTTAAAAACTAACAACACCGAATTCCCATCAGTTCGCGATCTTAACACGTTATGCCTGGGGCTAAGGAGATAAGAGCGTTGAGAAATCTGGCACAAGAACCGGATGCATCCTCGCCGGAGATTTTGAGCTTAATAGAACACTCCCATGCCCATGTTAGAAAATGTAATAATGTTGTCATGGGAGCTAAACCACGCGTCAGGTGACAGATGAATGCAGCAATGTGGGTTGTCATAATTAATCCTGCCAATGTCTGTAACTCAGAGGAGGACATTTCAGTTACTGCCAGATGGAGTATAATATCACCATCGCCATATTCAAGAAGGCAATCCTCATAATTCTTTTTGAAAGATGTTCTACCTAGAATCATCTCGGTATGAACTGAAAAAATAAATTGGTTAAATGATATACCTTTGGAATACAGGTGGAATCGGAGCTGCTGTCGGGCATCTATTTTGAATAAGATAGGCCTATAGATATGGGCATAGGGAATGGAACAATAATCATATTACGCTTTAAGGATCATGCAATTTATACATTTGTGGAGCCATATTTATCATAATCAGCACATCGGAAGTGTCTACCCCAGGCCTACACATGCCACTCATGTGAATATTTAAGGATTCCTCCTAACTACCTCCAGCACATGGCATGACAGAGTACCCCAGCCACCAGCCTAACAAGGCACACGTCACCTCTCATAGGAAGGTGTTGCAGCCCTTTTGACAAATTAGTTTTCCTCTGACCTAAACAAACACCCACCAATCTAACCGGTGCCAGTATGGCAGCCTCCAGGTAGGCACGTAATCGATAAGGGCTCAGGTACGGGAGGAGACACGCTCATCTATTACCTTCATAAAAGTCAGAAGCCTTGAAACAAAAGTTGGCTTGTGTTGTAAAAACAACTCATGCATTGCCTTTGTGATAGGGCCCCTTAAATGTCTGGGTGGCAACGGTGCTCTATATGCATAGTGGACTGGGGAGTTGAATAAGTGCAGTCCTAGACCACTAGAATGAGACTGAGTAACAGGTTATTATAGTAAGCTTAGGTTATGGGGTCTTGTACTAGAACAAATATAATGGAGAGTGCATGGATATGCCATCCCTACCCCAACCTTTTTGATTTTATCTGGTTAGCAGTCTAAATGACAGCACGAGGAGTTGGCAAATTGGGAAGCTGAGAATTGCTCATTTTGAGGAAAGGGAAATAACATGTTTTTGTTCACTGCAATATTTAGTAAAAATATCGATAATTCCATTAATATCAGCTAGTTCTGTTTCTATTTATTGAGACAGAATTTAACAGTGTTTCCTGTGCTGCTTTATTTGTCAAGTCAACCTTGACTAAGTGTCGCTAAATATTTGTTTGGACTCATACAGTTGGCCTTGGTAAAATGTGAGAGTGGTGAGCTCTCCCCATAATATATTGCATTTTTCCTCATTTTAAATGCGTTTACGTCGGACTAGAATTTAAATGCTGGCCATTCACGAAAAACAGTGTCAGTCTCAAAACCGTACTACCATATGAGACAAGAAATAGAACATCAGTTGAAACTCAGATAAAACCATAACTTTCTAACAATAGGTAGTCAAATGACCATCGTGTTTCTTCTTTTTTGCCACAGGAACATAATAGGTGTTCAGGTCCCTCCAAGTAGTTTCTTTAGATGCGCGTCAATTCATATTTTGTCAAACCTAACGTAAGTTTGAGTTGTTGTATCCTTAAATATAAAAGGAAAATTACCATAATTACAACACTTAAATACCACCAATTTTAATTATATCATACACTAGTACTCCCGAGAAGGTGTTTCTATAGATCTGGCACCTCTATAGTGTGTGAAAGCCGGATATTATCAATCTTGGGTTAGACAAAATGACCAACTTAACCTACATAATATTTGACTACTAGTTATAGTCAAAAGTACCAATATGCACTAAATTAAGGTAGTTTGATCAGCATACTTTTTTTTCTGTTTGCAGGCAAATCTGTTCTAAAGATGGCAAGTCATAGCTCTGGCCATTAAACAACTAAGTTGTGTTCCCCCAATTTGGCAGTAATCTCCCTCTGTAAATGTCCTTGATTCCAGATCAATTCCTCCTCTGTCAGGCTCCATCGTAGGGCAGTCTAACCAAATAGAGTTGGCAATCATTCATCATGTTGCATGCTGGTCTCAAATTTGTTACATCTCCATTTCCATGCCCACTGAAATAAACTAAACCATGTAAAAAGAGGTATGTAAAAACCGGTGTCAACTCACAGAAACCTTAGAATTATTGCCAGCTCTATATAGAACACTCACGCTCAAGCCATTTTATAATCAGTGATGTAGCATCTTATTTGTGCTCCTCGTTTACTTACCTTCTAAGGTAAATTCCCGCCTGATGGTAGTATCACCCCACCTTGTTTAATATCCATGAGTCATATTTTTATATGGCATTATATGGCATCCATTTGGAGCATACAGAATCAACCTATGTAGTTGACAAATGATAGCCTGAGGATACGAGCCCTCTGCTCTAATGGGTATATATACCTAGCATTTTACGTTTACTGTGATCAGACTGGAATGAATGGATATGCGGGGTGTAATTCGTTATTAACCTTTGTGTCGTGATGTTTAAAATAATATATCGTAAACTTCAATGCTTGTGTCATATTTGTGGGAATCACTTCTTGAACTGTTGAGCAAGCGTTGGTATGTATAAATGGAAATGGTAAATAAGCTCTTTTGCTATACTGTCATCCCCTGCTGGCCAAGGACCAAAAAATCACCTAGTGAGGCTGGTTCTGTCAGGACATTTTACTTTATAGTAAAGTGCAGTAAGCAGATGCTCTTTACCAATCGGTTCAGCAGTATCGTTACACCAGTTGTGGTCAACTATTGGGTCGTAACCTCTCTATATACTTAGATACAAATATTAATGAGAGAGCCAGAACTGTTCATTGCTTAATTTGGTCATATTCAGAGAGCTACTCGCGTGCCCTATAACGCCACTGTACATGCAGGTTAACACTATGAACTTCTAGGTTTATTGCGGGAAATCTGCATTATTGCAAATAGCCAAATAATGACTGTCTTGGATAAACCCAAAACCATCAAGCATTATTTTCAGCTTATGACAGCCCTGTACGAATGACATCGTAATCTGTTTGGCGAAGTGAAAGATTGAAGCAACAATAAATGTTGGAATGGCACATTTCACAAAACACGCATCAGAAAGGTTTGGTGAGGTTGGGTGCTTTTAGGGATATTAATGCTTCCTCGGTCTGTCAGCTGAGAGGACACACTGTGAATCTTACAAAGACAGTGTTGAATAGTGAAAATAACTGCTGTATCCGTTTTCATTTCCTAATTACTTGGTCCCACCGGAAAGACACTACCACAGAAATATACCGAAAGGGCGGGACTAATCTAAATGGACCATGTACTACAATCATCTTAATGGAAAAAATAAAAAGCAGTTTATCCTTTGCAAATATTTACCACTCACCACTTACCATGAGCCTTTACACCTTCCTCTGTGTCTGGCCCATGAGACAGACACAGAGGATTGACTCCTCCTTCTGCTTGTTCTTCACCCTGTCCTATGTCGACACAAATACACACATATTCATAAGGAGACCAGAAGGATGGATTTAAAAATAATTTGGATTTGAAATAATACTACTCGAAAAGATTTCAAAGAATGCCTCCGACGCCCTCAGCCTGTCCCTGGTCTCTCATTAATAACTTAGACAGCATACATGAATGACAGTAGCATTATGAGACGTTCACACAATCTGATGTCACAGGCTAGGGATGGGGACTCTTTGAGATTTTATAGCAATGATTACCCAGCTAACAAAAAAAACGTTATTTTACGTCAAAATAACGTTTTTAATTTTTCATAACGTTATGTCATACTAAAGAGCCTTAGAAAAACGTTGACATATAACGTTGTATGTCTAGGTACTTTTTGCTAAGCACTTCACCTTATTTGCCTAGAACCTTATAAGTCCTTTAATACCGACCTGGAATTGCCCTTGACCTGCTTGGATCTCCGAGTAATGATGTCAGTGCAGCGGTATCCCTGGGTGAGTCTGATCATCCAGACCATTTGGTATGTGAAGTAACGAACCAGTTCCTTGTTATTGCCATGCTTAAATGCGGAGTAGCACAGGCCGAAGCATACCACTTCCCTGCCACCTGCATGGGTCTTATAGTGATGGAAATCACTATACATTACTTTCTCTCAGATCACAGGAATACAGGTTGCAATTATTTATCAGTGCTAATATCACTTCTAGATACCACCTGCCTGAGTGAGGCATACAATGTGACGTTTTACTGTACAGCACTGGCAATAAACGCTGTAACATTGTAACGGGAGATGTAGGGAAGCTAGGGGTGTTTCAGTCAAACTATAGCAGGCGTCAGCTTGAGTAACAGTAATGATTATCGAGGCAGCAATGTGCCTGATAGAGTGGCCGTTATTTTGAGAGATAATGTTGTCAGTGGCCGTCGCTGGCCCCACTTAATGGCCAGCTACAGGTCGCCCAAGTCAGTGGGATTATCGCCTATCCTGCCAGCACAGATGGATCTCCCTGGTGAGGAGAGGGAGAGCCATGTCTTAGGGTCTGCTCCCCTCCCTCAGTCTGTCACATTGCATTAGGTGCCCCCAGTCGTACTTATCTCCTACACTAGCCGACAGGAGGTGCCACCGTCGCGCTTGGTGGGAGCTACAACTGCAAGTGTGTTTTTCAAGGAAGGCAGTGGGTTTCTTCCCTACAAATCCGAGGCAATTACGAATAGGGAAAATGGGGGGAATAGGCCTATTTGGAAATATCGCTGCCTTAGGTAACACTCACAAACTTAATGTGACATCATGAGTACAGCATGGACCAACAGACTGAGACTAAAGCAGGGACACCTCCGGCTCTAAAGTTGGGAGGCCATTTGCAAATTTTCACTTAAGAGAGGGAATTCTGCGTTGCTCAGACAAATGACAAAGGTGATGTCTGGAGGGGGAGGGCCATTAAAGGGAAATGCTACTTGTCGAGAGAATACCGAAATTCTATTGCTATTTGCATGTAGCTCAAGATAATATCAGCTTTATTTATTATCAAATAGAAAATGAAAAGAAATTGACTTGTCACCGAGCTAATTTTCATGATACAGCCATTTGAGCAAATGAGTACCTTAATTATAGAAATGAATGGGAAAACAGTATTTTCTCGCATTATCAGTCAGGGATTATCCCCCTCTATTGCTATATCAACCAAAACTTGGGAATGTTTCATGGGCATCTATAGGAACATTTTAGATGTAAAATACTAAGGGGTCACCGATGAAATAAGAAAGTTATGAATTTTTCAAAAATACTTATTTTGCCTTAACTATAGGATGCTATGGGTGTTCCATTGACTAATAAATGCCATACACACAGGTATAATTTCTGGATGGCAAATAAAATGGTTGATTAAGGGAAAGTACCATACATTGGAATACAAATTTAGCCAAAAGAAGAATTTTCATGAGTATTGATTTTTGCCACCAGGTGGCCTATGTGTAGGAACCCGCATTTCCCTTTAAATGCAAATAAAGTGACGATTGGCTCTGAAAGTCTTGAAAGCCTACACTTCCCTGGTCGTTAATCGATAGGTTGTCCAAGGAGCGGGTCAATTGTACTGCGCAGTGTAGAGTGTGCAGCCTTGAAATGGGTTCCTTGTTTAGCTGATGACATTAGGGAGCTGGGTTAGCTCAAGGGTTGTATCGGGAGTATATGCACTAGCATGGTCATTGGTGTATATATATGTGCGGCCATGTTAGTTCTGGACTGGGAATATCTCGTGAGACTTAGGCAGTGGCAAACACAAACACACCATAGCTTGCTCAAAACAAGCTAAGTGGTGAGAGCAGAGCCAAAATCTCACGAGATGGCTGGTACTGTGTCATATTGTAAACACAATAGTTGCGATAACAGGTTCTCTCCAGTTAGAGCACTATACGTAGTCTGCCTAGAATAGACTTTGAATTGTGAGCCTTGTCAAAATTATAGTCCCCTGTATGGGACTCATCAACGCGCTATAGACCGTCCATTTAATCCATTGTATATCAAAAGAGTTTAATGTGTTTTCTTACTTTATACAGCCATCCGAGTAGTTAGTAGACACCCAAATGTCAAAGCAATTCTTAAATCTCAAAAACATATCTCAGATAAGAGCATAGCAATATTATGTTTCAAATTGTAGGTGACCTTCAATACGCCCGAGGTAGATGCAATCAGAACTTCATAATAAACATTCAAAATAACTGGAAATGCCTTGGGATGTCAGCAAAGCAAATAAGAAACTGCATTTGCTGATAATAATTGATGTAACTTGAAAGGAGGTCTGTTTATTAAATGCTGACAAGCGTGTGAAGAGAGCTACAATGTTCGTTGTACATAATGTGAATTTGACGACCATCCCGCATATGTTGCAGTTAAGTCTTTCATCATTTTATTTACGTCGTATGTATATACATGTACATCTAAACTGCAAAATGTCACTGTCCGAAAGGGCAAAATCATAGACAGGTCGTCCGGAAAATAATAGCATTAATTTGAAAAGTCTTGTTTTGTGTCAGACATTCATTCAGTAGAGGCGCCTATGACTTCAGGATACTAGTGCTGGAGAATTCGTTCTAGAGATGTAATGGAACACAGAATTATGGCGGAGAGAGGGTATTCATCATCTCAATATAGACATCCTTTCCGGCTGGAAACTGTATAAAACATAGCTCCAACCCACACAAGAGGGCTCTAGAGAGGGCACATATGGCAGTTTGATCTTAAGGAGGGTATATTAGGTTATCCATGCCAATGTTAGAGTGATGGTAGGGGAATGCTAGCGTTAAACATCTTCCAGACATCGCAGTTTAGCGCCAAGTAGCCTTGCGTAACGCCCCAACTGCGAAGGCCATTTTCTAAACCAACAAAGTGCTCCCCTCAGTCTCCCATATACATGCTATAACAAGCCATGCGGCGGCTGTTCGCTCGAAGGATTCTATCTATTCGGCCAATGTGTGTGTTTTATGTTCGCAAGTATATATATATATATATATATATATATATATATATATATATATATATATATATATATATATATATATATATATATATATATATATTGACAAATTAGGTATACATTTGTGTTAGGAATTATGCCAATGATAAAGTGTCCTTATCAACTCGTTTGTGATGACATCATTAAGCACATTTGTATAGGGATGATATAGGCTAAAGATAAATCATACAAGGATAAAATTATAGATAGTAGATAGTATAAGGAAAGGGAAAGAAGATGTGGCACCAACCGATATTCAGATATCCTCTTGTTTTTTATATTTCATATGCTACTACATATTAAATACATCAACTTTATATATAGTAACATCTGCAAAGGTAATCACAAATGTAAAAGACATTGCAGTGCACCGTCCAAGAAAAAAAGCACGATTATATTAGGCTGGACCATCATGAAAAGACAGTACCTTTAAAGGCATCGTCAGTTGAAAGCAAACAGATGTTACACAAAACAGATGATCCACAAAAAACTTCTTATACTTAAAGGTCATTTTGCAGTATAGCACCCTCATACCCATTCCTAACGCCCCTACACCCTCTAGCCATGCACTCAGGGTTCGGTACTGGCAGGATTACGTTACGTAGTTTGGTATTTCTGGCCCTCAACAATCCCTGGTTGTGGTGGGTAAGCAGGGTAGATCAAGTGTCCGGGGGAATAGATGGGTGATGCTACGATAGGGATTATATCTCTCTGCTTACAGTGTATAGGCCTGATACCCCTATCAAGCAGTCTGTGGGCAAACTATATATAAACAAGGCTGTTTCAATATGAAAGCATAAAGGCTTAGTTTTTATTCATGCTTTTCCTTTGTTGTATTGATAACAATGCACACTAGTATGTGTTTCATATTCCTGAAATAGTTTGAGCTTCATGAAATGTAACAATACCACAATAATTCTGATATGACATCAGAAAAACTAGATATCTTGCTGTTCTGGAAGCATTGGCAAAGGTTGCAAAAGTAAGGTTACATAACTGAATGAGTGATGTAGAATATGTGTGGGTTGTGCCTTTGTGAAAAGAGTCTCACAGGGGTGGTATGGTTGGTTACTTCCCAATAAGCCTACCTCTACTGTGTGTCAGAAGAACACCTTCACCTGTCATAGATCAACATTATAGCCTGCCCAGGGCTGAAGGTGAGCAGTAGTGAGAGAAAGTGACGCTGACACCACCAAAATGCAATCAGAAAATGATACCTCAGTGTCTTTTCTTGTGTTCCTCTTGTCCAACCAGATATCTTTGGTCTGATTGTTTTCCAAAACTAATAAAGGAATTCACAAATGGTTCTTATTCATGGGCAAAAATCATACTGCTCTCTGATAAAAGCGGTTGGCTGTAGGGAAATATTGGATGAAAAAGATTACTCACTTTGTTTCTGCCCACGATTCATTACCAGCTGATTACTACTACTCTCCTTCAGATAAATGTGATGGCTTCTTCCCCGCAGGTATAATCCAGGCATGTGTTTTTATCATGTGCACTATATTATGACAAAGATATTGTATCAACTCATGAATGTCCCAGTCAGAATGCTGAGAATTAAATAGAATCTGATGATTTGATTTCATTAATTATCATTAAATGATTGTCTTATAAAAATGTATTTTATTCTTTTATCTTGCAGGTAAGTGATATCCACAAAATACAATTTACACCTACATGGATATGAGATGGAATATTGGTAAGTAGGTTTTCAGTCACTCGAATATATGGGTTCAACAAGTTAGGTATAATATCATAGAGGTGAACTTTAAAGGTCTTTGTAATATTCTACTAGGATAGGTTCTGTAGTAAAAGGGTATAGTCTGTAAGCCATTAAAGGTCATTGTGCACCTCAAGGGACAGTGTTAAAAACATCTTTCCGTAAGCTTTCATACCAGTAAGCTTAACCTAGTTCTCGTCATATTTTCCCTTTATGGACAGCAGTTTGAATAATTGTATTACAATTCAGTATAGTATGGGTAGCACCTAATGATTGCTTGAATTCCGCGTGCTCCCCATTAGCAAATTGGCTTTGTGTAAATTAGAATCGGCTGGAATCCGATGAGCAACCTTATTTATCATTCTATGGATGAACCTACTTCATTCTATAAAAGGAGTGGAGTTTATATTGAACAGAGAACTGTATGACCAACCTACCAAGGTGTACCTTTAATCTCAAAGGTGCAACACATACCCTCATACCCTCCCCCCCCCCCACATACATTCTCTTTATCCCTCTCAGATCAGATAGGTCGCCATACAAGAATATCCTAATCGCTCCATCATAATCGATTACAGCCCCCATTAGACCCAGGCCTGGGAGGAACATTCAATACCTTTAACCCCCTTTTCCTGAACATTTACACCAGAGGGCACTTAAGAGGCTTAACTACCGGCGTTTAATGGCTACATGGGGACAGTAGAGCAGCTAGCCAGTGGGGCTCTGAAAGAGGCAGAGTGGGCAGGTATCAGGGTATGGATGTGTGGAGTCTAAAGGGTATATCCCATAGGGATGTAGTGGGGGAGTAAAATGGTGGTAGCTACTGCTTGCCTTGGAGCCAGCCCATTTGTTATCAGTATCAACTTGGCAGATAGAAAAGGCATAGGGACAAGTAAATATGGGTTGGAGGTGTGCAGCCATTCAATGCACTCGGTGTTAATGGTGATAGTGTGTACTTATACTAGAGAACGTCAGCATTAAGCTTGTCTTAGCTTCATAATACAATACTAGTAAGTAGAAAATGTGATAGGACAGACAGGCCATGTGGAGCACTTAGAGGCAAAGAATAGGCATTTCAGTGTGTGTTTGAGCGGGAGGTTCTAGACATGTACGCGTTGTTGTGCCCCATTTTGTCCACAGCCTACAAGGTAACCACAATATTACTAGACTATACAGATCAAGGAAAGACACACACTAAGCTATTATCTTATTCTAGTATGTAGTATTTTAGTATAATGTTACCAGGAAATGTTGAGGAAACATTTAAGTGCATATCAAATTGTACAATAATGAATATGGACTTTGTAGCCTGTGGACAAAACGGGGCAATACACCGTCAAACAGAAAGGTAAAGGAGCCAACTGTGTCTCCCATGTGGCACTGGTTAAAATGGAGTATCAAACAGCTATTGTCTCTACATATATCAAGGCTCAACTTGAGTTGACATTGATAATACACAGTCAACCTGAATTGATACTGATAGTATGGAGTCAACTGAAGTCGACCCTTCAATTAAAAAGAGTCATTAGTGGTTTGACTCTATTTTACCAGAGCCACGTGGGAGACGACAGAGCTGATACATTTTCTTTTCTCTGTGCTCTTCTGACTAACGATTTTATAGTCATGCATGCGAGACAGATAGAATGATGATTATCAACCAATTTGAATGCATAACTTCTATTCAAACTGATGACAAAAGCTGTTGTACATTTGTACAGACACTAACTAAAGCCATATTCTGAACTCACACGATCAGAGGCAGTTTCATACAAATTGTATCATTGCATAACCAGGTGTTCAAAGAAACTATATTATACATTTCGTACAAGCCCTAAACAGAAATATATGTCTGTGTCATTGATCAAGGGAGGGCATAATATACAATATAAGGGTAAATACGAATTAAATGCTGGGTGATTAAATAACAATGACATTGACTTCTAACCGACCACATTCCCACATATATATATATATATATATATATATATATATATATATATATATATATATATCATCTAACCATCCCCTAAGGCTTCACCACTGTTCACCAGGAATGTGACACACAGGAGAACTGTCATTCTAGTCTGGACTTTGGCTTCACTAGAGACACCTCACTTACAGCATAGTGAAATATGTAGTTCTCCCTAGAGCCGACAGGTGGGGCGGCGAGAGGCTCCCAGAGCTGCTCAGAGCTGCTCCCACAGTGTTTACGAGCAGCTCACCCCTCACTGCAAGACACTGCTGCCACCTGCGGTTTCAATGGGCAACCCTCCAGAGACTGACTACAATACAATGCCTGATGACAATGATAGATGGTAAGGCCCATCATTGTACCACTGAGACATTTATGGTATCCCACAGTCACCAAAGGTATTGCCTTATATCAATCCATCTTGCCTGCTTCTTTTATTTATAACAGCTACCTACCCGGTCTTCTTAACCCCTTCCACGCAGTAAGCCAATATATTGCACAAAATTGCATTGAGTTACAAGAAACCCAGTGGTGAAATAAATGGAATAAAATAATTATTTCAGTGACTGACTGGGTAATGGAAATTGAGTGGACGACCCTTCTCTTATAGAATACATATTACATTTATACACTTATTGAAACAGAAGCGCTATTTCCTATTCATTACCAAAGGTGTATGTACCTCAGTAGCTTTGGCCTATGGAGCCTGAGCAAAGCTGATCTTAGTGTTACAAAATCATTATTATGTATGGCCTACTCATAACCGTTGGAACACCATCCAACATGAATTTATCTTGAATGACTTGTACTATTATCCTGATTGTTGAGTGGTAGGTATGGCACATTTTAGGAACTAAATGTAGTGCAAGCACCTGGACGTAAGGGCAGAGGGCTTATTTTGAGCTAAGATTGTTCAGTTTAGTGGAGTACTAGGTCACTGAGACTATGGTTCAGTGCATCATTAAAGCAACAAACCGTTCACAATTTCCATGATAAATCTGAGCTGGGATCGATTTTGGGATTTCCAAAGTGTAATTATGACTATTACATTGCACTTACTTCTTTTCTAGGAAAGCATAGTTGTGCTTCTTTATGATTGAATAGTTGTAATTATAATTCACGATAGTCGCTCCTCTTAGTAACCCTAAGAGTATGCTGATTGTTCAGGCGGTCTTTACATGCCCCATATCCTGCCATTAGCTGATCCATGTTGAATCATTCCACCCTGATAGATCCACATGACATTGGTTAGGGGGCAGCGTATATAGTGTACCATAGACACCCAACGAAGTACGATCTGTCATATCCCCTGTGGGGCCTTCAGCCTATAAAACTACATTCAGCCCGCAAACGAGCAGCATTTTGTTAGGTAAAGGCTCACACCGGGCTTCAACCCACAAAAGGGACGTTGAAGCATAAAAACCCTCAGGCCAGAAAGGTAATGCCTTCAAGCCACAAAGGTCTTCAGGCCACAAACGCATCTAGGCCACAAACCCAAAACAAATGCCCACAGAACCTATATACTAGCTCTACTATACATACTAGTTAATATTGCCTCACATATCAACACTTTATATTGCTATATGGGTTTTGGGGGCTGAGCAAGGATTATATATAGGGTATACCCTATATGCTTCTTGGGCTGAGGGCAAGTTGATAATTATGTGAGGCCAGATAAGTATGTAACAGTGTAAGATAATTCTATATATTTGACAAGCTGAATGTGATGTAAACAAAAGGATTCTCCTTTGTGGGCTGAAGGCAATTCTGTGGGCTGAAGGCTCCACACCCCCACCCATGCAGTCGTTCGTTATATGGGCCATATCAAAAATACATGGATGGATCTGGCAGTAGATCTATATCGTGCTACACATTAATCACTGTTTGATCACTATTTCCCATGTAACCCTGGAATTAAGTTTATGATCACCAATACTGCCCCAGCTGCTACCCCATAGGCTTATCATAGGGGAGTGTGGCCGGATCCAGGACGATCCCCATCACATACAACAGTGCTCAACAGGTCACAACTACCAGCCTGACCCGACCCACCGGATGCTGGATAACATTATACGTTTGGCCCTGGGGTTGGGGTGGAACCTGGGACTAGATCTACTCTACGTTAGAGCACATCTTCTGGCAGTCACAGCGGTCACAGAGGATCTCTCCATTGATACACAGACTTAAGTAATTCTTACTTTTGTGCATATATATATATCATTACAATGTTAGGATTCTAATTTGAAGGACGTGAGAGTGCACGTGCTGGGCTTACTTGGTCCTTTCTCATGTTGATTCGCTGCCAGTGGTGAATTATTTGAGTGGAAAATACACACGTATGACATACTTTACAATCATGGACCTAATATTCTATGACACTGCTGCTAGACCAAACTAGGACCATCAACATAGAAGCTGTACACGCATGGAGTATACGGTAGTTGGTGGCAGCCCACGCCGACCTGTATCAAGTATATTGTAAATCAAAATGTCCATGGAAGGTACATACGATATCGTATAAAGTTTTGCG
Organism: Harmothoe impar; assembly: GCA_947462335.1. NCBI lineage: Eukaryota > Metazoa > Annelida > Polychaeta > Phyllodocida > Polynoidae > Harmothoe > Harmothoe impar. The sequence goes on along the minus strand of OX381705.1, from coordinate 66,005,717 downwards.
GATCGAATGGGTAAATTATGTGATCTTCAAAATATCTTCACCGAAAGGCTAGGTTCTTTTATGTGAGGTTACATTCCCATGTTTACTTGATAAACAGGTGAAGTCTAACTCGACAAATAACAGTGATTGATGAGCACCTACATACAGCTCGGTGAGACTTGTCCCAGGTAGATATCTACCCCTACAACGATCAGGTTTATATACCACAAAGGCGGCCCAAGGAGGTAGGCAACGTGGAGCATTGAAGGCCATTATAGAATGAGCAACACCATGGATATATCTCAAAGGTAGATACAAACACATCATGAACAGTCTATCCATCTTGGTGAATACCCTCCTGCTGCTGTTAGGTGTGATCCTCCTCCAGTACCCTAGGGTGGCTGGTCATGAGGGCACCGTGGAGGTGAGGTTAGGGGTGGTACTACCAGCACAGAGTGTGGACACATCTCAGGACCACTGTGTTACTGCCTTACCCCTATTCTGGGTCTATGGGCTGGTGATCAAACACCTCAACCAACTATTTAACGCACACCCACCAACATCCTGGAGGAACACGACTACCCCCTCCTCCCATCACCACTCACCCAGGAGATTTAAAATCAAGGCTTTCTACATTGACTCCAGGTGTTCAGAGACCTATGGTCCACTTCACGCAGTCCGCCTGTACTACACCCAAAACGTGCACGTGCTATACGGCCCCTGCTGTAAGAGTGCCCTCTCACCTGTGGCCAGGTATGCCACTGTCTGGAGGATACCTGTACTCACCCCTGGAGGACTCACACCTGCCTTCTCCAACAAGACAGTGTATCCTCTCCTCACCAGGGTGGCGCCCCCTTATGAGAAGGCGGTGAACTTCCTGTGGCGTCTTATGGGTTCTGTGTATGGCTGGCGCCACCTGGCTATCGTGTGGCACACCCCTCTGTATGAGCAGTACCTGAGCGACTCAGAGTGTCACCAGACGGCCTGGTCACTCATTAACAGGGTCAGGGTGTCGCAGGGGGGCAGGGAGCCACACAGGGTGTCCTTTGATGAGGGCCACTTTACCCGCTTCGACTGGGACCACATCTTTGAAAACATCCGCAAAAACGCACGTGGTATGTATTTATATAGTACTGGTATTCATTGGACTTTTATTTTATTGTGAATAGGGCAGCCCCGTTAATTTAACTAAGAAATGCTAATCCTGTATCTCCACCCCCCCCCGCATTTTTAGATAACCCTGCACAGTATCTCACGGTCTGTGAGGTCATATTGAAAATGCCATAACTTATGAATAACTATTTAACTTGAACGTGAGGTTGTGCATAATTAATGCAATAAATACAAACAAGCAGTCGAATATTTCCCGATGGAGCGTGATTGTTTTTTTTATTGACCGTCAATCTTGGCTGCTGAGTGGTACTCAGAGGGATGTACATTACACGTCTAGACCAATCAATGACCCGTCGCCGTGCAAGTAGACAGTTGAATCATTAAATTGAATTCATCAACATTTTGTCATTGATTACATGCCCATTCGACGAAACCAGCGATATATACACCATGACGAAATGAACAGTGTATGCATAAACTCCAATTCCATCTGGAGTCCTCCTAAGTTACTTAGACGTGTATCATCATGTATGCATAGTCTATTTATGAAGCATAGCAAGAAAAAGCATTTGAACCTTCAACTTTAAATATCCTAGTTACGCACGATAGTTCTAGTTAATTCTAGCCGCTTTATGAACGCTGCTGACCGATCGGGTTCATCCGTGGACGTGGCGTCAAATATAACGAATGGAAACCAAAGCAAGCCCCATACATGTATAAACAGATAGTGAATGAGCACTTGATAGTACAGAAGCGATCTTATGGGATTTTTATTCGATAGTGTCTGTAGGTGTCGCCCCCTGGCCAATGTCTTGGGAACTGAAGCAAAATGCTACCAGAGCCCCCTGGTTGTTGGCATACACACTGTAGTGACAGGAGACAATGTGATGCGTAAAGGCCTATTGCAATTTAGAATATGTCTCATAATCATATGTATGGGTATAAAGTACTTATAATATGCAGTCCATAACTGACCAGGCCATTGCCTCTATAAGGATAAAAATGGGTTATAACTTGTTCCTGGGACTATCACGTGCAGGTTGACATTAGCAGCTCTCGTGAAATCTTGGTTCTGTCCAAGGAATGCAGCTTGTGCCTGGCATATCATGGTGTGTGTGAGTCTGGTGCCAAGCTAAACCTCACGTGTTATTCCGAGGATAGAACTAACATGGCCGCCCACATGGAGCCACCAGAATTATCGCTATAAGTGACCTTCTCCCGCTAGGTACTGGGTCTGATACGCGGTCAAATCGGGCCAAAGCGAAGCTCAAAGCGTTATGCGCAACTTCTGAGTAATAAAGCTGAACAAGTGGTGTATATAAATAGGACATGGTTAATATATTGGTTATTTTCATATAATATGATGCACAGGCCTCTATGTTACTTCCAGGAAAAGTGCTGAAAGCTCTCTTCAATGCATAGTCACAGTGCTTCTTCCCAGCTAGACTCTCGTATTTGGCACGAGGGTACATTCGGAATATATTCCATTACTTTCTAGTTGTATAGAACCGGGTAGGCCTACCTCAATTGTCATATCCTTCATAAAAATGGAAACATTAAATGGTATTATTCTCATCTATGTCAGCAATATGAGTCAAACTGGTATTATGTTAATTACCAACCCTTTCCAATTTACCAATGTTACAACACTGACTACAAGGTCATTTCACCTAGTACTCAGAACAATTACACTCCAAGGTCAGACACCATGATATTATGATACACGTGGGCGGCAATGGCCTTCAGCTAGCCAATATACGTTATTATACTGGAGCAACTCATAGCATTGAGAATGTTGCTGGTTGAGCAGATGAGAGCAGGTCATGGAGGAGCAGGGTGCTAACTACCTCCGACAGGGGGAGCTGGCCCTGGAGGTAGCAACAGACACACAGGTAATCACATGTCAGGTAGCGTTGTGTGCACGCCAGGGCATCGACGTGAGCAGCTCGGCACCCACGTGAGCTGCTCACCACCCTGTAATTATTTTAGGCTTGTAGCTAGCTGCAGGGATGTTGTCCCCACCTGAGCTTTGGTTATGACACCGTGTCTGTTTCAAACCGGACAGTGCTGTAATCATGGATCGAAACCGGTTATGTATTACCCACACAGCTGAAATTTAAAGGACAGAATGACATAATCGCTAAGGAAATATAGATATAACGATTCCATGGAAGTAGAAAGTATGACCACACCCCTACAAGACCCTTTGTATGTAGCAGCTGTTAACACGTGCGATGTCCATTCTAAGGTGGCCCTGGAGTTATGAGGTATTTGATTCTATCTAGAAGTTTGTCAGTACGTTATACAGGTCCACTTTAGTAATAGTGACCAAGGTACTCCTGGATGCAATACAGTAATGAAGGAGAAGGGAGGAGGAGGGGGGGGGGGGTCGATGGCATAATAGAAAGCTACAGAAGCACAGCCAATTGTTCATCCCCAGATGGAACCCCAAGGCTGTGTTCACATCATCTTTTTATCATTCCATCTGTAACATCCAGATGGCGTAGCAACCTAATCACTCCCATTTGCAAAGGTTGGCTCTGTCTATCTGACACGATGCTGACTAAAACACACCCCAGCTGATTCATAATTCCACCCCAGCATCTGCTTTCTATTTGATGATTTCTTTTCTCCTCCTCGCCAACTCTAAATGGTGGCTTTCCGCAGTTTTCCCTTGCATGGGAGAATATCTGCATTTTATATTTTCATTCTAAGGAATCTGCGTGATGCAGGTCCGTTGATATTCATTTCCTGTTTTCTGAATAAACAGTAGAAAATAACTCAGGGCGTAACAATTGATTAGTAACATCGATCACATATTTCTATAAGAAATACTTCCTTGGTTGTCCTGCAGTGAACATAACGTTGATTTGCCTCGCCACAGGACCATGTCTTGATGCATCTTTATTATATCTACCATCAACTGATGTATTTTATCATGACAACAGCTTTCTGCTTGGGTGTACAACTCCTAGTGAGCATTCATGAGCATAGCTGTCATTATAGTGTCATAGAAATGGTGCCTTAACCCCTACATTGCCTTTACCTGAAAATTGCAAAAAGGTTCAATGGTTGATATAGAGGTGGAATTGGGTCATATACCTTTAGTAGGCCCAGGGTGGTAATAAAAGCAAAGGAAATCCTGAGACTTAAAAACAAAGTAGAACCACAATAGAAAGAGGGACAATGGGTCTCTGCTGGCCCGTGGCAGGAAGCAGGCTGGTATTAGGTCGTGATGACATGCTGATCTGATGCCTTAAGCCATGCCTTGCCCTCCCACGGCCCTCCTAATACTCACAGGTGGCCCATCCCCTGGAGGAGGTCAGTAGGAGGCAGCACTGACATTGACTGAGGCTCCCCCTACTAGGAGAAGAAGTGCCTGCCTGCGGGCCTACCAGTGCTTAGGAGTAGAAGTATCTGCCCCCATTCTAGGATAGTACCGTTATTTGGCTCAGATTGGCCCGACTACAGATTCCTAGTCGATTCCCGGTATCCTAGATGACGATATAGATATTATGGTAGTCTGAAAAAAATGAGTGGCGTGTATTGATCAACGCACAAATGTTTTTTTCCCCAAACTGGAGGTCATGTTGATTTAAGGTGCGTCGGTATACGTTGAAGGGGTTTCGTATACGTATGTGTGCACAGGAGATAGACATGCCTATACTCATTGTAAAACACCTTGACACCTTAATTATTTTACACCTTTAACCGTAGGATCTCACGCTTCAGGTTCCACCCATGTGCAGTATTGAGTACTAAGTGTGTCCCAGCTACACACGTTGTTCACTCTTGACTCAACAGTATGTAATTTATCCCCCCATTATGAGCTGTTTAAACCTTAAGTATATAGTTCTTGTTTGTCAAATACTCCCTCTCCACACCAGACAGGGTCTATATTTAGTGCATCAATGATCGAGGGACCTGTGCTAACTATTTACCCAACCCCCTGGCCACAGTATATATTCTGTTGAACTCGAATACACACCATCAACTGCCATGGTACCGGAGTCAATACATGATTCAATAACACACAATGCTGTGTCTCTAATATAGGGCAGCATTTAAAGGCCCTAGATCATGACGTAAATCTAAGTAACTCCTATACTTGTGATAGCTGCCCTATTTCTTTTTTTATTCATATAAGATTAAATTTTATGCCCCGTAGCATGACTCACCAAATACCCTAAATGTAAACTAAGTCACTTTTTAAATGTTAACAAATAAGTTTTGAATAAGATTTGAATGGTTGGGTAGTTATGATATAGAAAGGTTCGACTGCTGATATAATTGCTTGAATATGATTGTGACCAGGCACATGAAAAGGGGTACTTAGGGGGAATTGATTATTACAGCCTGTGTCATGATCTTTAAAATGAGATATTATAAGCTAAGATACTACTGGTAGTTTTGTGGGAATCATATCTCGAACATGAGTTGTTACTCATAACTGAAAATGAGCTCTAACTGCACTCTATCCCATGACAACCACCAAAAATGATGAAAATTTCAGATTTCCTCAAAACTATGCTAATCGGGTGTGAATATTTAGTGTAGATTTGGTTCTAGGAGGATTTCTGGGGGTCTGTAATCAGTTTTGAGTAGCTCATGGAATTCTCAACACACTAGGACCAAAACGTTTCATTTAGAAACCATGGAATAGTTTCCATGGCAACCACAAATTACAATATGTGCTAATTTACCATAGAAAACATTCCATATTTGCATTCCAAATATTGAATTTGCCACTAACGATGGAATAATTCTAAGATCACTACTGTATTCTCCATAAAAAAGTTTAGGATATCTTTCACTGTTTTGCCATTGTGATACCTCTGTTGGCCAAAACCACAACTAAAATCCCCCCCCCCCCCGAAGGTACCGTCCCACGTGTTGAGCCACAATTTACATCCTTACATTCATTTCTGGAATATCACAGATGTCAACAATTATCACATAATGAAAACTGGACTGTGCTAAATCAATAATCCTCAGGTGTGCCCTGCATTAAACTTTGACTTCCTTACTTACAAGACATGTTGTGCCAAAACATTCCTACAGAAGACATCTTACACTCCCTAGGAACTGACTTCCCTCAATGGGGTGACCTAAATTCAAATCACAGAATGTCAGACTGTAAATCATCCAGTACACAGTGGGCTTGTGTATTTATGTCACTATAGCCTGTGGGAAATCCCCATTGTGTATCAATGTGAATAGGATCCAGGGATGGCATAAGAAAAATGGCTTTTTAACACAGTAACAGAATCGTTGGTATTGACAATTCCCCCCCCTCTTGACAGTGGTGAATGTCATAGTGGCGAGGTGGGTTGGCCAGGGCTACTGGTTATTGGCCTGTCATGTCAATACCCCGTCATTAAGGTACGTTAACGTCAGACGGATACTGGTATTACCAGCAATAACCACCAATAGACACTGATACAGCCCTGGAGGGAGATGCTCCGACAGAAATCCCGAAAAGAGGAGTTATAGAAACTCAAGGGGGAAATTTAGGATGCACCCATACTTATTAATTGAATCCCTCAGGCCAAAAGAAAAAGTTGTGTTCAAGGCAACCCGACCCTTGATTCAAAATATGACTGACCCTTTTAAAAAAAAAAAATTCAGTTCTTTTAGTATGAATACTTTTCTAGATTTTAGCAATTCAGGAAGAATAAGAAAAGTCGAACCTACATACCCCAATCGTCAGGACCATATTTGCCCAAAACAGCCTTTTTTTGGCCTTGTGAATAAATGTAGGAAAGATTTTTATTGTATAGATTTAGAAATCTGGTATTCCTGCATATCATTTATAGTGTGCGTTTGTGTGGGCGGCGGGGATTGACGACCTGCATTGATGACCTGCTGAGATCCAGAGATATCCCTCATCTGACATCTGAGGCAACATTCTATCACCTGATGTTCCAGGAACTGCCCGATCCTCTTTTGTGTTGTCTCCTCTACTTTCACAAAAGCTACATCCAATGGGCTGTGAGGGCTGGACGGCCATGATTGCTTATAGTCGTGTGGGGTTGAATTCATTGATCTCAGGTGATGCTCAGCAGGCTTTTCAACTGTACAACAGTAGGGGTCAGGTGCTGTCAAGTGGAGGGGTGTGTCTAAACGTGGGCATGGTTTGTGTGGATTTATTGGTACTGTTATTGTGTATGTGGGTGCAATAAGACCACTTGTTATTATGTGTGCCTGTGCTTTAAAAGGGCCATGGATACCAGGATTTGTAAGCCATAAAGTTAAACTAGAGAAACCATGAGTGAAAATGTTATATGATGTATATAAGTGGTATTTAAACTGAAATGCCGAAATTCACCAAGTGTCACCGACTTTGGTCCTCAAGCTTATCAAAACCGGTTAGAAATAGACCTGGATTGAAAGTGTCCAAAGTGAAATTCCTCCACGGTGAAGGTGCTATGGTAGGGTGGCCGGAGGGTCGGCGTGAGTGCCCAGTCTGTATCTGATCCTATGTTAAATTACCCTTTTATGATATGCCCCCTTTTTTGATTCAGGGCAGATAGAAACTTCAAGTAATTTGTTATCAACAGATCTTGAATATGTCTATCATATACAGGCTGGAATAGGCATGAGAAAGTGTATTACATAATGTAATTCAGGGTCAACATTGACTAACCCCAGATGTTGAGTCTTTTTTTAGCTCAATATCTGGGATATATCTTGAACCTCTCCATTGGTAGAATTTGCACTGGTTGATGGATAATCCATGTAATAATGAAATTTCTTTTGTGTGTGAAGCATCCTGTATTCAGGTATCTCATGAGGGATTCCATGATTGCCTGACACAGTCAGATCCTTATCAGATAAGCCATCTAAAATAGTTATTTTTAGCTCAATTATTTTTCTAGAAATCTTCAATTGGTAATTCAGGGTTGACTACTGAAAATAAAGCTAAATCAGCTGAAAATGATGCATTTGGAATGGAAATGATACAACCTACCGCCTGCCAGGGTCAGGCCATCTGCTGGGGGTCATTTAGGGGCATTTGGGTCATAATCCAAAGATTATATCATGCAATCAACACTAGATGGCACCCCTGTCATAAAGGTTAAAGAGACAGCCAACAAGGTGATCAGTTGTACTTTAGTTTAGACCTTTGACACTGCAGCAGCCCTGTGCTATGAGGGAGGTATGTATGTACACTCTTGAAATATCAAAAGCTGTCAGACAGGTGAGAGGGGTGAGGTTATTCTAATCTTCTTTCATCCATTTCCTATAAAAGATTTAAAGATCACATTAAGAGATTGTTAAATGCGAATATTGGGGCTTTCTCTGTATATATGATACATACTTGTCGGATCGATTTATAAAAATCCTCCGGCCACCCTAGCTATGGCCATGCCCAGTGGGCTGGGAGAGGCTGGAGGGCAGGGCCTGCATGTCTGCCGGTCGTTGACCGACTAAAATGCCGCTGAATGAGGCAGTCTCCACACATTGGGTCGTTACAAGAGGCCAGTCCAAGTTCCAACTGAGCCGGGAGGAAATCGTTAGAAGCCAGCACGCTCCCAAACAGGGGGCATGTGGAAGCGTTTGATTCTACCGCCATTCAATAGCAACACACCCACTGGAGCGACTTAAACGGAGTGCTCAGGAGTTGCAGAGATCCTGGACCAGGGTCCCCAATGCCCACACCAGTCCATGCACCATGCAAGGCTTTCATGACATGGGAGTTCAATATTGGGTGAACCTCAGGTTCAATTTGTTGGCGGGTCATATAGAAACCCTTCACGAAGCGGGCTCTGCTCTCGTATCCAAGAGGTATTTCACTCAAAGTGATCTGGCAATTCGGAGCAAATTGGTTGTATCAGCGAAGGGGTGTACTACAGCAAGTAGCAGCAAAGTACTATCCAAATGCTCCTAGCTGAAAACGCAAAATTACACTGAGAGTGACTTCATCACACAGACTTATTCAAGTTATTAAATGTGAACACAGCGGATAGCAATGACTTTTTCCTCAAATGATTTCCCATTATGTCGCCAATTACACTCACATTGCAATTCTTCCATATTTGCCAGTTCGTTTGTTTGCCTTTGTCATATATCTAATGGAAATCAATACTCCAGAACCTTCCAATTTCCCTGCATGGCTGAAGGGTATCTGGGGGGTATCACTGCACTAGAATTGATGCAGTTTGACACAGTTACCATTGTCGTATGACGCAGCTCCTGCTACAGCCAGAGCGCGGGAAACGCCACTAGCGCCAGTGGCGCCATCTAGCGATACACAGGCGTACGAAGCGTCTGGGAATTGTCTGAGCATCGTGCGTGTTATGCGATACACCGGAGGTCGGTCAATACATCTTGAGATGAAGATTCAGAGTTGTTGTCACTTATAATAATACAAAGTATCAAGACATCCAGCAAAGCAGGATGCCACATGGTGTCAGAAGTGGGGTCATCTTCCATGCCCACTACAAGAAAAGTGCCAAATTGAAGTGAGACACTCAAGTTGGTGTTGAAAAGTGATGAACTCAACTTCTCAAGAATCTGTGAGTAGAGAACTTTTCTAAAACCTCCAGAGTCCAGGAGCATTTACCAAGACCCCAAGCTGTTAATTGTGTGTATAATATAGACTGTCAGTAGGCCTACATTAAAATCAGTGACAATTTTGAAATGGCTGCCAACAGTGTAAAACCACCAGACACCCTCAGAATTGAGAGGGGCAACCCATCACATTCATGGTCTCTGTGGAAGAGAAGGTTTGAGATATATCTCAAGGCCACAGGCTCCAGCACAGAGCCAAATGAAAAAAAGGTGGGACTCCTACTGAATCATATTGGGGATGATGGGATAGACATTTATGACAGTTTTGTATTCCTCCCACAACATCCAAATCCAGTCCAGGGACAAGCTCCCATACCAGCTGAGGACCCAAATAACTATGATACTGTGCTACAAAAATACACAGAATATTTTGGAAAAAGGGACCCCCAACTGCTACTAAGGGAAAAGTTTTGGTTCACCCTCAAAAGGGGACCATCTCAAACTCTGGAGTCATGGGTGCTAACAGTCAAGAAGAGTGCAGGTGAATGCAAATTCCCACAGACCTATATGGACCAGGCTGTGCGAGATAAACTAACATTTTCATGTACCGACCAGTCGGCAAAGTCGAAGCTCTATGATGCCGGTGCAGGGCTTACGCTGGAGAGAACAGTAGAGATACTCTACCAAAAGGAGACTACGCGCTATGAGCTCCAAGAGTCAAAGAGTGCCAATATTGACGTAGTCCACAGCAAGGCCAAGAAGAAGCCGGACCCGAGCAGAACCGAGAAAAAGAGAAATACTGGTGACAAAATCAAGTGCGGATTCTGTGGTACCGAACACCTCAAAGGGAAGAAAAATTGTCCCGCAGTGAATCACTCCTGTGAGAAGTGTAAAATAAAAGGACATTTTTCCCAAGTTTGCCGTACTTCAAGAGCGCGGATTTCTCAAGTCGCAGAGGAAGGGTCGGGAGACGATATACCCGATGACGGAGTGTCGCACGTATTTATCGGAAGCGTAACGAGCGAAGTAAATGCGGCTTCATCAAAATCCGTCCCAGACGACAAATCGAGTTCAAGCAAAGGCTGGTACATAAAACTCAGAACTGGCTCCGATACTCTATCGTGGTACATAGACTCTGGAGCCGAGATATCGGTGATGCCCGATACATACTACAAGAAGTCCTATGGAGAGATCCAACCAACAAGAAAGACGCTGTATGCTACAGGCGAGCATCCGCTACAGACGTTAGGATGTGCTCGTATGCAGTTGAGTCGCGGAGACACTACCGTCCACGAAGACGTCTACGTAGTGCGAGGCGTGAAATCGCTTCTCCTCGGACAACCTGCAATCGAGAAACTAGGACTGATACCTAACATCCCTGGCGCCTATAGGGTCAAAGCCGTGAACAGTGAAATCCCAAAGTTGGACACGAAGGACGAAGTGGTCAAAGCTTACCCGAAGCTCTTTACAGGACTCGGTAAGCTGAAAGGTGAATATGCTATAAGACTCAAAGACGATGCTAAACCATTCTGCCTCTATACTCCACGCAGTGTGCCAAAGCCTCTGATGAAAAAGGTAGAGCAGGAAATCGCAGCATTAGTAAAGTCAGAAGTTATCGAGCCCGTGGACGAACCAACCGACTGGTGTGCACCCATGGTGGTTGTACATAAACCAAACGGAAACCTACGACTGTGTGTGGACTTGACAAGACTCAACCAGGGCGTCCGACGGGAACTCTACCAGATGAAAAAGGTAGAGGAGACCCTGGCGTGTATTTCAAGTGGAGCTGTATTCTCCAAGCTAGATGCAAATTCTGGCTTTCACCAGGTACTGTTGACTCAAGAGAGTGCAAAGCTGACGACATTCATCACACCGTTCGGAAGGTACATGTTCAGGAGACTTCCCTACGGTATATCATCTGCTCCTGAACACTTCCAAAAGAGAATGGACAAAGAACTGACTGGACTACAAGGAGTGTTGTGTCACATGGATGACATTCTTGTGATTGGAAAGGACAAACAAGAGCACGACGAACGCTTGGCGAAAGTGCTGAACCGCCTCCAAGAGAGCGGCATCACTCTAAACCAAGACAAGTGTGAGTTCTCCACAACCAAGCTTCGCTACCTTGGCCAGGTGATAGATGCCGATGGCATCAGGAAGGATCCAGCGAAGGTCAAAGCCATCATAGAGATGCCAGACCCCAAAGATGTCCCAGATGTCCGACGATTCCTCGGCATGGTGAATCAACAGATGAAATTCCTGCCGAACCTTGCCGAAATCACCAAACCAGTCAGAGACCTCCTCAAGAAAGATTCTGCATGGACTTGGGATCTTCCACAAAAGAAAGCGTTTGAGAAACTGAAACAGGAACTAGCTTCAGACGAAGCCCTCGCTTTGTATGACCCCGAACGTGAAACGATCGTGTCAGCAGACGCAAGTAGCTACGGTCTTGGGGCAGTTCTGAGACAACGTCAAAAAGATGGAAGACTGAAAGCCGTTGCATACGCCAGCAGGTCAATGACAAAGACTGAATGCCGATACGCGCAAATTGAGAAGGAAGCATTAGCGACCACATGGGCACTCGAACACTGGAGTAACTTAGTTATCGGTATGCGAGTCCACGTGGAGACTGACCATAAACCGCTTGTGCCACTATTCTCAACCAAACTGATCGACGAACTGCCAGTGAGGATCCAAAGATTCCGACTGAGATTAATGCGGTTCGACTTCACAGTCAGTCACGTGCCAGGTAAAAGTCTAATGACCGCAGATACCTTGTCAAGAGCGCCTCTTGGTGAGAATATGCTGGAGAGTGAAGAACTTCATAAGCAAGAAGAACTACGTAAGGAATCTGACGCATACGTACAAGCAGTACTCGTCTGTCTACCATCATCTGACCAGAGACTCGACGAGATACGGTCAGAGCTAAAGAAAGACGATGTCCTGAAGGTAGTGATACACCATATTGAACATGGGTGGCCGGAGAACAGACGTGACGTCTATGGACCTTTGGTTAAGTTCTGGAACGAACAGGGCAACCTTACAGTTCACGATGGACTACTCCTTCGAGGAAAACAGCTTGTAATCCCAGCAAGTCTGAGGATTGACGTGTTACGCCATCTACATGATGGGCATCAGGGCATCACTAAGACCCGTGAGAATGCCAACGCATCAGTGTGGTGGCCAGGAATGTCCAAAGACATCGAAAAGACAGTGAAAAATTGTAACATTTGTGAAAAGTACAGACGTGAGCGTGTCGAACCGATGAAAGGAACTGAGTTCCCAGAACGACCGTGGTCTAGAGTAGCAGCAGACTTTTTCCACCATAAGGGGTCCATGTACCTCCTCATCATAGACTACTATTCTAGAGACGTGGAAGTGTGCCAAGTTGGCAAGAACGTTGATACCACTGAGACAGTAAAGAAGATGAAAAGAGCATTCTTCCATCAAGGTATACCCGACATACTGTTCAGCGACAACGGTCCTCAATTCGCATCAGCGGAGTTCAAAAACTTTGCAGCAGAATACGGATTTGAACACATCACGTCATCTCCAAGATACGCACAAAGTAACGGAGAAGTAGAGAGAGCGGTGCAAACCATCAAAGCGATCCTCAATAAGGCTGACGATGAATACCTTGCCCTTATTTCTTATCGCAACACCCCTCTACTGTCAGGATTCTCCCCGGCTCAGCTGAACATTGGTCGTAGACTGAAATCACTGGTGCCGTGTCACCCGGATGAACTAAAACCGCGCATCCCAGATGCAGCGCTGGTTCGAAGGAAGGAGAAGGAATACCGGAAGCAGATGGCAGTGAACTACAACCAACGCCACCGAGTCACAGAAGCAGACGAACTGTCACCAGGAGACCGAGCATGGCTACCCGACCTACGAGTGGAAGGGAAGGTCATAGGAAAAGCCCCCGGACCGAGATCCTATATAATCTCTACACCGAATGGACTAGTGAGACGTAACCGTAGAATGACGAGAAATCTTGGGCCCGGACAGAACGACAACATTGATCCGACCACCATGCTAACCAGAGTGGTCACACCGCCTAGTGATCATGTGCCTCCAGTGGAGATCACTGATATACCTCCAGTGGTCCCTCCACCGACTCCTGATCGAGGTGCCACACCCCGTGTGCCCAATCCGGGAAGTCGTCGAGACCTAGAGTCGCGACGAAGAGACTGATTGAAGAAGTTTAATAACTATTCCCTTTCAGATACATTAATAAGTCAGAAATATTCTAAAGTGACAAAAGAACATTGTCTATTATGTTTGAACATTGACTAGTGCATTTGAACATTGACTATTACATTGAACATTGAGTAACATGTAACTGACTTATTTCCAGAGACATACCTATACATATATATCTTTACTTGAGAGTAACTTCATAGTAACTATTATGTCATGAACACTTCAAGAACACTTCTAAGTATGTCTTAACATAATACTCCTTAAAAAAGGGAGATGTCGTATGACGCAGCTCCTGCTACAGCCAGAGCGCGGGAAACGCCACTAGCGCCAGTGGCGCCATCTAGCGATACACAGGCGTACGAAGCGTCTGGGAATTGTCTGAGCATCGTGCGTGTTATGCGATACACCGGAGGTCGGTCAATACATCTTGAGATGAAGATTCAGAGTTGTTGTCACTTATAATAATACAAAGTATCAAGACATCCAGCAAAGCAGGATGCCACAACCATTACCTACAATTGTAAGCATTTCAATGCATGCGATCTCACCACCTCCCTCAGGCAGCATGCAATTGAAAGGCTGCTGAGCAATTTAACTCCCTCTCCCCTTCTCCCTCCCATTGAGCTGCTCAGTGAGCTGCTCATCACTGGGCCGTGTTGGGCATCGATCCTCACCCATCTACCCCCGCATCTGCTGAATCAGACGGCCGTTGTCCGGTCGGCGTTAATGCCCTTAAGGCGTTGGTCAAAGCTTCCCTTGTCCTGCCCTTAATGACACTGCCAAGTCTGATCCCTCACGCTGGCCCTCTGCCCCCCCCCCTCCCCACACACACACCTATCCTAAACACATCGTTCACTGACCACACGAGGCTGCTACCCTACAACATACAAAGAGAAGTCCATACTCTCCCAGGGCTATTATCAAATACTGTAGGAAACTACAATTAGCTGTTGATAGATGTCACGATTATGATGTCATTCTCATTAGCAGACCGACTGAGGCATACATATATGTGTGTAGACATATTCTCAACTGCCTTCATGATTCCTACGGACGAGCTCTGATATCGCACAGTGTTCTTTCCCGGCATTTATCATATAGCCAGCACTTGTCAGTTTTCTGAAGAGACATAGGCCTACATACGGAATTACTGATCCTTCGTCCCAGCTGAGTGTACATGCTCTCCTCCACACCAGAGACAATTTCATCTGTCTCCTAAGCTAATGTCAGGAGCTGGTGAACGGCGAGTAGACAGTAATTTGTGAGAGTAACCCCTGTAACCCTGCTAGACATTGCTGACTGAGCGTAAGCCCTAATCTGTGACAATGGGAGCCGCTCAGTGAGCATTACACGAGTGGGTCTGCGCTCCGGGTGAGCTGCTCAATGATGCTAGCAATGAGGAAAGGCAGCTGTAAACTGTCCAACTATATTCCAATAATACGATTTCATTCGGTATATAGAGACATATTGTATAATAATGGATACATCTTGGCCGGTATTCATTTTAGGTGGGGGAGCAATCACAGTTGATAGTCATGGCTGATTATTCCTCTTGAACGCAAGTTAGCTGCATTGAATGTGTAATAAACGATCTTTCGTATCTTTATGATATTGGTAGAGTATCAATTAAAGAACAAAGTCGACACAGTTCGGATCAAGTGTTACAGGTTGCAATATCAGGTTTATTCAGGTAAACCTAAACAAGCAGTCACTAAGTGTGCGAACTCCCTATAGAGTTCGGAACGGGTCAGTAGGCTAAGCAGCCGATATGATCACGGGGTCTCTTCACCAGCGTGGCTCAGAGTAACCGACGAGTACCGTCAGATGCCGGGTATATATAGGCAGCCAGCCTGCGTGCGCACACGCAGACCGGAAGCCTATAGCGACCTCTGTCCATACCCCAAGCCCGGAGTAGGTGTCGCCACCTACCGTCGGACTGAAGGGTTCGGACTGAGCTCGCAACACAGCATCCAACAGCACTCGTCATATAATAACCCCGTATAACCCTAGCCCCTACACTACCCCCTACCAGATAATAACCGGGAGGTAAATAATTAAGGTTATAGTCCGAAAACACTTCGGACTGGCATTATCTTATAAATACCACCTTAGGGGTTTATTAAAGTTATACCTTACAAGCAATATGACGTTACTGTTGAACATAAAAAGGTATTAATTACACACATATCTACACATATAGATCGTAATTAAAATTACGCCCCATTCCCTAGGATAGATGGAGTTAATCTATACATATAGTATACACAACACTTGAAAAAGTACAATATCACAGTAAAAAAATTTCGTCCCTTCAAGACCCCGAGCTAATTACACTCGTAATGAATAATACTTTATAAGTGATAAACACTATCACTTCTCTTAAGGTTTTTAGAAACATATTAAAGTATTATTACAAAAGATATCATACGTGATTTTATAGCGAAGATCCGGATCCTCTGTTGATGATGATGCATTCCGCCCGGCTTTCAGAACCTACTTCATTCAGCTCCTACTAACCGGAACGAGAAAGTTCATAGCTCATGCTCGGGAGCTTATAGTAGTATATATAAAAAAAAATTCCAAGTCCTGCCTCCAGGCGATCTTCGGACTTATAATTAGGAGCACTCGGTCCTGATATATATAGTTTATAAAAAAAACATCTCGTATCAGATCCATGGTGGTAGTGTACTCCTGTCCCGAGCTTTGGGTTTCTCTCCGGATCTCCTCGTCCTCCTCCGTCCGTTCTGCCTGGCAGACTGACTCCTTGCGTAGCCAGCCTGCCGCTTCTTCTCGTCCGGATCCTTGAACACCCTATAATAGAGTGTTTTTCACATGTAGGGTTGGTATATTTAAAATACCCCCCCTTCTTCTTGATCGGGTCCTAAGATAGGATAATCCTATCCGGACTCCGAGTCGTCTTTAGGACTCGACTGGGCCGCAGCCTCCTCGTCCTCAGAGTCTGACGCAGCTTCCGCCAGCGTTAACTCCTGGAGCCAGAGCTCAATCTGAGCCCGAGTCCCATCCCATTCGTGCATCTCGTGCGCGAAACAGTCTCTGAACCTCCGACGTTCGTGGTCCAGTTTCTCCTCGGCGTTCTTGACTGCCAGCCTCTGCTTCTTCCTTTCGGATTTGGCAGCAACTCGTTCAGTCCGAGCATCTTCACGCTCCCCCTGAACCGACTCCATGGCCGCTGCTTTCTGAGCAGCGACTTCACTCCGGTGGAGATGATGCACTGTGTCCAGCGACAACATCGCCACCTCCTGACTTAAGCCAGCTAGTAATCGGTGGAAGTTATCCTGCCACCGATCCAAGGCCTCCTGTCCGGCTTCGTAGGACTTGAAGTCGGCGGGAGGAAACGAGGGAGGGCCCCTTAGTCGTAAGACATGGTGCCCCTCCGGAGCCTCCTGAGGGGGATCCGGAGTCTGTGTTGGCTTCGGCTTTTGTTTCACCGAAGCCTTGGTCTTCCCCGTCTGGGTGAGAGTCTGTGACTCTGCTCCCGGAACCAAATCCATATTGGGGAATTCGTCAACGAACGCCCCTCCCGTACTGGAGTTCGGATCCTCCGGACTTGGCCGAGGTGGCTTGCCCTGGGGGCCCGACTTCCAGTCAGTCGTGCGAGAGGTAAATGCCGGTCCTTTGTACCCCGGATCTGCCTTCTCCATAACGGACTGCCTTTCGTCCGTTTTCTGTTTCTTCGGATCGGTGGGCTCCGAGGATCCGTCGGATTTTCTCGGAGCTCGCCGCTTCCGCGTACTGGTACGCTGCTGATACTCTTCGAATTCATCGTAGAGTTCGCCCTCCGGTACATGGAGATACGTGCGGTCCGGGTTTACCTTGTAGAATACCCGCACCTTCCCTTTCTCGTTGGTGCCAAAATCCACCTCGAGGTTGTCATTCTTGTCTACCGTGGTCCCGAAATGGGAGTAGACTTCTGCGTGAGCGGCCTGAATGCGTTCCGCTGCGGTCTCCAGAGCCAAGCCATGGAACTTGGCAAGGTGTCGAATGATATCTGCTCTGGTGTAGAACAGACCCCCATTCGGACAACCCTTGCTGCCCTTCGAACCCACACTCAGGCAGTCATATCGCATGAAATGACGTACATGAAAGCGGGTAAGATGTCTTGCATACCGAACCTTGGTAGGCCAAGTTCGGGGTTTCTCCAGGGTCTCGTCGATGTCCCGACAAGCTTTGAATGGGCACTTACTAAATGAATGCCATCTAGACATTGCCCATGCCAACTTTGCCTTCTGAAGGAGCGAATGGTATTTGGTGCTACCAGTCCGGACCTTCTCCAGCAATTCGAAGTGGTACAGCTGTACCGACTTGTCTAAAGGATCAGGTTTGATCCATTCTTCGTCGTCGGAGAGACCGTCGGGCCCCACCTCCTCCGGAAGCTTTGATGACCGCTTATCTTTAACACAGTCATTTATACACATGGGTTTAAAGAAATGAAACCCACTAGCGGCGTTGGCTCGGAGGGCATTCCGGACCAACAGCTGTAGTTCGTTGTCCGGGATTGTGTTCTTGTCCAATCCCTTCAGAACTTCATCCACCTCTTCAGGGGACTGACCCGCATTCAGAGATGTTAACCGAATGGTCTCTCGTAGGTATTGATGCCTACGACTGGCCTTCTCCATCTTACTAGTGTCAGCAGTTCTAGTAGCAGCTGTGCTCTGTTGGACAATCTCGTCCTCCAGAGTATCATTAAGAATAGACTCGTTAGTCTTTTTCTCCATATTCCGGGCCAGCCTCATGGCTGGCGTCAGATGTCGCCTTTTCTCCTTCCGATTATGCACGACCTTGAATTCTTCTGCGGTTTGCAGGTCGTATTCAAGGGCCGCGAGTAGTTCGGGGCGCCCTTCAGTCTCAGCAACCAAGCGAGCGTTAGCAGCTTGGTCTTTGAAGCCTTCCATTGCAGCCGTCACGTGGGCCGGGAACCAGGTCGGGAACCGGTCGGACAGAATGTCCAGCCCCCGGAAGGTTCTCATCTGGATCAAGTCAAATGACCTGATCTCATCCTTGCTCATCTGTGCGATGATGGCTCCTCGTAGCAGGGATGGGACGTCGGCGTCCTCCTTATCCCATACTTCATGTTGGACTGGGGGGATTACTGGTACCCCCGATCCACCCGGACCACCGCCTGCGGCTTGGTCCAGCTTGCCGGCCTCATCAGAAGTATCCATAGTGGATGGCTCCAGACGGGGCTCGGTTTGCTGTTGAGGAGTCTCCACTCGGACGGGGGCTGCTCCTTGAGGAGGCGTCTCCACCCGAACGGGGACTTCTTTTCTTTGCCCCACTGGAGCAGGTAGCTGGAAGGTGATGCCGGACAGCACCTCCTGCACAACTCGGACCGTTTCAGCTGCGGATGATGCATCCATAGCCTCCTCAGTCCTAGTGTCGGATGGGTGAGTTGTCGTTTTCGGACGAGCTCCCCCGTGCCCGGACGTACCAGCCATGGCTGCGGCCGTAGCGGCCACTGCAGAGCTGTTGTCCAACCCTCGCGAGAAGGACAACACATCCACGGCTGAAGTCGGAGCAGCTGACGTTCCAACTGCTTTTCCAGCATCCTTCTCCTTGCTAGGGATCGGGATGTTTGACTTAGGAGGGCCCGGAGTCTTGACAGCCTGACTGCTGCCGGACGTCTGTCCCTTCTTCTTCAGATCCTTAGCCGCTGGCTTCGGATCAGCTTTCTTTTGTTCCTTTGGCACCTTTGGAGTCGGAGCCTTGGGAGTGACCGTCTTCGAATCTTTGGTTACTGTGGCAGTGGCAACCTTCGGATCCGCTTTCTTAGTACCCTGGGTACTAGGCTTCTTCGGATCGGGCTTTTTAGGCTCGTCCTTCCCCAGAGGCTTCTTTCCAACACCTGCGTGTTTGAGAGCCTTGGTACTAACCTTGCCATCGGCCGACCGGGACCGATCTCGGGTAGCACCCTTGCCACCGCGCGTCCTCGGACGTGCAGTGTCGGAGTCGCTGTCGCCTCCCATAGACAGTTTCCTGGTAACTGTCTTCTTGAGGCTCGGCGAAATACTTAGACTGCACATCCGAGAGAGATGTCCAGTCGACTCGGAGGGGTTCGATTCTACTGCACTGTAGGCGATCCCTCGCAACATTCCGGAGTCCTCGCTACCCTCGGGTGACGGAGACTTCCGAATCGGTGACACGGCCGGATCCACTCGTAGTTCCGACAGAGTCTGACTGAGCTCATCACCACTGGGGCTCTGAGCGTCCATGTGCTCCTCGGTGGCGGATGCCACCTCGGAGTGACCGGAGAGTTCGGACTGGCGGAGCTGCTGCTCGGCCATCCTCACTTTTTTCAAGTGTCTTACGACGGGAGTTTGACGGGGAAACACTTAGTTCCCCGTCTCCCTCTTTGTCTTAGACGGACCAGGAAAGAGTACTCACAGTTCCTACTCTTTTTATCACTCTTCTACTCTTCTAGTTGCCCAAAAACGCCGACTTCTCCGCTGCTGCCGCACGCACGATTGATCCGGGTGAGCCCCAAAATCAATATGGCGTTCCCTCGCTTTTGTTTTTAAAACAAAGCGCATGCGCAGCGTCTCGCGTGATTGGACGCGATCCCGTTACCCGGTGTGACCCAATTATAGATTAATCAGGTCACGACCTTTCCCGCCCGCAACTCGGGCTCGGGGGATCACACTGCCACGTAGGCGGCTCGCAAAAGTCAAAATATACTTCGAATAAAGAGTTCATCAGGAGTATTAGTGGATTAATATGGGAAATCGAAGATTACCCCACCGGATTATCCGTCCACCACCCTCGGGGAGCACTCCAATATTCTTTTCTATTCAACTCTGAGCGCCCCTGTTGGTAGCACACATATAACATATAAAACAACACAGGACACCACACTCGTTGTGTAAACAAGCTAGGTTACCGCCCCTCTGGCCACCAGCCTTGGGCTTCGCCGAACGGGTTTCCCGTTCACCTCTCGTAACCTGGCCGAAGGACTCTCGTTCTTAACTAAAATTCCAGCCTTGATTTTAGTTTTCCGGGCCCTTCTTCCTTCGCCTGCCGAGACTTTCTTTTTCACGGTCTTCCGGAGCTTCTTTCGTACCACTCTCTTAGGGGTATCCTCTGACACCCCTTCCAAAGGTACAAATTTAGCCTCCGAAGTTCCCTTTTCCACCTCCGTTTCCGGGGTGAGCTCCCTTCCAGCCCAAGCACGCAACCGAGCCACATGGCTCGTCCGGATGCGCCCTGCTTCGGACTGAATCAACACAGTCGTCTGACTGATACATTTAACCACGGTGTGTGGTCCATCCCAGTTATTCGCCAGCTTGATGTTGCAGAGCGGTTCGTGTAGGCGGATTACTCTATCCCCCACCACGAAACGTCGCAACTTCAATCCGGTGTCATAACCTACCTTCTGCCAATTCGCAGCTTTGAGCAAATGAGCCCTAACTGTTTCGTAGGCAAATTTGAACCTCTCTCTTAGAGATTCTACAAATAGCACCGTACATGGTGCTTCTGGACTGATCCCTACCACCCCGAATACCAAATCCGCCGGCATGATCAAGTCCTCTCCGAACACCAAGAGGTTTGGTGTGCAATTCGTCGAAGTGTGGACCGTATTGTTATACGCATGTACCACAAATTCGCACTGATCATCCCAATCATCCATATGGGAGTTCACTAATGGCTTCAAAACCTGGATCAAGGTCCGATTGAACCGCTCCACCTGCCCGTCGGACTGTGGTCGGTACGGATTGGTCCGAGTTTTGCATATAGCCAACTGATGACACATAGCTGCCCAAAGTTTGGACTCAAATTCTCTCCCTTGATCGCTATGTAACATCAAGGGAGCCCCCAGATGGAGGATCCACCCCTTCACCAGTGCTTCCGCACAAGTAGCAGCAGTGTGATCCTCTAGTGGGTACACTCGGGTGTATTTGGTATAGTAGTCCGAGACTACCATCATACACGTATTACCCTTCGGAGTGGGTTTCACTCCACTGATAATATCCACGGCTATTCGTGCAAATCTCACCCCGAATAGCTCCTGCTGCAGTGGCAATTTCCCTAGTCCAGGACCAGGCTTGCCTAAACAACATGCCGGACATGTCTCTATCCACCTCAAAAGGTCGCCAGACATTCCGGGCCAGTAATATCTCCGACTCAGCCGTTCCAAAGAGCGTTTCTTTCCGAAATGCCCACTAGTGGAATGGCCGTGGCAGTAGTACAGGATGTCTTTCCTCATGGCAGCAGGGATTACCATTTGTAATACCCTCCGCTTTCCGGGACAAGTCTTCCACCTGCACAACAACGAGTCTCGGACCTCCAGTTCATGGAACTGTGCCAAGAAACGTCGCATTTCACGGTTTTCCAGCGATATTTCGGGTCTCACTGGACAGACCCCAGTAGGGACAAGCTCCCTCAGTCGTGCTATGGTAGGATCGGCCATCTGGTACGTCCTTATAGTGTCGGTGGACCAATCCAACAGGTTTTGCAACAACCCATCATAAGGCAAACGCACACTCGCTACCACAGCATTGTGAGCACCACAATCCCCACATTCCGGACGCACACAACGGCGTACCGGACGTCTACTTAGGCAGTCAGCATTAATATGCTTCGTGCCCGCTCGGTGCTGGATATGAGAGTTCTCCAGTCCGAACTCGCTGAGGTGATTCAACCATCGACCAATCATTCCCTCCGCATCCTTAAAATTAAGGAGCCACCTGAGGGCCGAATGATCGGTACGAAGTGTGAAATTCCCTCCATATAAGAAGTGCCGAAACTTCTTTGTGTATACCACCACTGCGAGCAACTCTCGCTTGGTAGTACAGTAATTCCTCTGTGCCTTGTTCATACTGTTACTAGCGAACGCCAACGGGACCTCTACTCCGTCCTGGATTTGGGACAATGCGGCCCCGATGCTCTCATTGCTCGCATCAGTGTCAAGGATGAAATGCCCCTTCTCCGTAGGGTATCTCAGCACCGGGGTGGTCCGGAATAACGCCTTAATCTCTTTGAAGGCTGCATTCTGTTCCATCCCCCATGGGAAGGGTTCTTTTTTCCTCCCCGGAGTCCAATGGCTCAACCGTTGAAGCGGCTGAGACACCCTCGAGAACCCGGGGATGAAGTCCCTGTAATAGGAACAGAACCCTAGAAAGGATCTGATATCCTTTGGTCCATTTGGAACTTCCCAAGTCTCCACAGTCTCCAGTTTAGCCGGATCAGCCTGCACACCCTCGGTGGAGATGATCCGGCCCAAATAGACCATGGACTTCCGAAAAAGTTCACACTTCTTTGGCTTTAATGTCAAGCCATTGGACCGAATTCGTTCCAACACCTCTCCGAGGTTCAACGCACACTCCTCAAACGTCTTGCCGAAGACAATGACATCATCCAAGTATACCAAGCACTTGCGCCACAATAGATCACTCAACAGAGTTTCCATCATAGCCTCAAATGTGGCCGGGGCGTTGCATAACCCGAAAGGCATCAGTTCAAACTGATACAGTCCAATGTGACTCGTAAAAGCCGTCTTCTCTTTATCCTCCTCCTTCATCCCGATCTGCCAATACCCGGACTGCAGATCAAGGGTGCAGAACCATTGGTTCCCACCCAGCGAGTCCAGAGTCTCATCAATTCGGGGGAGAGGATATGCATTTTTCTTGGTTACTCCATTCAGGCGTCTATAATCGATACAAAATCGGATAGACCCATCCTTTTTAGTAACCATCTGAACCGGACTGGACCAGGGACTAGTGCTAGGCACTATCACCTTCTGTTCCAGCATGGTTTTCACTTGTTCTTCAACAACAGCTTTCTTACCCAACGGCAAACGTCGGTAAGGCATTTTGAAAGGCTGTGCATCTCCAGTATTGATAGAATGCAACACTTTGTCGGTTCGGCCTAACGGCTCCCCCTCCACCTGCCATGCATCCTGATACTTCACTACCAGCCTCCTTAGAGAGTCGAGATCCATCCGATCCGTCAGATCCGTTTCGGATATCATTTTCTCGAGTCCCTCACTCAAAGGGGTCGGAGAAGGGTCACCCTTCATGCTCACCTGTCCAGCGGACACTACGGCCTCACTGGTGAACACCTTCCCCAACACTGTATCTTTCCTAAGATACTGTGGTTCCAACCCGGGGTTAGAAACCGGCACCACGGTCCAAGCACCATCCCCCACGAGGGTATCCATGCCTGTCAAACCGATGCTTCCCAACATGGCCACATCCGGTTCCACAACTGCTTCTTCCTCTCTCCTAAGCCCCTTGCTTCGGACCAGCACGTCACACGTCTGTCCGGGAGGAATCTTAACAGTTTGGACCACCGTTGCCACTGTCGATACTTGTCGGAGCACACATTGCTCCACCGCACGGTACGGGTGCTCTATTCGGAGTACCCCTGTACCAGGATTCAGGACCGCGTCATACAACGCCGAAAAATCCAACCCCAGTATACCGTCGTCTGCAATATCCGCAATGGTGGGAGAAGCCACATACTCCTTCCCTCCAATTCGGACAGGTATGAACGCGCGCCCATACGTCTGCATACTCGACCCATCGGCCGAACAGGCGTTTACCCTCGTTTTGAAGTTATCACGACTGTCCGGCATAAGAGCATAGAATCTGGAGGAGATAAAGGAGTGGCTAGCTCCCGTATCTACTAAAAATTCGCCCGCCCTACCGGCCACAGTAACAGACACATACCACCGCCTCCCCCCCAGCGGAGACGGGTTTACAGTGAAGCGTTTGAAATCCTTCGGAGCAGCCAGATCAAGGCCATGTTTCTTCAAATGGTCGAAACATGGATGATCCGGGGAAAGCTGGGTACTCCCTACCCACACGGTGTCTGTGACAGCCGCAACTTCCTCGTTCCTATCCGTAATGGGCCTCCCTGCCTCATTGCCGGGCAACTGATGGACTGGAATGTTAATCAGGCCGGCATCCGAGCTCCTAAAGCTCGAAGCCACCCCTGATTCCCTTCCTGTCTTCTGAATTTCACTAGGCTCTACCTCTCTGGTATGTTGGCGTACTTCATCTGCAGGGGTTGTCCGCTCGCCTTTTCGGACTACCCCCTCTAGTTTCCCTCCTTTCCGGGAACTTTCGGACTCGGAGCTGTACACTCCGCAGCAAAGTGACCGATCTCTAAGCACCTATAGCACTTAGCGGTCCTCCGATTGATCTTCCTTCTGTTAGGCTGGGTAGCCCCCTGAATGGAAGTCGTCATCTTCTCAAACAGCGATGTGAAAAACGCTGCGTCCATCATCGGAACCTTCGGATCCGATGACTCCCTTTTTGGAGGGGGGTTCCCACCCCCTTCCGGCTTCTTATTCTTCCACGGCGGTTTAGAGGAATTCCCATTCCTCTTGAACTGAGCCGCTGAAGCTATAGCCCCCTCCTCATCACTGCCCGAACCATCAGACTGTTCCGGAGAACATTCTATAATGGCCGAGGCCCGGGTAGGCATCCGGTCCCCTAACAGTGACTTTTTGAGAGCATGTATGTCGATGGCCTTAAAAAGGTCATCTAGTGACGTATCTGCTCTCCACGTGTCATACACCGTTTGTTGTATGTCAGGATCTCTCAGTCCGGCAACGAACTGAGAGAACAATTCCTTAGAAAATAAGGCATCGTGGATTCCTGAAGCAGGGTGTACCTTCTTCAGGAGTCTCATCAATGCAAGTCCGAAGACCCTCGGAGCTTCGTTCTTGCCTTGCACGCGCTTCTTAAAAGCGACCATCGGATCAATCCGAGCGGAATCTCCGTACAGGATGGTTCCGATTTCTACGAGCTGTTTGAAAGTACCGCGAGGTCCGCAATCCTCCTTCCACTGCTCAACTGCCATGAGACCATCTCCCATGCGTAATCCCTTACACACGTACGGGATTGCATCCTGTTGATCCCACCCACTGAGGTTTATATCCTCAACGGTGGCTCCCAACCAATCTTCCCACGAATTCTTCTGCCAGTAGGGAAATGGCTCGCTGGCTATGCGTCTAGCAGCGTTGGACGAACCTCTAATTTTAGAGGTTATCGCCAGACATTTAGAAATGGATGCTGTCGCGTCCTTTTCCGCACCGACATTGTGCAATCCGATCCCCGCTATGGCGGGATTCGTATCGTACAATTCTTGCAATTCTGTACTCAGCATTGTTCGTCTCGGAGCCTTCTTCGGGCTCTTCGTACCAGGAGTCGCCCCTGGAGTAGCGCCCATAGCTGGTATGCTACTCTGTCTGTCCAGAAAAGCCTGGTAGGTCCCATACGACACTAAGTCCGTAGTGGGGTCCACGCCTTGTCCGAACCACCAGTTCTTCTCCTGATCAGTCATGTACTGACACTGCTGGGCCAGAGCAAGCGATCGTTGATGCTCTGACTTCTCCTTTTCCAATTCCTTGGCCTGCTTCTCAGCCTCCTCCTCTTGCTGAGCTTTTTCCAATTTAGCTTTAGCAGCTTCTCCGGCGGCTCGGAGCCCTTCCTTTCGAGCCCTCAGAACCGC
The DNA here is from genome assembly GCA_947462335.1 of Harmothoe impar. Classification (NCBI taxonomy): domain Eukaryota; kingdom Metazoa; phylum Annelida; class Polychaeta; order Phyllodocida; family Polynoidae; genus Harmothoe; species Harmothoe impar. Next base: position 65,979,437 of record OX381705.1, on the reverse strand, counting down.
CGCTTCCTGCTCCGCTAACTCCTCTGCGAGGGCCGCGTTCTCCTTCATTCGTTTCTGCTGCTGCTCCAAGGCAGCCTGCTGTTTGCGATACACGTCTCGCCTTTCTATTTCCAAGTTTTTCTGTTCCTGGAACAATATGGTTGCTTGGCACTCTCGCCATTGCAACAAACTTGAAGGAGTCAGATCGGTTTTCGCCGCCTTATCCTGCTCGGCCGCTTTCTTCAAGCGTTCCGCGTCGAGTTCTTGCTCGTCCACTTTCAACTGTGATCGTGGACTCCGAACCAACTCGGACAATCGTCTTCCCCTACCGACTGAGGCTAGACCGGTCGGGGCTGCGAATACCTGTTTTGGTATCGGACGGATACCACTGATCCCCACCCTCGGTGAGTAATCACTCGCCCTGCCTCTGCCCCTGGATCGTCCCACTCCGAGGGGTCGTCCTGGTGTTGAGGTTGACAAGGCAGGTTCCATGGTTACCCCACGTCCCATAGGCTGATTGGGAGTGTCGGTAAAACTCATGTAATGGAGGCCTTCCGGACTACCATTGTTCGCAGATGCGAAAGAGGTACTGTTGTCCTGTATACTCTCTCGCGTTTCTGATAAAAACTGCTGTAAAGCAGTTCTTTTCGCTTTCAGAATGTCACACTCTGTCAATAGACTTCGGCGGACCTCCTGTAAGTCCTCTGTGTCCCGAACAATGGCTGATCGGGCCCCTTCTGCCTCATGCATTACAGCGTCTCGGGCTGCGCAAATATGGTTCAGCTCCGTGTTTGCCTCGACAAACTCGGACCGGATCCCTCGTAGGTCCGCCTCTTTCTGATCGTATTCTGACCGGACTCTGCTGAGAGATTGTACCAATTTCTCATTCTCCTCCAACAAGGTAGACAGCCTTGCGTCCTTTTCCTTGATTTTGGAAGCTCGGTGTGTGACTGCACCCTCCAATGCAATCAGACTGCTTTTCCATTCATTGGATTGCTTCTGAATGGTTAACAATTCCATTTGAGCCATCTGTACACGTTCCTGCACTCGGGCCTCTCTCATGTCGTCAAAGCGACGCTCCTGCAAGAGGGTAAACCTCCTCGGAGTCGGCGCGGCTGAGCTTGACCCACCCACATTGAACAAGGACAAGTTCATTTCTTCTAATGAGCGGCTCATTATGGTAGGACCCCTGGGTCCTCGTGCTGCGTCTGTTCCGGATGGAACATTCGCCCTGCTATGGGTATCTGCCTCATAACTGGCATCTAACCCTTCCGGTGACAAGGCTGCTGCCTCATCCGGGGACCTCGCTGCTCCGTCCAGAGCCCGAGGTCTGTGCTACTGCACAGGCTAACCTGCGTTTCACTCAGAACTGGTCACGGCACCAGTGTAATAAACGATCTTTCGTATCTTTATGATATTGGTAGAGTATCAATTAAAGAACAAAGTCGACACAGTTCGGATCAAGTGTTACAGGTTGCAATATCAGGTTTATTCAGGTAAACCTAAACAAGCAGTCACTAAGTGTGCGAACTCCCTATAGAGTTCGGAACGGGTCAGTAGGCTAAGCAGCCGATATGATCACGGGGTCTCTTCACCAGCGTGGCTCAGAGTAACCGACGAGTACCGTCAGATGCCGGGTATATATAGGCAGCCAGCCTGCGTGCGCACACGCAGACCGGAAGCCTATAGCGACCTCTGTCCATACCCCAAGCCCGGAGTAGGTGTCGCCACCTACCGTCGGACTGAAGGGTTCGGACTGAGCTCGCAACACAGCATCCAACAGCACTCGTCATATAATAACCCCGTATAACCCTAGCCCCTACAAATGTTTAAAATGATTATTGCTTACCACAATTGATTCGGACTGAAAGATATGGTATTGAAGAAACTATGCAGCAAACGTCAGATTAGATTTGACTGATATCTAGATATTCCATCAGGACAATTCCCGCATACCTGAAACTAATGTCAGTTCAACTGATTATCAGTCGGTGTAAATGCAGTCTCCTAATGACCAATTGGACTATATAATATATTAATACATAATTGGAATATATAAAACGAGCAATTGGTGTATACAAGAAACTCTGCTTACTATATCACCAGTATTAAATGAAGTGTTTGGTGTCCACAATAGTTATACATTATACTCCGCTCATTATAATCAGGAATCCTAGCCTATACATCATACTCGCAGGTGAGAACCTAGAGGTATATCACTTAGAGGAAACAGGGCAAAGCATTTACCAATGTGTCCCCAATGATGGAGAATGTACACAGTTCTTTGCCTGGAATGAGCCCCCGACAGTGTTGCCACCTGTTGAAGCCATCCCATCTTCCCAAACCAAAACAAAGCCTGCTGTTAGAGCACAGTGTGCTCCCCAATGGGATAATGATTTATGTATACAGTAAGAAAACACCCGAAGAAAGTCCCTGATGTGAAAGCGAACAAGAAACAAGTATCTTGTTGGATAACCCCACGAAGTCCATAGGGTTGGAAAATCCAGCTGAACAATCTCTCATGGTTTCTAAATAATCATATTCTAGTATCAAGGGTGCTGGGTCACATTTCTACACACTCTTCACCTTATGTATTAACGTGAAATAGCTTGTTTAAATTAAAACTTGGAAGAATGTACATAGAACCCATATATTTCAAGAGAGGGCGAAGGCCAGAAACAGTGCTACTGTATCTTATGACAGGTATGTAAAGGCAATCACAGATACAGAAGTTTGTTGCATAGTCCAAATATTATAAGCACTTAGTGACCACTGGCATCTCTTTCGGTCTAGAGAGAAAATTATGTTTTCACCCAATCCTATAATACATGGTTAACATGGCAAGGCTATTATCAGCAGTGATTACCTTCTGCCCCACAACCCATCCAGACTTCATAGAGATTGTCTATGACATTACAAATAATGCCCCTTAGAGAGCAAATTAGCTGAGATCTACAATTAATTCCAGATTGGTATCTAAGTGATCCTGCACTACACACACCGGCATGTTCCGCCTTCCAATTTCAAGCTAGTAGTTTTTACGTACACTTTGTATCTAATTTCTATAATTGCAAACGCGGGAACTAATTTAAGGTAATGCATCTGCATTGCAAGGATCATTTACTGGGATGGTAATTCCTAATAGGATAGCATGACAGATTCTCAATGGAAGCCTTCCAACATAAGTTAATGCCTATGTAATGTACTATTTGTAGGTTTCAAAGGCTAGAGAGCAACAAAGCTAATTACAACTAATAGACTGTAATTACCTACTTAAAATGTCATTGTTTGTTTTAAATCCATTAATGAACAATCAGCAACTGTCACAAGCTCTCGGAGGTTGCATGGCCCGACGAATTGGATTTATCTTAATATCCTTCTTAAAGTAAATTCGATATAATATATGTCTAGAAGATCTATCACGAAGAGGACATTCTCTAGACTTATCTTTTGAGTACTAATAAAACAAAACATATTCCTAGAGAGAATGTCCAAAGACAAATAGTATTTGAAATACACTGAATGTTGTATTATTATTAAGTTTATTGGTCCGCAATCGTCCCTAGGGGACGGTCTTCCGTGTACCACACGGATTTCATGCCTTGCTCACGTGTGATACTATTGGCGTGGTGGTAACTGGATAATTATCAAAATAACATGTGAATAGATACGCTTATAAGCGAAAGGCACGGTTATTGTATCAAATGACAGTATTGTAGTATGGTCTGTATGTGTAACAGGTTAAACAATATACGATTGACTTAGCTAAGAATGTGGATTCATTAGAGGCAATAATGTGGATACCAATGTTTGAGCATGTATGGTGGTTAATATGAGAAACGCGGTTATTATTCCAGATTCAGTCCCTAGTGAGGCCCTTCAGTTGCAATTATATAAAGGGCTAATTCAATAACCATTATTCTTAAATGCTGGCATACTGAACAATTCCCTCTGTATGCACGTGATGGTAACCACCTCCCAGGATGCCCATGTAGTTACAATACAGGGATATAGTTATGGTATCATGTATAGAGCAATCTCGCCTATCCCCCCTTCCAATCATAGAGAAGGAGGACCCCCAAATATTTGCCAAGGCCTATAATATATACAATTTCCAAATCTTACTTCACATATATGTAAAAGTGGGTGCAGAGGGGGCATAGGCCCCTAATCAGAAACCAAAGGGGGCTCAAAGACTTTTCTATGCAATTCCAATATAAGTGTATATGCACCATCATGCATGAAAACCAATGCTTAAAGCTGGTTTGTTTGTCCCCCACCCATGAAGATCAGGAGGCTGCATATAGGGAGCCTGGGTTTCCACGGGTAGGGCTGGGAGGCCTGCAGAGGTGGGGATCATTGTTTCATAAGGCTCCTCCCTCCTGTCCTCCCTTACACAATGGATTCTGTACCTGAACATTAGCAGAGCTGATTAGAGCAGTTGAAGCGGCTTATGCCAACCGAAAGGTCAGATCTCTTTATAAGACTTATTATAAGACTGATTGTCCTGGAGCCATTACATGCCATATTGCATTGTAAAATTCTCTGAATCTGAAAGTATTCCAGAGCGCCCATATATGCTTAAAGCATGCCGTGCCGCGGCCTCCTGTCCTGAATAGAGCATATTTATGCCCGGTACCATTCTTTTTCGTTGCATCGGGTTACCTTTTCCCTTTATTGCAAACACTTTTAATTAATAGTGATGTACTAAAGGACAAGGTATTTCCATATATTTTCTTAAATTAATGAGTCTCAATCTTAATTAATGAGCACCATTAATTACTGAGATATCAGGAGAGAACTAGACAGGCTTTAGTTTTGCAAACCACACTATGCAATAGACATATCATAGAAGAAATGATGACAGAAAATATTATGACGTAGTGTACATTGTTCACCCATTGATGATTTCTATGAGAATTGCATTTTGTCTGGCCAGTTGTAGACATTCCTATCAAATGTTTTCCAGTCGCCACAGTGGTTATATATACTTCCTATACTTTGTCCTACATATAGAAGAGTACCAGAAGCAGTCCTTCTCTGTGGCATCATCGTTGCTGATGTGATGTAATATTTAACCTTTATAGATAGTAGGCACTGACAACATGGGAGCTTACTTATAATGATGATCTCTTCGAAGGCCATAGAGCCCCCTTACTGTTCATCCTACTTATAAAAGTATAATGGCTTTGACTTTGTCAAGAATGGGATTGAGCTCACAGAACACTGTTCTGTTTCTGTGTTGAATTATACACAGATGCTTCATTATAACATTGTCTATGAATCTATGGAACTCACTACAGTGATTATATTGTTCTCATCAATGAGACGGATCCATGCCATGGCATCTGCAGTCAGAGTTTATGCAGTATATTAATAGGTATAGAATAGCTTGCTGTGCGAGGAGGGTGGTGATTATCAGGACATTGTATGTATGCAGATCATTACCCTGGTCAGTATAGACCCTAGCATCTGTATTATATCTGTAGAGTGTAGTGCCTTGAGCTGAGGGCCATGAAATGACTATTGCTTACAGTGTACAGGGACAGCCCCTTTTTCTACCGACGTTACTGGAGAAGCGTAAGTTGTATCCTTTATACTGATTCCCACCAAGCTGATCTTGTTGTTCTGAGACATTACTACATGTATAATAATGAGAGACATAACTGTTGGTCTGGACACCTTTATTTATTTATTTACATAATTATAATGTCCCATGTATATCGGCGATACATGCAGCTAACCAATTGGGGTAACTCATGAGGCACTTGCATTCTACTAGAGAAACCCCCGTTACCTGCTTCCTCTAGCAGAAACTGGCTTCTGTACACAAGTGAGGGGTTTTACATAATCTGTACCACAGACACCGACCTTCTGTAACATAGAACATGTTTTCCAATCCAAAACCCTCCTTCTGATTGCAGGGGATGGATTTTCCTCCCAGAAACAAGGATTATGTCCACAAATACCCAATTTCTGTTACAGAGTATGGATTTCCACCAAATCCCCTCCCTGTATTGGAGAGGATGGATGTGTGTTACAGAGTTCGGAAACAGGATTAGCTACCTTTATGTTCCAATATAATTATAGTATTTTCCCATAATTAGCCATTTTATTTGCCATCTTCAGAATACACATAATTTATGGCATTTATTAGCCACCAAAACACCAATAGGATCCCATAGTCAAGGTAAATAAATATTTGAGCACCTGATATTTTGCTTCTAAAATGTTTATGTGGATGTCCATTACACATTCCCAAGGTTTGTTTGATACAACAATAGAGGGGAATTACCGCGACCAATAATGATATTGAACACGTCTTTCTATATAGTTTGAATGTTTTACACAACTGAGACACTTATTTATAATGTCTTTGAACGATATGTGGTACACATGGGGTATGATGTCCATCAATGACAGATTTAATGGGATACCCGGTAGCTTTTATAATAATTATAAGGTATAGAATAGAAATTTAAAAAATGAGCAATATGGTAACATAATGATAGGCGTGGGTGGGAAGTTTAAAAGTTCTGTTGATGAGTAGCACAGGAAATAGGACCATTGTTGGCGTCGGTGCCTTTTATAGTCAGTAGTTTTTGGTGAGCCCTGCAGGGGGCAGTACCGTGTAGAGTGCGTGTGCGTCCTGGTAGGGACTTGGTTTTGAGCCTTAGTCCAACCAGATTATAACCAATTTATAAGCAAATTACTGTCCAATATGAAAAAAAAATACTGTTTTCCCTTTCGTTTCTATAATCAAGGTACGAGTTATATGAATATATAGCAATATAATTTCAGTAAATTCCTAAAAGAAAAGTAGCATTTCCCTCTGATTTTGGTCTCTAAGCTTTTAAGGTTTCAATTCCCAACTTTTTGTTCTAATCTCCAATGTCTACCCCTCTAGTGAGGTCAAAAATGGGGGTGCATGCGTGCCCTTTAAAGTATAGTAACTCGCGGGTTTTTTTTCGCTGAAAACAGCTGAAATATTTTATGTTAAGAAATGAGCACTCCCTTGTATTGGCAATTTACTCAACACATTTAGTAAAGTTCTCAATTATGCTATGAGGGTGTAGTCTGTGCTTTACCTGGAGTGGGCCGCCATCAATGCTGCCACCTGATGAGGTCCCTCCATTTTCCCACACCCAAAACAAGATTTGCTGATCGGGCGGACTGTGTTCTCAAAAGGGATCAGCATGCACAAGTGTAAGAAAGCGGGAACAATCCCCCTGTTTTATTCCCAATTTGAAAGCCCACTACAAACAATTATCTGAGCAGAAACATTAAAAGATCACGCCATGAGGTTCAAGGGGTTCACAAGGTTAAAGATCCTGGTTCTTAAAATGATTAAACGGCCTTCTTCTTGCTTCACTGTTAGATGTAAGTAATGTTCATGTACACCAAATACTGGGGGCAACTTTGGTTCCAGTAGATTGTGGTGTAGACCTACAGCAAGTGAGCTTTTGTATATTTACAGCACTATGTACTGCACAGGGACAGCAGAATCTTCTGTTACTGTACAGCAAAATTTATTTCAAATCATAGTCTGAAGGTCCTGGGTTCACTTTCCAGTGCTGGTAATATTTTTAATCATCCATGTGAGGGAAAAACGAATTTTAGGTTGATGTTGGTAAAACAAAAAAAAGTGGTTCAACCAAGGATTGAACTCACGACCTGTGATGTTGGAGTGGAGCTGGGACCGGTGAGATATATTATGGTTTAATTATTATTTTTGGTTGTGTGGAGATTAAAATGTTTCAAGACAGTTGAAAGCTTATGCAGAGTTCGTTATTTGGAACGTATCTCACAGAGACTTTCCACGCTGCAGCCCTTATAGTAGAGTAAATATGTAACAATTTTAGCAGGTATTTGGCACTTCTGGCAGAAAACATGAAAAGTTGCACACAGGGTCTTTACATAATACTGAACCCATGTCAAAGAGGATACATGATTTTTGAAAAGTATTTCCACATGAAAATGTACATTAAACTCAAAAAGTATGAAAATGAGGAATAAACCAATAAAATATCACACATGTTAATAAGAAGGGCTTACACCTTATAATAGGGGTGAACTAGGGTAATATAATAATGCTGATTCAAAATCTGCTATCTGTATTATGCTATCTAGAAATGATCAAGGTCAAATTAAGGTCAAAGGTCAAAAATCCACTAAACATCAATAGATGTATAAGAAAACACTAACGTGTATAAGAAAACACTAGCATGGTCATCTACTCTGTCTCCTTGTGTGTCTGCCTGTTTGTCTGTCTATGTATTGTGCTGTGTCTCTGTCTGTGTGTCTGTCTCTTGATAATAATACCCAGTCAGTAGTGAGTATACCACCATACTTTGGCTCCCATAGTCAGGGGACTATACAACTTGGCCACATATTAGTCATCAAGATAGTCAGGAGTGACTATATTTGGATCACACAAATTGATAATGTCACAGGAATGTGTGCACAGGAAACAGTTAGGATTCAAAATTGAATGCTCAACTAACTTCAGGTAGGCATATGTTATGCATCTAAGTCACTCCTTTACACATTTCCCTGTGCACATTGTGTGTTAATGTTGAGCATGCTTGAATCATGGAGCACATGGATTCTCAAGTTTAATCAAAATTAGCATGTGCTTTTGTTAAAATTCTGATCATGTAATTGTGGATCTCTAGGCGTCCGGACTAGGATGTACAGAAGTTGACTGGATAAAGGGTCATAGTGTGCTAGGCATATATGCGCCATCCTCATCTACCTCTTACAGTGGTGCTAGGACAGGTACCCCTGGACATCTATCCCTTGACATCTGGCCCCTGGACATCTACCCCCCTGGCCCCTGGACATCTACGCCCCTGGACATCTACCCCCTAGAACTTTTATCCCCTTGGACATCTATTCCCTGGAATTCCACCCCCTTGGACACCTAGCCCCTGGGGCATCCACCCCCTGGGGCACCTACCCCTGGACATCAACCCCCTGGACATCTAGCCCCTGAGACATCTACCCCCTAGGACTTTTATCCCCTTCAACATCTATCCCCTGTATGTTTACCCCATTACAACTTCTATCCCCTAGGACATCCGACCCCTTGGACACCTACCTCTAGACATCTACCCCATGGGACATCTACCCCCTGGGACATCTACCCCCTTTACCCTCTAGGACCTATACCTGGGGATGTCAACCCCCTGCACTTGCCCATATGATTGAGTCATATTATGTGGAGGGGGTAGAAGTCCTAGAGAGTAAAAGTTCGGGGGAAAGATGATGCCTGAGGGAGTGGATGTCCTAAGGGGTAGAAGTCCTAGGGGGTAAAAGGCCTGAGGGGATTAAGTCCAAGGGGCAGATGCCCAAAGGGGTAAAAATCCTAGGTGGTAGATATCCTAGGGGGTAGACGCCCTAGGGGGGAGATGGTAGGCTCTGGGGTAGATTCTAAGGGGTAGACTCTAATATAAGGGGATCCTTGCCCGGACAGCCTTCCGGTGCACTCCAAAGTACTGTAATACCCTGCTTTGCCACACCCGACCTTGTCCTGCCTTGCTCTGCTCTGCTCTACTCTATTTTAGTCCACTCTGCCTTATTCTGCCTTACTCTACCTGGCTCTATTCAACATGACTATGCTTTGCTTTACTCTACCTTACATTGCCTTACCCTGCATCACTCTACCTTGCACTGCCCTGCTCTTCTTTATATTACTATGCTTTGCCTTCCTCTGCCTTACCCTGCATTACTCTGCCTTGTCCTACCCTGCTCTACTCTACATTACTTTGCTGCTCTGCATTGCCCTGCCCTACTCTGCCTGGCTCTATTCTACATTACTCTGCTCTGCCTTACTCTGCCCTGCTTTACATTACACTTCTCTGCTTTGCTCTGCCCTTTTCTACTTTACATGACTCAGCTCTGCTTTACCCTGTCCTGCTCTACATTGCTCTACTCTACATTACTGTGTTCTGCCTTGATCTGCCTTGCTCTACTCTACATTACTCTGCTCTGCTTTGTCCTGCCTTACTCGGCCTGGTACTATCATACATTACTCTGCTCTGCCTTACTCTGCCCTAGAGAGTATGCAAAGCATATCTACCCAATAACCAGTAATATATATGACATACATGTTTACATTTACATGACCAAACACCAATATCCATGTGAGCAGTAGTATTCTGTCTTTCTCTAAAAAGTGCTAAGTAAGAACATGCATTAAGGACAATGGTTAAGTATTTAATTATGTCATTAGGAGTGTTAGTTTATGATGTATGTCATATGGAAAGGTTTGAGCAACCAAGATGTGTTATTGTGATGAGGGTTTGTTGACCTATTATGCACAACAGGTTTGACCAGATGACTTTTTTGGTTGGAAGAAAGCAGTAATGAATATATGCAAATTACCACCTTATTATGCATAGCCATCCATCTGAACACTACTTTTTCACATGCAATAAATACATGTAGATTGGTTTCAATCATTAGGATTATCTTTTGAATTTTATTGCATTCTAAAATAATTAATATATATTTTTAAAGAATTTAAAGTTTATTTTTTGCTTTATATTTTCGATGTCGTTCTACATGTAGTCACATTAATAAAAATGAATGTATCCTCTTAGAATCGGGTTCAGCACGTCTTAAAACCCCTGTATACCAAATTTCATGCTTTCTGCCGGAAGTGCCAAACCAATTTACATATTTCTTGTACTATTATGTTAAGGAACTAGCAGAGTGGCATTATTTGGGTAGGCTATTTCAAACGAAGTCTCTCGATAGTGGTATTTCGATTGCCAGTCAAACCTCACTCAAAGTGCACCGCCTTGTTTTGGAAGTACCAACTCAAAGGATGCTCTTGCACAATTTTTCATTCTCTATTTTCCATACTGGCCTGTACTAAGCCACCAGGAGTAGCCAGAATCGACACAGACCCCAACTATGACAAATTGCCCAATCTCGGTGCTCCGTTCCCAATTCCGTCTCCCACAATGATGCTGTTTAAATGGCCGATGGAGCCAGAGGAAGGAATTCTATGATTTGATTTCAGCAGTAAAGGGAATGCCTATGGCCTGAGTGCTACTGTTTCTTGTCAGAAGGATGGGACCTCTAATCTTTGGAGTCCTGCGGTTTAATAGGGGTATTTCGGCATTGCAGGACAAAGTGGCCGGATTACAGGACATGTCTTAAAAGACACACTCATCACACATGCACCTAAAGACACACACAGTAGGCCGACATGGATTAATAAATGATACTTTTTAAAATAGTTTTATTTATACTGGCAAATGCACAGGGTCGGTCCCACGGTCTCCTTTCCACCTGGCTCCGTTTGTTCTCATATTGCATAGATTACAAATAAGCTATTAGCTAATTTGCATCCATTCAAGCTATAGACATCCCTCTCCTGACACCCAAGTCACATGGCTTACATGGCACAGGCTATTACAAACTGTAATAACCTCCTGCTAGACTTCAGGGGCTGCCCCCTGCATCACAAATACTGTCTCTTTAGAGAATAAATTATTGAGATCTACAATTATAGCCTTAACGCTATGCGGACCTGCTCCACGCTGCCAGGTTCCAACATCCAATTTCCATCAATTATTCTGTCTACCCTTTATATCTAATTTCTATAATTGCAAACGTCGCAACTAGTACCACTAGTAGTTCAAGGAAATCAATTTGCATTATGAGGATCATTCACTTGGAAGGTAATTCCTGATAGGATAAGGTGAAGGGGTTCGAATGGAATTAGCTTGCCAACATGAGGTAATGCCTATGCAATATACGTGCCCTTATTATCTACTTAAAACGTAATAATTATTGTTCTTATTCATTTCATTTCAATTTCGTTTACGATTACTGACTACGCCTGTGGTCTCTATTAATCCAATAAAAAAAATTGCGATCAGCAACTGACAAAGGTCATTGAGGGGTAGGTGGGTGGGAAAGGGGGGCTGGACATTATAATTGGAGACTTATGTTAAATTCAGTGAGATTAAAGCCCACTTCAAAGTCTATTAAACCAGGTAGACCTATTAGACGATTCATACAATATAGCACTCAGTCAGTTTTGGTGCTCTCAGTGTCAATTATCACATTATCGATATTTTTATAGCACTGAGAAGCTCACATAATGATATTGTATCGTGAGACCTTTCCTTCCTTTTTCAAAGGCCCCTCTATCTTAGCATTGGGTATTGCTAATCAGATCAGTTCGAGAAGATCTTGCCAGCCTGAAGGTCAGTTCTCAATGTAGGGCTCACTTTTGCACTTGGGACAATGCCATATCATCCTGGATTACACAAAACGATACCAGGAGCACAGTTGATCGAATATACAATTTCATCTGTCCCCAAGAACGTGAACGAAAGATAGTGGCAGTTGGGAGGGAGAGGGGAAAGAAAATAATGTTCAGTCTGCCTCAAGAGCTATATAACTGCACAAGGCTCACCCCCTTTCCCCCTTGGAGGAGATTTGGCAGGGGCATCTGGATGTGTTCAACTTTGGAAGTGCCTTTATTAGCAGTTGGGATTGTAAATCCCAAGTCACAATGCCAACTGAGACAGCACTTCTTATAATGTTCTTGATGAGTCTCGCTCTTTAATCAATGTTTGGTCTTAATTACGAACATGTGACTAGGAAATTGGACAAGCTTCAATTTCAGCAAACTACAGTATACTGTGATGCCCCCCGGAACAAAAACATATGATATGAAAGAGAAATACATGGTAAGGGAACATATTCAGATGCAATCTACGTTGTTCATCCGAGGATGATTGCCATGGAAATTGCATTTCGTCTGGTATGGACATTTACATCAGATGTTTTCCATACACAGTGGCCACAGTCACTTTGATTCCTATACCTATTTCGGTCTAGACACCAAACTATCTATTCTATGAGTCATCATAGTTACCGATGCGATGTGAAAATTTGTCTTCATCCGATTATTAAATTAGAGAAACTAGCCTCGAAAAAGAAAAGGGCTTTCTAGATAAAGGATCAGTCTATCTCCTTGAAGGCTACAGTGTTCCCTTAAAGCACTGTATTCAACTTACTGCTCGTCCTAGAACTCAGAATTTTACTGCGTCCTATGATAGAAATGTGTTCTATGTGTAATAGAATATTCTGTTCATTTGTTGAACACAGGTGCTTGACTATCAGTGTGACTGCCATTCGTGACTCAATACAATGTGTCACTATCACTGATAACTGATTAGATTCCAAGAGACGACTGCACATACACATGAAGGTATTTCATAATTTCAATATAACAAATAAAATCCAATCCTTCCCAGTAGTACTATATTGAGGTATTTAACGGCTAACTCTGTGAGTGGGTTGGGTTGTCATTATTATTCCTAATTCTGTAGGCGAGAAGCTCATCTACACTTCACCACCTTGAGCAGCACATTTGCACTTCACCAAGTTCGTAATTAGGGATTGACACCCATCATTTTACTATAGGTTCAGATTCTAACACCTGTGTAATGGGATGGAGAACCCCTCTAGGTGAGGGCCATTAGAAAATGAGTTCTATTTCTACCTATTATGTGATTTTCCATAATCCTAGATTATGTAATTTTGTATCTCCTTGCTCCAGGTGATTTGCTTAGGTTCAAATGTTACAACTTGAATGTAAGGCCGTAATATGCTACTCTCATCACTTGTTCTCCTCTTTCTCTGAGGGCCATCAGAGTGAGATAAGTGGCACCTTGCTTTATAGACGGTTTATGTACTGGATATACTCCTGGGGGTCGAGAGGCAATATCATTGATATAAGCCAAGGCCGAAGGCCGAGGCTTATATCAATGATATTGACTTGAGACACCAGGAGTATATCCGACATACAGCCCGCTTTCATAGACTGATTATGTAAAATAGCCTGATTACAGCTCTTTTTCCACACAAGTGGCCTAGGAGGATATCCTGTATAACCCTCCTAGGAGGTTATATGATCATCAAACATATCCTCTGTGTGTTCTCATAGAAATACAATGATCAGAGCACATGCTTGAAGAGTGTAGCCTCATTCTGATACAGCATAGCCATATATAAACTAACCATGAACCAACACTCACAGGTGGTCTCTGAGGTCACAATCCTTGAGTACATGGGACTTCTGGTTTAGACTCCCAGACCCTGGGCACGAATCCCATGTGGAGCAGATATTTTGATATGCCTGATACACATTTTTTTTATTTCTTTGACTATTCAGCTATTTCAAGAAAAAAAGAAAGAAAACGGGGGTGCGGGGGCGGAGCCCCCGAATTACACAACAGCAGCACCAACTAAACAGCACTCTTTACATTGTCTAATGGGACAATCCCTCACCACCATAGGCCCTAGTTAACAGGCTCAAACATATGTGACTGGTTGATCCTGCTGCTAGCATACAGGGTACTTCTCGTTGGCGTTGGGACCAATTGGGTTCGAACCCCTCAGATTTTTTTAATAACATTACTCATTGAGCTAAAAAGGCAGAAGCACTACATATACTATTGGCTGTTTAGTATCATTGCATGAGTCCCGATGGAGCATTCGGTTAGCTGTTGGGCTCAATGTTCTGAGGTTGTGGGTACGGATCCTGCTAGATACCCAGGCTCTCAAAGATAAAAAAGAGCTCTTAAATATAACCACCTCCTAGGGGTGTATAGATCAATACATTGCCTGAGGGTGTATAGGGGAAAAGCAGAGGCGGCAGGCATAATGGCCATTAGCATGAGTTATACTAACTCTAGGTAGCAATCTCAATGATGCTTAGAAGGCAATGATGGGCATTGACCAGCTGACTTGGCAGCCTGTGCTCGATGAGGGAGACCTATGTTTTGATGGATGGTTTTGACGGTCTTTGATCGATAATCCATTCAGCATATTTCAGCCGAGGAACAAAGAGCAAGGTCGCCAGACCTCAATATATATTCGAAGCAGCCTGACAAAGTGTCTGGCCCTAATTCATATGGCGCGTTCCTGGTTTTCAGCATGCGTTCTGCCAATTTTGTATTTGAATAGGCAGTGGTACTGAACCAATTCATTAGTCTGTTTTGTGTGTTAAATTTGTATGCATCACTCATTTATAAATAGCCCTTTTCGGTCTATGAGTTCCTCAAGTGCCATCACATTATGGAACTCGATTATGGCACGACAAGATCAATGCTGCAATGACTAAAGTGGCAATGATCAAACAGGCCAAATTACATGGACTGATGTATATTGTGCTCCTCCATCCTTTTCCTGTTCTGCCACACATAGCTAACTATGATATATCATAATTATACAGTTCTAGCAACCGATGTCTCTAATGCACTACATCTCTGTAAATGCCACAATTATATCACATCCAGTTTTTAGTCTCACTGAGTAGAAGATAATGGGAAGAATAATTAGGATAGAACTTCACTTACCAGCTTTTATTAGTGACTGACTATTTCATGCAATATGACTAAAGAAATATGAAATAAGAAATATTTATAGGGAATGACATTTGGTATTCGGGGTACAGGGCCAGCTCGTTCATGGCTTCTATTCTATAAACTAAGCTGATGTTTGGTGCATTATCTAAAGGCATATATAAGAACAGTGGTAACGTTTGAGGTGACTCAGACATAACCAAGTCCATCAATGCCTTAATACTGTACATGTAAATCATTGTGTAAACCATATACATATGACAGTGCAGGCAACTAACTGTCTGTACTCATTATCTTCACCTATCACATTCAGTGAGCCATTTAACAACATTGTATAGGCTACTGTGTCAGCAATATGAATAATGATGTGTGCCTTATTGTCATAGTCGATACTGTAGTCCATATACAAAAGATTTTTTACCATGCTGGAATTTGATTCTGCCGCCTGGCATAAGTTTTTTCAGGCCAGGATAGCTGAGCACAATCTTGCAAGTATCTAATATAATGCAAGGGTTTTCACTGATAATGATAAGTTTCCATTTGTGTTTTAATCACATATCAAAGCATTTGAATACAATTTTGAATACATACATACATATACATACATATATACCCTTTGCATACTGTTAAGGCCTTGAATAGTACATTACTTTTTACGTTTTCCAGCCATTCCGGTTTTCTGGAAATTGCTGATATAGAAACGATTCTGTGAGGTTTCCAGGAGAGGCAAAGCTCTGTGTGCTGTACCTTATATAATTAACCACATATGTATACATAAAGACATGCTGTAAGAATCTGCAAGGATCTTTTTTATAATTATTATTAATTCAGGAGGTAGGTGAAAGATTTGAACAGTATAATGTTATCTGGATGTATTTAAAAGTAGCTGGCATACCACCCAGTCTCCTGAGGCCTTGGCAAAAGCGTAATAATTGTGATTCATTTTAGCAGTGTTCAAGGTAAGACATATTCCCTAACGTACACTATTCCATCTGCCCCGCCCACTCACAATATTGGCCACATTAGGAGAAACATAATGTTCAGCCTACGGCATCACCACTTAGAGTTATGACAACAAATCTGCTGACCTTTATGTTAACAACCTCAGGGTATCTTAATTGAACATTGTGGTCTTTGTAACATTAGATAAACTAGTCTTGATGGAGTTAATTCACCGTAATGCAGGTGCCTTACTTTAGTGTGCCACTTAGTACGTTGTCAGTTGGTAGTTATTGCCTACAGGTAAAGGTGTGCATTGCCCATGGGTTCTATTTATCTGTTTGATAAGCAACTGATATAAAGTTGTTAATTTTTGTATTCTTTCTTTATTCGCAGGTGAGTTGTTTTGGATGGTGACGATCTTCAACATTGATGGGTAATGTATGCACATGATATACATGCTGTACCTGTTACAAAGCCGTCGTCACATTGCTATCCATTCTCCAGTTCTATACAATTCACTAGTTTATAAACTAGTTAAATACGGTCTCTTATAACGTCGCGGAGGGTCCTGTGACCTAGATCGTATGGTCGGCGACACACAGACAGACATCCCTCCATGTACCGTTCATCAGCCGCACACGGTGGCCGTTCATGACCCAGTGCACCTTATTTGGGCATGGGGCAGGGCTATGGTCAGTCACACATGAGGCTGAGACTGAGGAGTAGAGGAAAGGGTAGCGATGCTACTCACCAGAGGCCGAAGGCTTCTGGTTAGATTTATAGTCATAATACAATATAAAAATCCGTAGACAGTATATCAAGTAAGACCGATCTCATTTATCGTATTTATGGCATTTCCACAATTTGTCCTCTCAAATAGCATGGTCTATTATCTATACCATTCCAACATCTTATAAGTATAAAATATAAAACAGTTGTAAAAGGGGGAACTCAGACAAATGGATGTTTTAGATTCCCTTTTGAAGCTCTATACATATGTATATACCATTCAGAAACAACATCGAAAGATGTTGTATAAATACAAACTCCTCCCGCTTTCATCAAATACAGATTAGTATCATCAATTAGGACATTCTCCTTCTGTCTGAAATATGATAACCTATAACTAACTGAAACAGTATACCCTTTTTACTTTAGATGCATTTATAATCCTTCCATTCTGTTTCACTGTAAAAGTTGTAAATCTACAAGTAAGTGACTTCATAGATGGAACTGCAAAAGGTACTTATTGTATAGCAGCGATGCATTTGTTTGATTGCAATCCATGGTAATGGTGTATCCTTCCATTATAGAAGCATTTATATTTTCGACTGAAGATGCAGAGCTCTATGACGTATTTACAGATAAGGGAAGGTGGAATTTCCTCTAGTGATATGTCCTATGTATATGAAATACAAAAAGAAAATGGATTACTGGAAATAAAAACATTATGCAGCAGCCTGGGTCTGCATTCCCACTATAATTATATGTCAGATATGAATACATATTTAAAAGGGACATTTTCGATGTTAAAATAAGATACCTTATATACTAATCTAACCTTATCAGCTTCAGTTACCCTCAAAGCAATGTTATGTAATCAAATAAAACATATTCTCCATACACACTCAGGGTTGTAGCATTGGACCCCTGTGCCTATTTACATACAGCACATACCCCCCTTTGTAGGCAACCTGATTAAATTTAATGGGATAGGAATGATTCAGACTATATTATTGTTTGAGCTACTTTTGCACAGGAATATCCATCGGTTACCCTGGCTAAACATTTTACTAGTATGTTCGGTGATCTGTACAGGCCAACTATCATTGAGAACTTGGAGGATGGTGTCTGCAGCAGTGGACATACACACTTTAACACAAGATAACTCAGAGGTAGCCTTAGAGGAACTAACAGCCTAGAGGATGACTACATTTTCATGCTTAACAATAACTCTTGGAATGTGGATAAAAAAGTTAACATTGTGAACCTCATTCCAGGGTTTCTCAACTGCATGTATTAACATAGCATTATTGGATCAAACCAAGGGCTTTAGGAGATTCGGCCCGAAGCAATTCGCATTTATTTCCACCGAATTAGCCTTTGTTTATAAGCTCTGGACTTTGTGTCTTTGACAATGAAATAACTGTGAAAGTGTACGGTGTAGGGTCAGTAACAATGGCAATCAGTAATGTAGAAAATCAATGAGTTATACATGGCAAATTATTAGCGCTCTTATCACCCTCTGATTTATATGAGTTTACCCTTTCCCCTACTGCCAGTCTCAACAAGCTCATACTAGCAGTAGGTGAAGTAGGGGAGTGGGCCTCTTCAGTCCCTTGTTACTCTGCTGTGGCATACAATATATTATACTTCTCTGTTCTTGACTCAGGCCAATTTAAGGCCGCCCGTGCAGGCAATACAATGAAAGTACTTCACTCCCACCTATGCTGTATATAGGGTGGGTGTATACAGTCTATATATAAAAATGTCTACGTGTTTACAAAGATATGTTTTCTTTGGATTCAGAATATCCTGCTGTTTCACTTTGGGTTGCATATCTTTATACCTTTATTGAAGCTGCTATACCACCTCAGATATATAGATAGTTCACGTTATGCATGTTTATACAGGACCTCCCTAGTGCAGTGTACTGTGTGACTTTTAACTGCCTTAGATTTGATATATAGATCAGAATAAATAGAATGTTTCCAGCATTCTATTCAGCACTAAATTACACCAAATAGGTAGTGCCATCTACAGGGATACACCAGGTAGAGTTGATCACCAAACCCAAGAAGATAAATGATAGTTGGAATTGGAGTCTTGTATTGCACATATCAAGAATCTCTTGCTAAAATAAATGGCAGATAATAAGAGAGAAAGGGCTACACAATCATATGAGATACAAATGAAGAAAATGTAGGTTTGGGTGTGCCAACTGGTATAGCAGCTTTAAAGGTGTTCCTATAGACTGGGGGCCAGATAGATAAGGTCCTGCAGGGGTAAACTGCAGAGGTCAGATCTCAAGTTTGCAGTCCATCACCTTTTTTCAAGCTTAAGCAACCATCATCACTTTCTGAACACCCCCGTGACATGGAGATCGGTTTAGGCCCACTAAGACCCACCCAGTGTATCAAGCACAATGGGAGGAGGAGAGATGGTTTAGTGATTTATACCCCACTTTGAACAGCAGGTATTGTGTGGCCACTGCCCACTATCCACAATAGCATGACCCAATTGTCACCCCGAGCTACTGACCCATGGGCAGGCAGTCGATAAGGGTGCGCCTTGCGTCATCCAGGGCTGATCTGATTGCCTCACGTCCAGCAGCTGCCCAGCCCAATTGGGCTTAAGGACCTTAAGCATGGCTTTGCCCATTGATCCTGTCTTTGATCTACCCTGAGTAGCCCTAGGCTGTAGGTGGATCTATATCGGGGTGACCCCTGAGGTAACACAATCCACAGGTGAGGACTCGGTATACATACTCGGGCCCTCCACACCAATCTCCTCACGTGTGTCATATACCTAACAGGTTGATACCTGCCTTTGTTCGTGGCCTTAAAAACTGTGTAAGCAGGTTATCAGAC
The DNA here is from genome assembly GCA_947462335.1 of Harmothoe impar. Classification (NCBI taxonomy): domain Eukaryota; kingdom Metazoa; phylum Annelida; class Polychaeta; order Phyllodocida; family Polynoidae; genus Harmothoe; species Harmothoe impar. Next base: position 65,959,531 of record OX381705.1, on the reverse strand, counting down.
ACATATCCACCTCCCCCTCCGTCCACCTCCCTCCGCCGCTCCCACCAAAGAGAAGGCCCACTCTCTCTTCAATTTGTCAGCACGGTATTTAAACCGCACGGACTCTGTAAAGATAGCGGCGAAAGGCCAGAGGAAGTAAGGCCGACGCACGCGCTGTGGATGCCGTGTATATAGGAGGGAGGGGCTCCCTAGTGTGAGAGGATTGCACTGGGGGCTTTCCATGCAGTAGAGACACAGTGACAAGAGTGAGACTGTGTCACCCACGTAGGCAGTGCCTCCTCTCTCCCTCCTCCTTTAGTCACTGGTCAGGTTTTCAAATAGCAACAGTGACTTTTGAGTTATGCTGCAGGCATTCCCTGATTGATACTGGGAGGAGTTTTGGCCGTCATCTCTGGACAGCCCATCTCACCAGCATCTCCCACCACCTCAGTCTTCCCTCCCTCTGCACGGGAGGAGTACTACAGAGGCATTAAGGACTGACATTATACCTCAACCACCTGGGGAGCAGTGTGCCATAACCGAAACCAAATCAATTGCGAGCAATGATGGATGAGTGTCCTGGTGACTGCGGCGGCTGCTGAGACTGCTGGAGTTGTTTCTCCTGGGTTTGAATCATCTCCTAGTGCTACACCTACTACTTGCCCAGCTCTTCTCCTCCCTCCTGGTCCTGCCACCTCTCCTGCTACTACTACTAGCACTACTCCCACGACTTCAGAGTGTGGTACTGACACAGGGACGAACACACGTCCAGCTGCTGCAGTAGTGGCCTGGCTGCAGGCTCCTGGAGGAGGGGGTTGTAGAGCCCACACGAGGTGCAGGAGGAGGAGGGGGTTTGTTTGGCTACTGGCTGGCAGTCTGAGGGAGAGGAGGATAGTGGTGTGAGCAGGGTGGGAGTGTGTTGCAGTCGTCCTCCGACAGCCGCTTATTGCAGTGGTGTAGGTGTGGGAGGAGGTGTTGCCAACAACCCTTCTTGTAGGACCCTCTCCCCCCTCACTACTTCTCCTGCACATCCCCTGCCTGTCTCCGCCATCGTCAACCCAACCCAGCCACTCCCCCCTCCAACTGTGCTGTTGCAGTAGATGTGAGGCACTGGAGAGGCAGTCGGACCCCGCATGTGCTAATAACATACAGGTGAGAGGGAAGGTCGGGTGTCCTCACACCTGGCTGTACCTGGAGTACGATGTATGGAGCGTGTACCTTACCACAGCCTGGCGTCATGGCCTTTTAATCATGTCAATGGACACATGTACATAAGTCGTGGTGTAGTATAGTGCAGGGGAGTGAGTCAGTGAGACCGAGGAGTATATGTGAATGGCGGACGGGGCAGCATGGCAGGCCGGGCGGCTCCTCCAGGCCAGTTACTGCAGGCCTGGTGAGGCAGTAGAGTAACAGTACTGCTGTAATCGTGTTACTCAGTGTGTGGTGGGTGCTGGAGGCCGCAGGAGGGACGACTTTAAGGCCCAGTCAACGCCAAGTTGACCACACGACTCCATGTGCTGTAGTGTATAACGACCGGGCTCCACAGCAAGACCCCCCAGCACCCCAGGAGTTATCAGCAGTGTATGTGGAAAGGAGGAGTGGAGAGGTACAGCAAAACATGAGGTAGGGATAAGTGTACGGTCTCCTGAGCCCATCACTGTCGTCTTATCACTGCTTGGTCAGAGTACCACTAGCTACTGGAGGAGGCCGACATGCCCGTAGGTGGCTGGGCCTTTTCACCTTGTCACCAAGCATGGCAGGCCACTCCTGGCCCTCCTGGGCGTCAGCCCGATCTACAAGGGCTGCAACTCTTCTGCCCATCCTCCTGTTTCTCTCCTGCAGCCCCAGCCCTGTCTCCTCGGTGGCTGATAAGCCTACCTACACAGTATGTGCCCCTCCTGGGGGAAGGGCCTCTAACGTTGGGGATATCATCAAGATAGGAGTCATTCTTCCATACCATGGACGGTTCCCTTGGTCCTACTTAAAGGCTGGGCCTGGTATCCATTATGCCGTGGAGGCGGTCTGCAATCGAACCGATCTCTTGCAGGGTAAGACCTTTGAGATATACAGCGGCGATTCCAAGTGTTCCGATACCTTTGGGCCACTGGAGGCCATTGATATGTACCTGAAAGAAAAGGCCAATGTCTTTCTGGGCCCTGCCTGTGACTATGCAGTCGCACCCATAGCACGTTTCTCACCGCATTGGAATATACCCATAATGACAGGAGGGGCTTTGGTGACTGCCTTTAGTGACAAAAGGCAATACCGCCTAATGACAAGGATGTCAGGATCCTATGCTAAAATGGGTGAATATTTCATCGAAATGTTCAAACACTTCAACTGGGCCATCCCTGGTCTTATCTACAACACTAACCTTGGGAGGAGGCAGAAAATGGGTAAAACGGAATGTTTCTTTACCATGGAGGCCATTTACATGGCGCTTACACCTGCTTTTAAAAATAAAATCCCCGATCAGGATATATGGTATAAGGATTTTGATGAGAAGGGGACAGCTTACGTTAACTTCACCTCCATTCTCCAGGAAGCAGCAACAAGAACAAGAGGTAGGTGGTGAGAATAATAATGGATGGTTGGATCTCTACCGAGACTAAGAGGTGGGGAAGGGTTCAATAGGTAAATCGGTCACACAGAGATCGATGGGTCCGATGGTCATGATATACTATGTCACCACACTGTTACATTGTGTACTCGGTGAAATGGCAGGGAGGGGGATTTCAATGACACATTCAATTCTAACCACAATTCAGCTTGACATTTGCTGAGGTGGGGTTTGCTGTCTTCAACCCCTCTCATTTGGGACGTGCATGTACTACGACTGACTACTGTCTTCATGATTCGAATTATATATCATGGGGGATATATCATGTTTCACGGTATTCTACAATGTCTTGTCATGCATAGCACATCAATGAGGAATTGACTTTAACAGGTTATAATTGACAATATGAAATAAAGCACTTTAGTTTATAGTGTAATTTACCCCCCCCTCCCCCACCCCCACACCACCAGAAAGTATAGAAATTGGTCTCAATTGCCTTGTGAAAAGGCAATAACTCCTGCTATTTATGATATGAGAAAACAATCAGAGCTAGTGTCTCTATACAGAGTCATATAGGTGACGTGAATTGTGTCATACATTAGCTACGTTGGTGTACCTGGGTGATTTACCCAGGCTCTATTGGCTGCACGCTGAGGCTGTATTAGGTCATTAATAAGGCAGGTAAACACAGCTTGGTTATATATACCCATGATGCAAGGTCAGGGTAGGGAGATTGATCGGCCATCATGATATGGACAGGATGGGTGTCAATTAAGCAAGCCTATATGGTCCACTATTATAGGGTGGGTGTGGTGGTGATGTATCCAAGATAATGGTGGAGCCAGTGAAGGCATACCAGTCTTGGACTTAAACAGGGAGAACGGTTCTGATAAAATTATGTTTATGGGTCATTGGAAATTCATGCAGCTATTAAAAGGCTGATAGTACCATGCAAATAAGATATTTATATGTAGGTACCTTATATTGCCCGATATGATAATGAAGATTGCAAACTTTATGATGTTTAAGTATGATTGATTTTAGATGAGCCCAACCCCTGCATCAGCACACTGCATCTTTATTTATGTTTAATTAAGTGGCAAGTCCAGGAATATTATCTATTATAGGCAAAGTGCATCGAACTATATATTGGCCTGTAAGTTCTAAACATAATATTTAAAGGTGCTAATACAAGAATCAACATTTCATTGTAGTCATAACAACTGTAGGAATGAACTCAGAAGCCTGGTTGATGCTCGATCCTAGCCCTTGGTCACAGCTGTAATCCGTTGATGGACAGTTTATGATAGTAATCCTCTTGGGCATAGGATAATCCCTGCTCAATCTCTTTATCGGCAAAGCTATGTAATCTAACACATTGATGATGTCATATACGTGCAAGCCTGGAGCCGCTATGTCATAGTGCGGCCCGTCTGCAATTAGCAGCTTGATGATATTACTGCATAGTGGCCCTGTCTCCCTCTGCAGACTCCACTACCACTCCACGGCTGGGAAATATGCATGGACATCCGCCATGTATAACTTGATTTTCCCGCCCTGTACTGGGCTAAGTGAAAGCCCTGGACGCTCTGAGCTGCCTTCATGGTGGTAATTAAACGCAGCACGGTGCCATAATTAATTGGCAGCCGGGGATATGATTTGTTGTGGGAATGTGATGATGTGCTAATCGATATCCATCACATATACATATAGCGTGGCACGTACAGTCACCCATTGCTGTAGCTCCTACCCAGTCTCTATTGAGGAGCCCTGAGCTGCTCATTTCACTGGCAGTGCTCTGCAAGCAGCTCCTACTTCCAATCTAATTAGGCAGGTTGATGTCTTTACCTAAGTAAATCAGTTTTTGTAAGTGTAGATCAGACAGCCCGTTAGGAAAAAAGCTATGCATATAACCTGGTGGCTGTCTCCTCAATTTCATGAGCAGCAGTGATTGATTCTTCACTTGCTTACTGGAAGTAAAGTCCCTGGTGCCAAGTAGTATGAGACCGTACAGCATGAACTCAAGTGGGGATTACTACCATTATCGACCATGCTAAAGTTATGGTACAACTTATAGAAGTTTTAGACTTTGGGTGGATATTTTCAAATCAACCTGTAGGTAGGACCACATAGTCATAGGCCTTTTGGCATACATTACTGTAGGTTCATTGTAATTACATGCACACATCTGTGTAACTAAACTTGGGTGTTGGGGTGGTGTGACATCCAAGGTTACCTGTTTGCTCTCCAGTCATTACCCCCAGGTGATCCACTCCTAATCCTGTTACATAATAGCCACCAACATACATACCTCCTCTTACCTTTACTCACAAGCAACCCGCATTAAGCACACACCTCTGACCTCCCCCTCACCAACCCTCTTGACACAGGTCCCACACTGAATCCCATCCATACAGAAACTGTAAACTTTCCTATAGACCTTAGCTTGCATAGTGGGTTAGTGGTCACTCACTATACTGTAAAGGGAATGACATGGAAGCTATGGCTGGTCGGAATGAAGGTAATGTTGTGGGGTAAGTGACAGGTACATGTCCCACACCCTGACAGATATCCAGGTTACCGATGAGGCATATCCTCAGGGCCTGTCCCATTGGGCTGTCAAGTAATATCCCACTGCCACCCAGAGTGAGGATTTATTTGGCATGATGAGAGACTTGCTGTGAAAGGCTTGATCCCTGCCAGGTTAAATCCTACTCCTACATCCCCCCTCTCCATCTCTACACACACACACCTTCGCGCTGAACTAAGAGCAAGCAGCGTGCTCTGTTTTTAACTCCCACCCGCTTCCTCCCCGCATGCACCCCCTCTCGCTCTCAGTCATAAAACATAACAGAGTCATGTTGCCATCAGTTCTCCAGGAAGTTCTTCTTCAGAGAAGTCATAAGAAAAGGGGTCGGAAACTTCAGAAAACAGTGAGCAGCAAAAACTGGGAATTAACCTGAGGGAGTGAGCAGCTCCAAAACAATGCAAAAGGCATTTTGACATTGAAGTTGGGATTTTGAGCCTGACAATCATATTGACCTGTCGAAGAGGTGGATTATTTATGGGCTTATTTAATTCATGAGTCTATAAACAGGAGACAATATATTTAGTGCCACGATCAGTTGACAAGCCTACCCTATTATTGGCGGTACTAGACTATATATAGTGTCTCAAGCTGATGCTTCTGTCTTATGATAAAATTTAAATGTCATTAGATATCACATGTAACTTTCATCTCCTGCTATTCAAATGTCAGACCACAAAGCTTTTAACCCTTCCTTCTAATTCACTGTACAATATCATTAGTGTTTTGCCAAGAGACATTCACTAGTTTGTTCCATAATCGTATTAGCCGACATACGCGATAATATTCCCTGACCTTTCTATAAGGAGCATTTGTTTCCACCTTAACTGATCGGCATAACTTAGATTTAAATGTGAAATGAAATGTAAAGCAGTCATTGGAGGCTCCTGAAGACGGACTGGACCAGCCCGAGAGCTGCATGAGAGCTACATGCAGGTTCTCTTTTAAATATTTTACTGTACTAAACAAAATAAAATGATGAAGGAATGATACAGCCCTTTGAGGCGTGTCTTTGAAGGTCCCCCTGGCTGTATAAAAGTGATGAAACTGCAGACTCATGCACTTCCTGTGAGTGTCCTAACTCAGCCCTCAAGTGAACCTCGGCCTTTTCGCATCGGCACTATGGGGGTTGGGGGCATTTCCGCTAGCCTCAAGGTTCCCTTCTTGTACATGTCCTGATTGCCAATATACCTTGACATTTCCCCCGCATGCATGACATGTCTTTGATACAATGTCCTACCTGTACCTGCCTCTGGATTTGATGCTACTCATCTTCTCATCTCCTCTATGGATGTGGCCCTGGGCATGGAGTCATTACCATAATCATAGGATAATAGAACTCGGATATGGGATTATTTCTTTTTCCTTCCTCAGATCCGATGTAACTTTGATAGAAGCAGCTTTTGAGAGATTGTAAGCCAACAAGATTAAAACCTGTGAGTTATTGGCTGAGAGACAATAGTCATAGTGGGACAGATGCAACCAATGGCTGACAGGAAAGAGCTATAGCGGGACAGATGCAATCAGTCTCTTTCCCATGCCATTTACTGTCGCATTCCAAAGGCTGTTTACAGGAGCATCCAGCCCCTTGTTGTGATAGCTGTCCCCCGGCCTGTCCACCCTGTCAGCGGTGGTCAGTCCCAAGGTCAGTCTTAGGGTCACCAATAGGCTGTCTCTATATATATGGAGGACTAATTTGGTCCATCCCTTCTTCCCTCTGTAGTTATCAAAGATCAGCCCTTGCTGTCTAGTCTATTGTTCATCCCCTGGAGCCTCTGCAGTCAGAATATATGGGATGTTCTTATGGGGCTCAGACGCATTGAGTGACTGAAGTGATAGGCCTACTTGACAGTTACCAGAGGGTCGATACTTTACATTTATATATTAAAATAAATCTGGACATAGGAAGTATGGCGTGGCCTATAAAGTGGATGTTAATGCTGGGGGCTATCTACTGATTCAGCATCCTACATACCTCTAACATGTGTTAATAGTATACGGTGTACAGAATAGGTACACCTGTGGAAAACCTGTGGAAAAATCTGGCGGAATACATAGAGGGATTGGATGGAATGCAGACTTGAGTTTAGTAGGGTCATGGACCTGCAAACATAAGTTAACATCCCGGGTTAACATGTTCACGAACAGAAACACGCACGGCTACACGTAACTGACCGGACTGGCCTCCAAGATAAGATGGTCCAAAGTGCAAAATCCTGTACTCAAGCCTAAGGCAAGACATGGGCTTGTAAACACACTCATTAATCTTTGGGTATTCGGCTTTCAGACAAACAGTGAGCTTCCTCAAATTCTATGTGAGAGTAAAAAATAATTAATTTCATCTTGTCGAGGTGACTAAAGGTAACACAGTTTGCCCGTGGCAGGTTTTCCTATTTCTTCTTCATGTTCATATTCTTTTGATTAGTTGAGGTGTTTCAATTTGAGAAGTGCCTCAGGGCCTTGTTGAAATTGTACGAGGGGGGATGCGAGCCACGTAAATGATTTAAAGGAGGAGTCATTATTTAACAACAGGAGGGGTTTGGGGGATTTACGCCCTTCCCCCATTCCCATTTAGAGGGGGTCAAATTGCTTTGCCCTGCTCCAAATTCACCCCCCCCCCTCCGCTAAAGGATTTGGCGTATGAAGTGTCAACCAATTGCCTTTACCTATAGAGCTCAATGTTTTCAGTAGTTTTCAAACGGATTCCGTCGTTCATTCTTCTTCTATATGATTACATTCTACCAAAGTATTGATATCGATATTGATCTGATGAAGTGTAGTTAATACGTACTCGTAAGTATATATCCTATGAGCTCCGGTGCTGCGAGCTATAGTCTAGTGAACTAATTAGAAATTAATCCTGCCAATAGTAGACGGATATTCACTGAGCCTATTCTATAGATGGATAATCCTTAATGGGTAATATATTGTAATCCTTGTGAGTTACTTCACGTGGGTATGTCTGGCACTTCCTGACGTAAAATCTCCGTCAGACGTTCGGCCACCAAACCCTTGGAATTCAGAATCGTGAACAGAATTGGCCTTTCATGAGAATGTCAATAGAATGTCCAACGGTATTTTGACATGTTTGTGGAGCATGCTGAATTTAGATGGCTCTACTGGCCCCGACTGGACTGCTTATTTGCCTTGTCGCACGGTTACTGATGGACTTGGCAGTGTAGTCTAGTTAAAACACTCTCACTGATAATGGAGTCATACATTTTTCCCTTGTTTGATTAAAGTACAAACAACAAAGGGTCCCAGTCCCTGTCAGTTCTGTGAGCTCTATGTAAAGTGCATACATACATAAAGCGTAAGGTAATATTTCTGAGATTAAGGAAAGGAAAAGGTTAGAAAAGCTATTGATACCTCAAAAGGAGATGATATACCCTAGCATATACATACCTTTTCGGTATTAAAAGTATGAATGTTCGCCGCCACCACTACACGTTGAAAAATGATCTTGAAATTTCGTATTTCTATGGCAATATTCCGACTGAACCTATTTATTTTCATGCATTAGATTGCAAAGAAATCTGTACTTTGTGTGTCTTAGGCAGAGGAGCACGACGGTTGGAGGCACACACACTTAATATTACACTGCATTGGCATGTACCTTAGTGTGTGTACACATAGACTTAACTGTGGTCAATTTCTACATTGTTTGTAGAAGGAATTTCTTTTAGTGGGTGTCTCATGATAATCTAAACTAGTATACAGTCCACTTGGGGAGTAGCCAAGACCAATGTTGGTCACCTGGGCCAAATGTTATTCATTGAAAAGAAGCACTCACGCAATCAAATACCCTCAGAGCGTATTAGTGAGTAGCTATGTATTTCAATAGTTAAACTCTTTGGGATGGGATCAATCATGTGTGGGGTCTTCCAAAGCCAATACTGATCCCATTAAAGTAAGGTCCCAAAAATAACACACCTAAAAGGTTTAATGTGTCTCTCAGGAGAATGACTTACTCATCCATAGATAAGCCTTAGGAGAAAAGCTGAGGCCAGAAAGAAAGAAAAAGAGTGTTTCAGGGCACCTGATCCTAGATTTTAAATAGGGCCGACCCTGGCATTGTTTTCTCAATGTTGGGGAATATCTTTTGAGTATGCATACTGCAGGAACTTGCTTTTTAACAAGTATGTCCTAAATATTGTGATACTCTACTTACTGGATGAAGAAGTAAGTCATCTTGATGATCCGCGAGTCAATGCGGCGAATCCAGGTAATTTAACAGTTTAAAAAAAGATGAAACGTCCTACCTACCTACCCTAATTCTCAGGACCAGATTGCCCGAGACACACCATTTCCCACCAAACCAGATTATGAATATTAATACATGCCACTTCTTTCCTCATTATGTCCACGTGGCTCACCCAGACCACTGGTGTTGATAGGAAATAAACATCATAGAATTCGATGCTTAGTGTATGCCTGATATCCATAGTAATAGGAATAATATCCACTACCCACACCTTTCTGTGCCATGAGCTATAGGCCTGCCATGGCAACGGGCTATCGTTTCCGTGAAGCTGATAATCAGGCACCTACCACCAGCCAACTTCAATCAGGGAAGGGTAGGGGGTAGGTTGGGAAATAATTGGCTATTTGGCATTTATCGCCTTATGGGGATATTATACCTGGAGAGTGCCATGTTGCACTACTACCAGTATCAGAAAGGAGGGGCGGATGGGGACTGGATTGATTTTATATTTGACCTTGTCTTTTACTGGCAGAATCAAACCGCAATTTTATCATTTTAATGGACAGAGTGCATCAGTTATTTCAAAATGATCTCTAATAACTAGGCTTATAGAAAGAATACTAATTCTATTAATCCAATAGTGATGAGGATCCAACCGTATACCCCTTGCTCAGGACACATGTTCGATGGCTGTCTCTAGGTGTGCGGGGGGAACCCTACCATCCGACTAGCTCAACTTAATCCAATATGTCGTGAACCTTCCTCCTGGGCTTCAATGTCAAGAAGAAGAAATGCCATTACACACAATCCAATCCAGGGGCTAAATTAGCACTCTCCCTCCCTGCACACATTCTCAAGGTCACCCCCCACCCGTTTTCAATGGCCTCAATCCCATAGTGCTACCCTGTACTGCATGTGATAAAGTTCCCTATTCACTATTTTGAAAGAAGATCAGACATTGCTATATTTTGATAATAATCTAATAGATGCATTTCAAATGTTTGGTGCAATAACAGTGACTATATATTGCTAATGTCCAGTCCTTATGGTTACACAAATCTTGCAGCACCATGCATGCAGCGGGGATGGCTTAATTCGTATCCCCCGTGCAGCAGTAATGGAAAAGGGTTGTGTAAACGCAGTGCTTGTCTTAATCTAGTTTGTGCTTGCAGTGTTTGCAGGCCTGGGTTGACACAGAGGCTCGAACTTCATGATCCGCCCAACATGGAGGGGGTGACAGTGTTTGTGTTTGTACACCCGTGTCCAGAGAGCATACACCACCGCTCCAGTAGGCTTACCACTCAGCCATACAACGAGCAGAGTACTGTGTTCCCCATGAATAGCAGTACTTCTATATGGACACACACACACCATGATCAAGTATATACCTTTATAAACCCAACATTTCCTTTATTTCCCTCCAGGACATTGATTCAAGGCCCATTAGATTTTGTTGCCATTGAATCTACTGGTTCAATACTTGCTTCAGAGGCCGTTTTGAATAGAAGCAATGTAGGAGAAGAATAACACTGTTTACAGGTGATAAAAGTTTACACAACAGGTTTCACCAGGATAATACTCTGAAGTAGTATCACATCTGTGTTCTTTTCATTTCTTCATTTTCAATGGTCACCACACCAGGCCTGTAACTATGTACTCCACGCGCAATGAGTGTGTGTTAGGAATAGGAAGGTAACATCAACTGCAATAGTATTATCGTATTAGAATCACCACATTAATTTGACATTATTAGCAGAATGGCAGATTCATAAAGTCTGCCTCTTGGAGGACAGGCAGCAAAATGTTAACAATCATCCTTGAAACTCATGGAATTTAATCTTGACCTTTCCCATGGGAAAACCTAGAGAGCTTGTTTTGCTCCTGGAAACATTCCCTATAAAGGTCATGGTAGTGAAATGATAGTGGGTGTCATGTTTGCTGCTGTGAGTGACTTGAGAGCCACACTATGATATTAATAAGTTATTATGTTAGTGGTGTTATACAGATGGTAATATGACTACTATTGCAGTGACCGAATTTCAGGGGAGGTTGGGAATGAACTGCCACAATCAGGTTAATCTGTATGAGGTGACAGGAAATAATAGTTTGTCTGATCTCATCTTTTATCTGTCAATCTATGCCAATCTGCAGATCCGTTATGGATTAGTAGAAATGCTAGCTTGTTTCAACTAGAATTAACATGCAGAGACTTTCATACTAGTTTCCAATTAAACTCTGATTTCTTATTATCTAACACAGAAGGATGCCAATTACCTTAAATAAGACTGTGTCTCAAGAGGACTAGTAGCTGAGTTCTTCCACTCAGTCACTAACTACCTGTTTAAAATAACACGGCTAATACCAGAAACCGAGCCTTGTGAAGGTTGTGTCCTTGATCTTTAAACGGGAATTCCATTTAATAGACCAAGTTCCCCCGTGTATAAGTACCACTTTTGATATTAACGTTATTGTTTACCACTGACTACACCTGTACAGGACAAAGCAGAGCTTGTCTCTTACCAGTATCACTGCGTATACAGCAAATAAAAAAGGCCACTTTTATTAAAACGGAAAGGCTTGCATATCGATTTAGTGTTTGCCTCATTTCGTGAACAGGTCGGGATGGCAGTGATTCTAACAGTTCAGAAGAATCGCTACAATCTCCAGTTTGCATATGGAACAGGGGAAAGAATTACATGTAATGTACATGGAATGTACATTCCCCGATGCAATAACACCCATTATCAATTTCTACATATCATCTGTAACGTACATTATTCTAATAGAGATCATGGGTAGACCTACAACCTTCGTATAAATAGTACATGTTTGTTTGTTTGTATTTCTTTTATTTATCCTGGCAGGAAGTATGGTCTGGCAGACCGTGTTACACTAACACCAGCATTTTCCGATGGGCGGAGGTAATAAAAGGCATCTAAGCCTTTGTGTTCTGAGGTAAAGTAGGAAAAGGCTCATTATGGAGCGTGTTCCTACCATGTATTACTTACCTATACTTTATAAAGTTTATGTGTTAGAATTTTTTATTATTTCTAATGGCCAGAGGGCCATTTTTAGGTTAGTATACAATTCGAGTAATATTTTCTTCATTTGAAGATAGAGAAGAGAAGAGAAGAGACCCATGCTATGTAATAGCCATGGGTAGAGTAAAGAGAGTTACGAAGGTCTTTTTCAATACTTGTTTTGTATCCAGTTAAATATAACTAAATACATAATTGGCCAATGCATGCTGGTGTGTTTCATTAGAAACACACCCCCGTGCATTATGGCCCGTATGTGCAAGGGCTTACTTACTTTTACTTATGCTTCTTATATGTCTAGGTGGGGTGCCAGGGGGGGGGGGCGCGGGAGGGGAACAGAACCGAAAAACCAGGGGGGGGGGTACTCAACGCTCAACCCTTGGGATATCTGGAAAGGTCTCAATCTTAGCTTTGTATATTCCATCATTCCATTGTTTGAATTGACTTGTTTCTACCATAGCTCTTGTGTCAGTGCCAAAAGAGTTCCATCTTGTAGCTAGTCTGTACTCCAAGCTTTTCCTGTAAATAGGGTTTAAGGGCCTAATGACCTTTAACAACCTTTCATCATGAGCCCTGGTTCTTATAGGTCTCCTATCTATCAGGGTGATATTAAGAGATTGTATGAACGCTTTATGTGACAAATGATACTCCCTCCTATCATCCATGTAGTTTAGGTCCGCTATTTTTAACAGCTTCTCAGTGTTAATTGTACCCCTATGGCAAAGAGCAGTCCTTAGGCTTTTGTTAATAGCATTTTGCAATTTTAATATGTGAGTTTTGTTTGCAACCATATAGCAGATGTCCCCATAGTCCGGTACAGGTAGAATCATTGTTTTTAGAACATCTACAGCTGCCATGTGCTATCAATATTACAGACACACACCAGCTTTGATCAGTATCAATATGGAAATAGCAGACAAACATAGGTCTCATGAACGGTGCGTGGCACAATTCAATCTTATACGTGGACGTATGCATGTCATGCCAGTACAGAGCCAGAACTGGGACTCTCAGCCCGTCTGTCTGTTTGTCCCAGGGACCTACCAATAGGAATAGTTTGATTAAATCGGTGTCCAAGGCATAGGACAAACACTCTTTCATAGCAGACTAAATTAGGGCTACTCTGAGAATGGGCTATGCAAAATTAGCAGTTCAATTGTCAGCTACCACGGCGATGGGGTGCCTTGCTGCTAATATTTTAAGGAAAGATCAATAAATGACGTCAACTGCTGTGGGCAGTTATTTTTGAGACCAGTGGATCCCATGCAGAGCTAAACATGTGTACAGCGGTGTCTCCATAAGTCGGTCTTCTATAAGCTGGTCGTTAAGAAACTCTCCTAGTGAGACATGTAGATATAATATCCCTAGTTAGGTAAATGCTAAAGTCATGTACATTCACAAGTCTGCTTCGATAATTATCCATATGATATTTATGTGACGCTATCCTTCAACATGCGCCTACACATTAAGAATCACACAGACCTTATGCATGTGACCTAGTCAACCCTTCACCTGTCAGACTATACTAGCTGTATCAGGTAACATGCAATGTGGGGGCTCCTACTGCTACACGATCATATGCCAGAGTCCTTCTATTATCACCTAGTTAATACAGCCTCAGGTTTCTGTATGGAAGGCGTCACTTCTTAACAAAGTATGTGTGGAACATATCAGGGAGTATGTGGGCGAGGTTGTTACCTGTAGGAAGATGTAAGGTTATTCTTCTTACGGTTAATCTTGCATGGTAATTGATAATCCGATTGGTCCTGGCCCTCATAATTGTTGAGAAAATCTGCCTTATTTATTTCTTGACTATATCAATGTATCCCAACTATTTAAATCAACAAAAAACAAGTCAATTACCTTGCTCTGTGTAAACGCACACGTCTGCGTAAACTATACACTCTAAGAAATGTGTGTTGCGGGAACATGCATAAAGAGCATAACAAACAAGAATTTGCAACACCCTTTTTGAGATCAATACATTTTTTGCAACAGGTGTGTAATATGTAGTGTGTTACAAAAAGAAATGTGTTAGAAGTGGCCGCGGAAAAGCGTGTTAAAAAGTGTCTATTCTTAAAGTGTATAGTAACATGTTGCATTGAGATTATTTACTATGGCTGAGTTGATGTTAGCGATTTGGTGGTAGCAACAGCAATGAGTTATGCTAACTAACTCAATGTCTGTGGTAGTAGGGAACTAGCAGTTAAAGGTTGTTTGTGTTGCCCATGTGACCTATATTATGAGCTCAACCGCTGCATTCTTGTATATTTAAGATATACACCCGCTGTAACTATTCTAAGAGAATTACCATATTACCTTCAATATGTCTTTATTTGAAAAAAAGAGCTCATCACCAATCATATTGTGCAGCCTTTTCATTCACCATTGCTATCAACAGCTTAGTCAGAGCTAACCTCACGAGGGTGGGAATGGGGATGGGATGAGAATAGAAGACACACTTGGGGTGGTAGGTAATAAATCCACCTCCTGGTCACTCACCTGTATCGTATACCACACCTAGCGGGTGTCTACCTGTCCATCTATAATGTAGTGTGCACACCTGGACTAATCACCTTACATGCTCACATTACAAACATGCGTGAGTTGTACTATATCTGCACACTGCTGCACGCTACCAGGCAAAAAGTAGTGTTTGCCTCATGATACCAAGTATACGATATATGAGCTATGCTAATCAAATTATGCAAAGGGGAAAAAGGCCTTGTTCATATAAACGATGCTCAACCCTTGTTGTAGGTCACTGTGTGCATGGTACATCAAGGGATGAATGTTGTTGACCTTGTCTGTTTGGATAATGTGTGCTATGCCTTTTTGTATCCAGCATGGCACGACTAGCCTCCTTCAAATCTCTTGTCCTGTTTGTCTGTCTGCGTCTCTTTCTATATCTGCACACAGAAAAGTAAAGGTGTCAACTGTGTCTCCCACGTGGCTCTGGCAAAAATGGAGTGTCAAACAGCCATTGACTCTGCTATTGACACTGATAGCAGAGAGTCAACTCAAGTTAGCACTGATAATAGAGAGTCAACTCAAGTTGACCCTTCATATAAGCAGCGTCATTAGCTGTTCGACTCTCTATTCTACCAGAGCCACGTGGGAGACACAGTTGACACCTTTACTTCTCTCTGTGTGTCTATTTCTACATCTGTCTATGTTTGCCTCCGTCTGTGTCTGTCTGTCTGTATGTGTCTTTTTTCTGTCTGTCTGTCTGTCTCATTCTGTGTACTCTCTCTCTCTCCCTCTCTCTCTCTCTCTCTCTCTCTCTCTCTCTCTCTCTCTCTCTCTCTCCCTCTCTCCAAATCCTCTCTCTCTCTCCAACTCTCTCTCCTCTACTCTCTTCCTCTCTCCATCTGGTCTATGCTGAGCAGTGTTAATCTCTCGCAGATTCCTGCTTGCCAACTATACTATCTGCTCCGCATACCTCTTGGCTCCCTCACACATCGTGTATGTTATTCCCCATCTTCACCTCCTGGGTGGGACACAGACTGACAGCCCATGTTTGTTTTTATTTGTGAGCTACATGCACTTGTAGCAGCCGCCTGTTCTATATACAAACAGACAGTAACCACAACTCAGGGCTTCTTTCCAGACTCATATGCTGGCAGAACATAGCCACAAATTAAGGCCCATGCCAGATGGCCTACTAAGATGCTATGAATCTCCAGAATCGTTTGCCAACTGACTCAGTGACTACGTATACACCACCATCTCAGGTTCAAGGATGGCAATGACTCTGTGGCTGTATGTTGGTCTGGTCATGCTTCAATATGGCTTGTCAATAGTGGGATGTTGACTGTGGCCATTAACATAGGTGTCTATGTATCTGTAATGGTAGACACATACACGGGTTTACTCGATAGCTATTGCTTTACAAAACATTTGGGTGGTCAAGGGGAAACCGTTTAATCACCTTAAAATTACTACTCTGCTTCAGCAGCGGGATCTTTGTATATTTATGTACTTGGTAACCCCCTGTTTCATGCAGTCTACTGTAGTTGCTGGACTACTAATGGCCACCGTCCACTGGGGAACTTCGGCCGATAAGACCCCTACATTCCCCACATAACTTCGGCCGATTAGAGCCTAGTGACGGTAGCCAAATGCTGTGCTCTTGCAGTTGTGCATTAGTTGATGTACATATGGCATATAGTAATTAGATGGAATCGTCTGCTCATCTATCAACGATAGTGAATATAAGGGCAGACAATGTTATACAAAAAAAAGAGAAAGGTAAATAGTTGGACTAGCACCACTGACATTAGATAGCCAAGAAGTAACATGATAAGTTATGATCTTCATGTAGGCCATGAATGTGTAGCAAGACAAGTGAAGGAAGTAACCACTTTGAACAGGGGGCACTGGGGGTACAGGGGTTACAGGGGGTAGGGTAACCATGATAGGTTGCCTGCTCCATGAGGTGTATAGTCCAGACCAAGGTGTACACATCATCGCCCATATAAATGGAGTGACGAAAGCCCAAGCTCGACTCCCTCCGTCCGACACTGACAACCGACTCATCTCTGCGTGTGTACCCAGGGCGTGTTGAGAGGTGGAAAGAGGAAGGGTGAAGGAAAGGTGGATGTCAGAGGATGGTGGCAGGGTATGCACAGGAAAGGCAGGGACAATAAGGAAGAAAGGGCAATAGCTAAAACAAAGGCTTGTCAACGTAGAATGGCAGTGGTGAACAGTCCTGAAATGGTGGGATGGTTAGCAGCTAAATCGCCCAGACGGAATGGCAAAGAGGCAGAAGGCAACAGGTCTATACAGTATAAGTAAGCTTCAACGTAGGAAGGGACAGCTACCAAAACATACCCGAACTGAGTTTCCTTTAAACAGCTGGATCAGGACGTAGATTGCTGACACGGATGACTGACTTACTGACCCTGAACCCAGCTCCTCACCCTTTTACCATCCTCCTAGTCCTCCTCTCCCAAATACTTGCCACATAATCGTGACTATTTCTATTCCTCTCAGACATCGGTCCTTGGGACCTTTGAAGCCTTTTACTGCTCCCCTATAGGGTGACTTGCAAAGGACTTCTTTGGGGTGGCGCTCAAGTATTTAAGTCCGGAGGCCTGAAAACATCCCGGCTATATTCAGACTCCATAGTAGGTGTCGCTTCGCCTTGTAAATGCCATGTATTCACTCTTTACTTCAATTCAATGGGAGTTAAACCTTACCAATCTAGGCATAGAAAGGGAGCACTAAAGGTGTCCTTCCTAAAGGTATTTGGCTTTTCCATGAAGGAATGCGATTCCACAGTTCTTATCGAAAATAACTGACTCCACCTCAGAGTGGAAATACCTCTGAGCCAATTGGTTGTCATGGTGGATTACAACTGAAGGGAGGGACTTCAAGATGTGTTTTCCATAGTTGGTATCTCCTTCCACTTGAGTTTAAGCTGATATGTACACACTGTTTCTCAATATTCTGCTCTCTGGGTGTGTAGCAATATGATATTAATAATACTATGTATATTGTATAGGTCAACCATGGTGGTAGCCAATATACCAAACGATGCAGTCAGTTCTGTGCACTTTGCACGTGTGGTATATAATAGCTGATGAGCGTGCAGAACACGTAGGGCGGATGTACACGGAACTGACCCGGAAGTACTACATAATCCACTTCCGGCAGTGCCTTGCTATTCAGGTCCTATTGGTAGGTCGTCAGTAAAGGTCAGACCAAGACCTAGGCCACTTGTAGAGACTAATAATCAACGGATGCCTCTAGCTTACCATGCTCTTGTGTCTTGTTCCAGTGCCCGACAATTTATACCATATAGATACTCTCCTTTCAGCCAGTGCCCGACATATTAGGCTAGTACACCTGTCGTCTATGAGATACACTGGAAAGATATCATTGGCAGGGCCTACTGGTAGATATATGTGCCTCAATATACTGATACCGTAATTGCTTGGTTAAGCAGCACATCTTTGAATAAGGGCCACTCTTGAATAAGCGCCGGGTACAGGGGTATTGAAATAACTATTTATAGCTAAAAACTGTACATGACTCATTTAGGAGATTAATGATGCTTTATGTCCTTGTTATAAGAAGGCGTAGGGGTCATGCATTATCTTCAGGGGAGCCTGTATTTGCTGTGATCCACTGCCCACTTTCTGTCCAATATCCATCCAGATGCCAGGCAAGGATTCGGGATAGTGTCTAATTCCCACTCCTGTTTGGCGTCCACGATGCATACGTTGTGCAAATAATTGGATATCGATCACGACTCTTGATTATCCACCTAATTTACCTAAATTTCAATTTAGGTCCATAGCCATTTTGATACCACACTGATCGCTTCATGAACCCTTATCTCTGTTCCATAATCCCCTTAGAGGACCAGCTTAGAACTATATAGCGACTACCCCCCCCCCCATTACCCCATGTATACTTAGTTTGATACCTCATATCCTATTACAACTTCCAATAGCAATTTCGAGTCTCCCACCCACATTGCTAAATAGCCGATGAGGATTATGCTCTGAAATCAATAGACCTATCATTTACTTTCACGCTGGAAGGCAGCTAAACCTGGATTGCACCTAAATCCTATAGTGTCAGTACAGCAGTGTAGTAGTATACTACGTGTAGTATAAGCAAAGATGTATCATTACTAATTCCCCTTTAATAACCTTCTCTACTGGTGGCCAATATACTAAAGGATACCAGAACCTTACCTCCCCTGTAGACCATATGATAGTGAGAAAGGGAAAGTTGGGGACCGGGGGTCATAAATCAGAACTAAAAGGGTTACTTTTCCATACAAACCCTTTATAAGCATGACCCTATACACATTTATCAGCGTGCATAAGCCATTGGTTAAAGGTGGTTGAAATACACCCCCCTTGCCCCCTCCCCCCTCAATAAAGTGTTGCTTCTTATGCCCCTGTCTACACCATATTCCACCCACAAAGGCATACCATTTATCTTGTATGTTGCCCCAGTGCTGTAGCCACCTTCCCCTTATTTACATCAACCTCTCAATCTGCTAGCAGGAGATCCTTATGGCCCACAAGTAGCATCATAAATAACCACCGTAAACCAGCACTGTATTGCAGCAGTCAGGCTAATTTAGTCACGGGGTTGTGGTGTATATATTCACCTGGGTTATTGAAGACTATATTGAAGACTATATATTATGCACAAGATACCCTGTATACATGTAAACATGAACACAAAGGCCCCCGACCTTAGGCAAGGTCAGGGCCTGTCTGTACCCAAGCTTCAGCTGTTTGTTACCTCAGCCTGATGGTAATGGTTCTGGCAGGCATGCAATGGGAAACCAATGGTAACCAGTTGGTGTTACTATGTGGGTTAATAGCATCTTATCCCCTGTCAATCCCAGTGCCATGAAGTAATTGGGAATCCCCCGGGGAGGCTCAATCATCGAGGCTGTTGGGCAGGGTAGAGCCAGTCTTTACACCCTTTTAAGGTAATGTTAGATAAGACGGTAGAAATGTCAATAAAGACTGAACTCCACACAAAGTGTTTGAGCGCTCCAAGGTGGCCCTGCCGTGTACTATTATGTACATTGCACTGGATTATGATGATCTGGCATCTGCCTGTGCATATAGTATGTGTACACGTGTGTGTGCATAACATAGTATACATTTGGTCAGTCAGTTGCTAATGGAGTCGAAAGTATGCAATACATTCCGCCTGAACTCCATTGGCCTCAAATACATCTTTTGTTGTCAGAGAGGTACCCTACACATGCAGCTATAATGGGGATGTAGATGCATGTTCTAGCGTAGACATACCGTAACTTGCCAGGTTATTAGGCTAAAGTTTTACTGCAGTCTTAATAATACAAGCACTGGTACATGTATATATATATATCTTAGGGTATATACACTGATAATAAAAGCTATAGTCAGTACTGACTATACCACCATATTTTGACCCCCGTAGTCAGGTGATAACATATGTTAGTCACATATTAGTCATAAGATAGTCAGTAGTGACTATATGTGGATCACACAAATTGATGATGTCACAGGAATGTGTGCACAGGAAACAGTTAGGATTCAAAATTGAATGCTCAACTGACTTCAGGTAGGCACTTTTTATTCTAGCTAAACTACCCGTTTACACATTTCCCTGTGCATTAGCTCTTGTGTTAATGTTGAGTATATTTACTTAAGGCATCATAGGACACAAGCATTCTCAATTTTGATTGAAGTATCATGTGGTTTTGTTCAAAAGCTGATC
Organism: Harmothoe impar; assembly: GCA_947462335.1. Classification (NCBI taxonomy): domain Eukaryota; kingdom Metazoa; phylum Annelida; class Polychaeta; order Phyllodocida; family Polynoidae; genus Harmothoe; species Harmothoe impar. The sequence continues at coordinate 65,938,922 of OX381705.1, read as the reverse complement.
ATGTAACTGTGGATCTCTAGGCTTCCAGACTAGAATATACAGAAGTTGACTGGGTGAAGGGTTATAGTGTGCCAGGCATATGGCCCATGCTCATCTACTTTATCCAATGGTGCTAGGGCAGGTACCGCCGGACATCTACCCCTGGACATCTACCCCCGGACATCTACCCCCAGACATCTACCCCCAGACATCTACCCTCAGACATCTACCCCTGGACATCTACCACCTGAGAATCTACCCCCTAGGACATAAAAGTCCAGGGGATAGATGTCCAAGGGGTAGATGTGCTAAACATGCTAAACATTACCACAACATCAACACCTGGACTTCTACCCCTGGAAATCTACCCCCTAGGACTTCCCCCCCCCTAGGACTTTCATCCCCTTAGACATCTATCCCCTGGACTTTTACTTCCTTACAACTTCTACCCACTAGGGCATCAATCCCCTTAAACATCTACCCCCTTTACCCTCTAGGACTTCTACCCCTGGGGACAGCAACCCCCTCCAAATGCTCATGATGAGTCATATCTTGTGGAGGGAGTAGATTTCTCCAGGAACATCCGACATCTATCCCTGGACATCTACCCCCTGGGAATCTACCACCTAGGACTTATATCCCCTTCGGCACCTATCCCCTTAGGACTCTACCCCCTAGGACATCCACCCGCTTGGACACCTACCCCAGGACATCTGCCCCCTTGACACCTACCCCAGGACATCTGCCCCCTGGACATCTACCCCCTAGGACATCCACCCTCTTGGACATCTACCCCCAGACATCTACCCCTAGACATCTACCCCCTGGAAATCTACCCCCTAGGACTTTTATCCCCCTGGATATTGATTCCCTGGGCTTTTACTCCCTTAGGATTCTACCTCCTAGGACTTCCACTCCCTTGGACACCTACCCCAGGATATCTATCCCCTGGGACATCTATACCCCGGGACATCTACCCTAGGAGATCTACCCCCTTGGACTTCCACTCCCTTGGACACCTACCCAGGACATCTATCCCCTGGGACATCTATCCTCCCGCACATGATATGACTCAAACATATGGGTACTAGAGAGTAAAGGTAAAGGTAGATGCCCCAGGGGGTAGATGTCCAGGGGGTAGATGTCTGGGGTAGGTTCCAAGGCAGGGGATGTCCTAAGGGGTAGAAGTCCTAGGGGATAAAATTCCAAGAGATAGATGCCCATAGGGGTAAAAGTCCCAAGGGGTAGATGTCCTAGGTAGTGGTAGTTGGCCTGGGGTAGATGTCCTAGGGGGTAGATAGTAGGCCCTAGGGTAGATGTCTTGGGGGTAGATGCCAGGGGGTACTTGTCCTAACTTATTGTCCTGCCGTCTCATGATAGACTATATCTATTGGTCAGTGTGACTACTTTAGAGCATGAAACTTGAAAGCATTACATTCATAGTCACTTGACTATATATCCCAAATCAGCTCTTTTAATGCATGACTATAGGTTGACTATATGACTAACTTACTATAGACATGGGTGACTAACTTGGTATAGCCGTTTTTTCTACGTTCACATGACTATAGAAATGTACTCCGTAGTGACTAACATATCCAGGGCTATTATTATCAGTGTAGGTACCATCATCAATACAAATTCTAAGCTATGATGATTCATGTTTTATACATTGAAACACAGTTTGCATCGTGTCATCTCACCATTTAAAATACCCGCCCTGTGTAAAGTGGGTGAGTACTTGTACACACATCATGTTCTGTGATTTACCGCACTATGTATAATACCTTTACAGAAAGTGTCAAATTTGGTGTTTACCGCTTCACGGTCTACCCTTTTAACGTGTGGATGTCAGTCTGACATCATGGCATAATGTACAACGGTATTACCTGCATCACAAGTATACAAAAAATAATGTGTCTGGTAATAACTGGCATTACATTCACAACCTTTCCCAAACTATTTGACTGACCGATATTCCTAATGTTAGTTAATATGGAATGCATGGTCGTGGTCAATTTACAAAATGTAGCTATGTCACCTCAAACACTCACTTGTATGTCGTGACTACGATTATTAACACTGAAACTATGGGATGTGCAGGTAATGATACCAGAGTATAGAGGCTAAACCTTACTGACAGAAGCAGACTCGTGAAAGAAAACACCATAAGCGAATATTTTGACACTACTCCCTTACATCAGAGACATACTCTGTCTTAAGACTCCACCCGATGAGCAGCTCCTGGTGCAGGTCCAGGTCTCTCTCTAACCCCCTTGTGCCTCATGAGCTACTCCCTCCTGTTGTGAGCTGCTCTATGCCCTGGAGGTGGAACAATATTGTAGAGTATCCATCACGGCGTGGGTGGGTGACGCAAGCCGCCCTGCCCACCCGGGGTAATTGACGGCCAGAATCGGTTCTCGCTTCCGGATTTGCAACTGTCTGGGCTACAGTGAATCTATGGGTCGTTGTATCATGTAGGCATCGTCTATAATACATCAATGGGGTTCTATGGCTTAGGCCGCAGAAAGTTGTGTCTTTTAGGCAACATGGCCTCCAAATTATGGTAGATTAGCCGGAGGTCTGTGTTAACTAACCTGCAGTCGAGAAAGTAGAGCAATGAATCGAGTACGGGTTACAATGTTGATTCGTGGATCTCAATTTTAACTCGCAGATTGCAATGTTGACATGCGAATTGCAAGGTCAATAGGCATACTTCCAAATCGACTATAAATTTAAAAAACAAAAACATTCGAAATCAGATATGAAAAAATTGTGAAAATATCTCTCAAAAGTGGAAAGAAAGGGCCAGGACCGCCACTATTGCATAGGTAGGGCCGGCTTGCATGAAAGAAACCTTTCTTGGCATTAGAGGGTGTGAGAACGTGATTTTGAGAGAGATACTGTTTGTAGAATACCACCATCACGAAATTAAAGGACTGCTTGCTTCCGATTGGGTCTAGATGGTAACTCGGTGCAAGGCATTCAACAAAATTGCATGGTTATCATCCTTGTCATACGGTATCATTTAAGGGGTATTATTTGTAATCTAGACTAAAGTGTGTCATATATGCGTCATAAAATTAATATCATCATTTTGAAACCAGTACTTGATGGAACTTTTGCAAGCTTTGTATACCTGCTTGTAACTAAGTTCAGTTAGGGATTGGGGAAGGTGTAGAATATATAAATTGGGTCATTTCCACCAGCTACAGTAGTTAGACAAGGATAGTGCAACACAACCAGCTGTCATGTGTATAGTAGGAGTGAGGATAGTAGCAGTAGTAAGGGGTGTTCACAGGGTATACATAGTGGGCGGTGTATATCTAGACGGATAGCCCGGATCCAACCAAGGGTATCCGTTTTGAGGGATGCCCACTTCTGCGGCTCAGGGATCTCCTGAGGCCGCTGCAGTAGCGGCCGAGGCGGTGGCTCTATGATGATTCGATCTCTGCTGACAGGTGTGATAAATCACCCGTCCAGCCGTCCAGTACCCTCACTCCTCCACCAGGCATCCACCAAGCCCCTCAGCCTGTTCCCAGCAGTCTGCACACGCCCGCCCTCCAGGGGGTGAGTCTGACCCCTGTTGGCTATGGCGGAAACTAACTGCATACCAGAGTTGGTGGCAAGGGGCTGTAGGGATTGGGGGATGGAGGCAGTGAGTGGGGCATCTTTCTGAGGAACCTACCCGGACCAAACTCTACATAAAGTGAGGGAATGGTGCTGGAGAATTGGATCAGGGGATGAAGAGCTATATGTACAACATAACTATATAGGTCTCTATTGAAACGGTGAGAAAAGTTATGATATATGGCAGGTTCCATTTGATTTATTTAAAAATAATAGTGTTAATGGTTTAGACATTTATTCCAGTTGATCAGGTCTGGGGCAGGCACTTCCTAGTAGTATAAAGGCGGCCCATGAATATATTATAAGGATGGTTAAGGTGCACATAAAGAAGGACCACAGGAGCAGACCAGTACTTACCAGCCCTGACTGCAGGCTGGTCCCTTACAACCCTGAGCAGCTCACCTGGCATCTGGCGGCAGCGGCACGAGCAACTCATTAGCTTGGTTTATGTGGCCGGCAATGAGGGGCTCGTGCCCCCAGCACCTGTAATACTGCCCACCACTCAGCCTCTGAGTATACTCGCCTCCTGCACTCCTTGGTCCTCCACGGTCTCCTCCTGCCCCAGGACAAAGCGACAATAGAGCAGCTCTCCCGTGGCCAGGCCTCAGCTGAGCGGATTAGGAACTCATCCTTCCACGGAGGATCTTATAGACCCTGTGGGTGCTGGACGTGGGCAGTCTCTGTGAGCTGCTCTGTGAGCTGCTCTGTGCTGCTCCAACAGCAGGACAGGATTAGTATTGTGTGGATTGAGCTGACCCTGAGGTGTTCCGCTCCTCCTGCTGGGCCTTCCGCTGCCCCTTCATAATCTTCTATCACAATATTACCTGTAGGACCAACTGTATGCATCTTGCAAATGTATATATACCCATATTTCCTGTCTTCAAGGTCTAGCTTATTAATTCACATCTTCATTTTGTATTGTTACCCATACCCCACTGCACCCTCTTCCAGCATTAGCTTGCCGCAGGGCTATTTTCATTTTAACAGCACTTTCCAAGCCATAACTGGCAATTTCCATTCATCATTAATCAAAGGCTTAGTGTAAAACGGTCTTTATCACTACGATTTGTTAATCCTTATCGCTGTAATGGAGGGGTTTGTGCTTGAGTAAGAAAGCCTTGGTAGGACTACAGTCCCCATTCATCCTTCCCTTTTGGCAGCCCAGGATGATGAATACAATGACTGTCGTGGCACATGTGACATACGTCGAGTGTTCAAATATCGAATAATCGATCCTAGGTTTTCCAGGGGCACCAGTAGGGATCATCCTAGTACACTATAGTGACAAAAATAGGTTATAACATTACACGCATGGTGTGTATTCACCTGTCTAGTTGTTCTATACGCCGTGCCACTATAGTCCTCCGGTGCCTATAGTGGATACATCTACATTATTTTAGGTGAGAAAGGAGATATGGAAACCCTCCTGGCGTCGATGCCCTGACATAGAAGTATATTTGTAGCACTATTGATTGATATAAGGATAACCTTGGATGGAACAATTAGGGACTATAAACAGCTTAAAGAAATAGAAAGAACTGCTCTAGGGTATTGATGATTATTCATCTATGGACTGCTACATTGGCTAGACCTGGCTTCCTGTATCACGGCCTTTTCCTGACCCGACTGGGAGATTAAAGAGAGGAATTATGTCAATGTATGGGACAGCTACTAGAATGAGAGGACGATGTGCTTATACTGGCAATTTTCTGTTGGCAAAAATGAAAAAGTTGGCAATGTATCAATGCTTGGGTCCCTTACAGTGCATATTTATCTTACTCACATTGGCTTCCACGTGTTTCTGTGGCCAGCAGAAAAAAGGGCGTATTTAATATGCTCATTTTCTTTGTGGATGCTGGCATTTTATGCACAGGGAAAAAGACGTGAAAGAAGCTTTGTAGTGCATCCTGTAGAAATAAGGAAAAACTGTGGTTCAGTCCACAACAGGCTAAACAATGGCTTTGGTCTTTTGCGGCGATCCGTAAATATTAAGACTTCTTCAGATCCTGATCCAATTACACACAGAAAGCGTTGAAACAAATCTTTTACCAGAATTACACTTTGAAAATCGTTAAATGGTTTGCTACACGTCCTTTAAAGTCAGATACATCGAATGGCATAAGAGATATGGGATGGGGGTTCCCCTGATAAGAAGGCATGTAAAGGGGCCGCCGCCATGGAGTAGGGGCATGTGAGGAGGCACATGCCTAAACTGAGCAGCATGCTTAACTCTACTTGTAGTTGGTGTCTGTATTATACCATAAGGTATGACAGCTAGACCACCATCATCTTTCAACCCTATAGATGGCCCTGCTGTGCCATGTCTGTGGCCATAGACAGGTGACACCATCGGAGGTTGAAATGTGATGGTGGATGAGACAGTTTGTAGCAGCCTAGAAGGTGCTTCTGTCTGTGGCCAAAGACATGGTATACAGTAGGGCCATCTAGGGTTGAAAGATGATGGGCATCTAGCTCTGTCATACCTTGCGCTATATACAAGCATTTACTCAAAGTATAAGCATCCTGCTCAGTTTAAGCCTGTGTGAAGAAGGACCCTATAATATAGTGTGGATGATAGTCAGTTTGGATTTCTTCATCAAGGACATGCACAGTTTTGATGGAGACAACCCAGTTTCTGTCCCAACAGCTCTGGATAGCTGTTTCCATGAAGAAGTGGTCAGGCCAATGTGTGGCCTACTGGGGCATTTTACAGACGCAGGGAACCAATATAGCGTTAACAGATCTCCCCAGCCGTGAAACACGATAACTTCCTCCCACACTGGCTTTCTCTGCATCTTACCAAGTGGAACACCCAGTTTGACTTTGACAATCTGACAAACTCAAGTGCTGGGGATGCAAGCCGATGGGGGGTTGCTTTTATCAGCCTAGTCACAAGTTTCCAATTGACTGTCATTACCACGACTAGTTTCACTTACAGCACACCCCTGGTAATGACTCGCCTCTTTGGTGATAAATTTGAGGCTTTTGCTAATCAGTAGATGGGTTGCCAGAACATCCCCTCAATCTATTTCTCATTATTTCGATCAGGACATCATGTGTAGCATTCACATACTACATTGATTATTGGAAAGGGAAGCAATCAAGGAGAAGCACTGTCTAATTCCTTCCGGTGCCCACACTGTGAAAAATACCCACGGGTTTCGATTTTAATGAGGAAACCAACGGAATACGACGTGCCCCAAGTTTCCCTGCTACAATTTCATCCTTAATTTAAAATTTAATGAGCGAAAAACGGATGAATATTAAGTATCACCACGTGTTAGAAATACAGGTAGTTGTGATTCATGCAATATGCTCCTTCTCTTAATGCTCCGATGGAAGATGTATGAGCATACCCAGTGTTCTGGGTGGTATAACGTATAACAATTGATATTCCTTTAATAGTGCCATACAGATTAGTGGGTGGCGCAGTGGATTACGGGATGTCAGGTATCTGGGATGAGAGATCAAACAGATGGAGAATCCATGGGAAGCCACATGAGAGACTGACAGACTGCAACAGAGACCGGATGACGGTCCTAATGAGGGAAACCCAATACGTGAGAACCCTACCACGCCCTCCCCACATACTGGACACAGGAGGAAAACGTAGTTAGGAGGAGGACAACACAGGAGGAAGAAGCAGTTAATAGCAGGAAAACACAAGGTGAGCACAGAACCATCCGATTGCCAGTCAGTCATCAGGGCTAATAGAGCAGCAGTAACCTTAATACAACGACACCCTGAGACAGCTAGAGGTTCAGGCAGACAGAACTGTTGATATGACCAGCATCCTAATATAACAGGTGGCTTAGGCAACTAGAGCGCTAGGGAATCAGTGTGCATAGGCAACTATAGACCCCTAGGCAACCAAGACCTTAGGCAACTATATCCTTTTGGCAGGGTCTTAGGAAGATTATGCCCTAATAGACAAGCAGAGCCATAACTATAGGCAACGACCAGAGACTTAGGTACCCGGAGGGTTGGATAACCAGAACCTTATAAAAGACAAATAACCGCAACCTTGGTGATAACCTTCAGATGGTAAATATATTATCCTTGCACTTTGTGTCAATATGCAATAAATGATACAGAATATATTGTACATGGTGGCTGATTTAGATGAATGAACATAGGTACATAATAGTAAGTATGGTTAGCAAGATATCTCAATCAGTCTCTCCACCTGCAACCAAGTAAGTTTACAATGGATACTGTCATTTTGAGGACAGTACTTCGCTGTTATCTAAGCAGAACAAATCAGCACCCGCAGGGAGTATCGTAGTATCATTCATGCCAAGACATGAAAGAGGACAGGGAAGTCAAATCATATAGATAAGAGATATTAGCCACTATATCTTGCCACTTGTCCCGCTTACATCATTAAGAAAATCAATCAACAGTGCACTATAACCTCAGTCTCGGTGCAATAATGTAGACCAACTGAAAAACTGCAACAGAGCAGGAGGTCAAATGCTATACAGATATGATATATGATTCTATAGAATGTTCAAAGCAGGATCCACGCAGGCCATAGGGGTCATACACTAGATTTTGGGAAGAGTGAGAAATGCTCAAGTCTCAAAAATTAGGATCATTATCATCGTATGAGTCAGCATCTTCCTAATCACCTGCTAGATGCCGCACACAACAACCCACCACATAAAACAACAACGTTTTAATAAGGAGATGTTATTCTATTACGGTCTTTTAGAGGTTAACCAATATTCTCTGAGACATTAGATTGGCATTTCTAAGGGGCCAGAACTCTTAGCCAATAGGAACACTGGGTAAACTAAGCAAATGGCATTATAGCTTCATGTACAGGAGGTTCATAATAATATACTTTCTGGTTACTTGATATTTACAGTTTTTAACTAGGCATCTTATGTATCGGTTCTTCTCCTACCATCTTTTTGGCACCAGTCCGTTCCTGGACATCAAGTCATTGGGCTGGGATAACTGCTAAACTAACTGATTGTATACATGTGTTTCAACTAAAGCTATGTCTGTTCTTACCATGTAGACATACCGGCTGTGTAGCAGATATCAGGTTAACACATTGACCTGCACTATACCTGCTTAGACCATGCCTGAAGGAAACCATGTAATCTAATCTGAAATGGTACCAATTATATACCTATTGGTCGTAAGCTCCACCTCGGCGTGGGGTGCCCCATGGCATCTGATATCAATGGAGGTCAGTCCTCTTGAGAGATATTACCAGTAAGAGGACTAATCTTTGAAACAGGTATATATATGCATCCTGCTATCCATAGATAAAGCTAGTACAATAGGTGCACCTGTTATGGGGATTATTTTCCATATGCAGATTAGAATTAATAACAATAATCTCTGTATTATAATCATTTCTAGAGCATGGTATCATTCGGCATCGGGAGCTATCCGGTATAAATGCTGCACACACGATACGTTATCCACCTGTTGATACTACATAAGTACGCTTAGGATAACACATATCAGTATTCACTATAGGATCGTCACCATTGTGTGATATGGACTACTAGGTTGGTACAGACTAGTAAAGATCAGAAGAACTCAGTGCAGATAACATAGGTAGATAACGATATCCTCGTATAAACAAATGCAAACATTAACACAACATGCTCAATCCTGTCATGGTAGCAGGTCAACCAAGATAATATAACTGTGCACGTGAATAGTATGTGAAAACTATGCTCTTCATTTCTTTCTCTGCCTCTGTATGTCTGTCTGTCTCTGTCTGCCTCTGTCGCCCTGTCTCTGTCTCTCCCTCTTTCTCTCTCTGTCTATCTCTATATAACCATCTCTATTCCTCTCTTTTGTTTTTGGCTGTGACAAAAATGGCCCACGGGTAGTTGGGTATGATGGAGTTTTCACGGAGCTATGATTCTTAGCAATGGTCCTTAATATTAGTATTTACAAAGGAAACATCATTATGTTGGAGATCCCTAACTTGAGTATCCCAAAAACGCGGTATAACAACTTGACCAAGTGCCTTTATGCCCTGGCCCCCTCCCCTACAACGGTGCGATGCCACCTAATCATCAGCATGATGATTATATCCATGTATATATATATGGTGATCCTAACACTTGTTACTTGAAAATAGGCTTAACATTATACACTATCCACGTATATTACACCAAAATAATTCCTAGTCTAGGAGCCCCATCTGCTACCAACATCCCCTGGTCTATACCACGGCCACGACGGGCCGTGCCAGGGGAGAGTTAGCAGACAGTTTGGGTGGCCAATGGCTGCTCATATAAAAGGGCCACTTTGAAAGACCAGCTGAGGACGGCAGCTTGAACCCCATAGGGCATAGGGCAAGGTGGTGTGCATGCTTAGCTGTAAACTCCTGGGTTGGCCATATTCTATGAGGCGATTTTGTTATCAGCAAAAGGAACGTGAAATGACGAGAGGTCATGTTGTACTGAACATCTTGGTGATGTTTTCAAGCTGTTGAACCGATTCTGTTTCATCTATATACATGTAGAGTTATTCATACAATGGATGGCTTGTACAGAAGTCATTTCGCACAATATTCAATAAACAGGCTACTCCCGTTGGACAGTGAAACATGGAAGCTGTAAGACCTGTTCTAAAACAGGATTCATTAAATGAAATACAAAACAATACAATGTTAATTTTCTTTTTTATCCTTGAGGAATTAGACCCGCCCCCTTCTATTCATTTATTATCAATGGACGGAGCCAGTGAGTCTGGGCAAAGTCTGGAGGGGCGGGAGGCCTGCCTTCTGTGTTCTTCTGAGACTCTTGAGGGGTGGGTGGAGGGATAGAGAGAGGTATGACTGCGGGTGCCAACGGGAGGAGAGCAGCTCATGGGGGATGGTCAGAGCTGCTCATTGCACCGTGAAATTCCCAGCCCGGCGTCTAGATCCCATCAAAGCCTTATCTATGCGGCCCCAGGGAGCAGTTGAGGCATGCAATGATAGTGCTACAGGCAGCAACAAGGCTACTGACTGCCTTCTCCTCCTCCAGTGCCTCCTTATACCTGAGGCTTGCCAAAAGCAGCTTAAGGCAACTTTGTGACCATGCTCTCCACGGTGTAGACAGCGGCTAAGCAGTCTATGCAGGCACGACATGCAAGACGTGCGTGATGTTCCCTGTCTGTCAGCCCATAATGAGGGACCTATGCCGAATCATAAGGCCCAGTATGTACCTATTGCCGAGGTTTCCTTACTGCTTGCAGGCCTTTACTGGCCGCTAAATATGTATCTGATTTTTCCATTCATCTATCGCTACAATGGTTACCTCACCCTCTTTAAATTCCTCAAATAATTATATTATATATCATATCTATATATCATAATTTTGAGGGAATTATTTCAGTGCCATACATTGGTGACAGAGAATGGAATCCTTCCCAACAATTATAGTAGGTAGGTAGCAGGTGCAGGAGGGGGACGATAGTAAATAAAATACATGTAGGCTCAGAATTACAATCAGACACAGCCAACCCGCCATGGGGCTCAAAAATATAAACATCTGATATCCTCATGCGATGCGTCCTGTAATTTACGCGTTAATTTTGTGACCTTTGTCCTCTTAATTAAGGACCGTCAGATGTGTCCTACTCCGGGCCTGAGGTCCTATTACATGTAATGCCAGATGTCCCCTTCCGTCTTTTTCCTAATTCCCATACAAAATGAGTTTGAGGAATCGCATGCAATGTGTTTATTTAGTGCATTAAAGCCGGGAGATGGAGAGACACTTGTTTCTTATTGTATTGATCACCAGATTACATTTGACTCCCTCTCTCCTGCAATTCAACATGTCAGCTGTCACGCCATACAGCACTCTAGTGAATGGGATTTGTTGACCGAGGTAAATATTCGCTCAATGGTAAAACCATGGCAACAAAGTATTGCCGAATATGACTAAGGTTGACCATGCTGATTGCATATCACGGATTGATCATCAATTGAATTGAATTGTATCAACCAACTTAGCACAGTTTTAATCAAGGCTTTTAATAATGCATGGAAGAAGGAAAACAGAGACAGGTAGTGGAAATATGATACAGTAAAAAAGCCTTGGAAACAACTTATAAATGTGACTAGATGTCTGAAATCAAGATAAATTGTATTCAAATTGGTCCATCCTTTTCATACGCACAGAACTACCATCGGGTCTATACGCAACCAATGTTCTACCATTACCAGGGATGGGTCAGTTCTAGGGCACACATAGCCCTAGCTCTCCTCACCCCTGAACACACACAGTGCATACTATAAAGGTGACTAGTGTAGATACATGTGTTGCTCACACTGAGAATGGCCACTATTTGCACACAAAACCCGCCAATATGCACCAGGGGAAATGAGTCCAGCCTAGGGCAGCCCCCAAACCTGGTTACGGCGACATCGGAGATGCTCCATATTACGAGCTGCTCCCTGGTTTAGGGGTGAGATGCTCTCCCTGAGCTGCTCTGCACTGTACGAGCAGCTCAGGGTAACAGGTTTACCCAGCCCCCGCCGGGCTCAGCACAGGATACCAGTATGAAAGCCGGTTGCACTCTCATGGTCACTCCTCAGAGGCAGTGCTGTGCAGGGGTGTCGGAAGCAACTTGACTTGGAGGCAAATTTGGAAGCACAACCAAACTAAGTTCAGAAGCGGTGAACATTTGTGATTAAGGGGGTGCTCGATTCCGAACATCGTCATAAGCAAAGCACTGCCTACCCACCAGCATGGCCTGATTACATGCCCTTTCAAGTGAAATGGTAAAGCAACCCCCCTCCCATGTCTAGGATCCGTCCATAGATTCCTTACACCCCTGCGCCTGATCCGCCACCTCTACTTTGTCCCACCGTCTACAACTCTATGGCCGCATTCTCACTACAGGGGTATGTTTTTTTCCCCTAGTACTGTGCTAGTCAATTCACAAGTGACATGTTAGTAATGAGAGTGAAATTTAATGTGACATTTACTCTTTATATACAGCCAGTGAAAATATCTTTATTAGCCAACCAATAATCTATAATAGCCAGTCAACCATATGTAAGTCTTGTTAGTACAAGACTAATTGCATTGGAATACATAGGGTCACTTGTGTAGCTAAGCATATCGTGGCCCACCCCCAGGGTGGCAGCTGTGTGAGGGCGGGATGTGTAGTGGTAGGAGTGGTAGGGGAGAACACTGCAGCAAGGGTACTGGTATACCCCTAGGTGATTAGGCACAGAGACAAGACAGTTGTATACAATGTAAAGTTACCCAGACACTACTCTACTTCTCCTCCAGGGCATCGTTACATACTTAGTGTGCATCAATGTCCGGACAATGCTTACAGTTGTGTGCTTCATTGGGTTATCATGGCAGCTCTACCTCAATCATTCATGTATGGGCACTGATCAGTGAGGACTCGATGTTCTTTTTTTCTTGAAATTAACAATATCTAAAGCTGTGGGAAACACCAATTCCAGTGTCCGTGAAAACTTTTTCACCATGCAGGACATTCGGTCCCGGAGATGTTCTATTTCACAGGACCAGCTTTCATTTTGCAGGCCCAGCTATCTTAGGGCACTTTCATATCTCTATAAAGCAAGAATTTACATTGAATCAATACAGCTTTCCTGTATATTCCTATTAAAACATTGTATTATCTGCAATTTAAATTGATAGTATTCCAAATGTTCATGCAAAATGCTTTTCTCTCTAGAAATCTTAATAATGGTCCAATTTACTAGCCGTAAAAACTGTCATATAGCTATAGATTTGACTGGCAGTGGGACCAGATCAGCCGGTCCAGCAGCATTTTAGCCGGCTATAGCCAGTGTCCGGTACGTTTTCACGGCATGATTCATGGAGACTGAAATTCGAACACATTGATATTCTACATCCTCATAGTGTTAGATTAAAATCTATAAATATGTAAAGATGTTCCATAACCGGTAGTATCAGGAAAGGGAATACTCATTTTAGTTCATATTACATACTCCGAAAGTGCAAATCCTACAGGCACCCTACCCTTCCCTGCCTTCTAAGGTAAAACCATATTGATGCCATGATGGAAAGCTATATCAGGCCGCATTAAAGAGGAGCCCAGACTTTGATAGAGTAGATTTAGATGGTTACACCTCCATCAAAATCTTCATTACTTAAGTGAGTCTAGAGTTGTAATAGCTTTAGCTTCAGCTACCCGCCCTGTAAAATCGTTTGGCAAAGTGGTTTACTGAGATATAACATTCCATCTGCTGAGACCCCGGCTCAGACGTGGATTCTGATGAGTTATGGAAAGTGTGTGATGCTCTCTGGTGATATAAATGATAAATTGACACCATGGGATGCACACTGTAAAAAGTTGTTGTTCGTGAACAGCAATATGTGCTGTAACTATACAGTACTTGAGCTGTAAAAGATAATACAGCAACTTTTGCTGTACACATACAATTCTGTTACTGTAGATGCAGGTTCGAATCCCATAACCAGCAACCAGAGGGAGAGAGAGCAGAGAGGTTGGAGGGAGTACCATATTCCACAGCTCAAATATGACCTGATCTTTTCAAAAGCCCAATGATGCAGGCTACATAGTGACTGCCCCTCTAGCTCAGTCGGCAGAGCCGTGGGAGATGTAGTCTCAGGGTCAGCAGTTCCAGTCCCGGCAGGAAACTCTCACACAAACTACATTTCTCCTGATGCAATTCTAAAGTATAATATATTTTGGTACACTGAAATGTTACTATTGAAAATATGCAGAGGATAAGACCAATGTATCTCAACAATCTGCATAAAAGATAGTAAAATTTACTTTGAAAAACATCTATAGGCCATCAAGATTACACTTCAACTAATGGTAGTTCAGTCCTTATTAGTACATTACTGCAATAGGGTAATTTTCATATCAACCCTTAAGACATGAACAGTCTAGTTCTAAAATTGTCCCCAGGGATCCTGTGTTGACCTCATTACCATTCACACATAAGTAGGAGGTGTTTCAATGCACCTGACATGCAGGATTCACTGGCGTAGTGGTCATGGTTCAGGACTATGGATTAGAACCTGGGGGTTCAAATCTCCAAGATGTTGAATATGTGAGCCTTTTTAGAACTCAGGTCTGCATCTACAGTAGATTCTACTGTAGGTCTACAGCAGAATTTACTGGAACCAAAGTTGCCCCCAATAGCTGCTGTACAGGAACACTACTTACTTCTAACAGTGCACCCAATGTAAATTATAATCATTTGCTAAGCTTACGATACTTGTAATTGTATTTGACAGTTCCAGATGCAAAATAGCTGTGAGGAGATTTAATTTCACGATGTCGAAAGGCCAATACTACCACAAGACGTGCCTTATCATGGATTTGATATGGGTAAAGTAATGGTTTAACTGATAATCGGTGCATCTAATAAGTCAATGAAGAAGAGGGATGGTAGTAGTTGTTTTAGGAGCTGTCAATTTGAACACTTCCATTGCACCTGCTGATGTAGTAGCATCGCTTATAGTTACAGCGCTATTTCAGCTGCCTGCGGCGGGTTGGCCCTTTTCTGATATACTACTTATAAGTAGCATATCGAAAGTAAGATTATATCTCAGGCTAAAACGAGTTCCCTTATGAGCAGGGTCTAGTTCTAGTGCTAAGCCTTTTTGGACTGCTAAACTACACACGTAGGCCTATATACACGTGTGTCCCCAGGGTGGTAGACTATTAGTGAATGATCCATCTCATCACAGTGAATCCAATCAGGTGCACCCTACCCGGTGCCTAGCCTTCTTTGATTCCGCTTTGTTTGATGGAGCAAGGGAAAAGGGTGAGAGGTGGCAACGGACCGCGAGGGCAGAAGAGTGGTAGAGAGACAGTAGGGCACCCTGTGTAGGGTAGGATGAGTCCTTCCTATGCCGCTCACGCTCTCTCTCTCTCTCTCTCTCTCTCTCTCTCTCTCTCTCTCTCTCTTTCTCTCTCTCTCTCTCTCTCTCTCTCTCTCTCTCTCTCTCTCTCCCCAGCCTTGTGCGAATCGCTATGATGATTATAGCCCTTTTTACTTGTTCTGTGACGTTTTTCTTTCACGTTTCCCTTTCAGATCTTAAAGGATAAAGTAAGGTGCAAAGAACACGACGCTATACATTAGTGAGATAATTACACAGTTACAGGTATAGAAGGGGAAGCCTGACATAGTGAGAACAGCCTTTAAGGACGGCATGATGCCTCAGTGCATCATGCCCTTGGTCGTCATAATCCATCCAATTAGCGCTGGCGAGTGACTCGCTAGTGCTGCATTCAAGCATCCTGACAACCCTATGGCGTTGAGACACTCAAGGGTCAGCATGATGCACCATGATGCACCTCGCCGGGGTTGCATTGGTGCATCATGACGACAAATGTTATCTTTTAGCGACATCCGTCCTTAAAGGGTTAAGTACTCCATAAGGAAGACCCCCCATGCACATGCAAGATGGTCCATCATAGCTGTCACTCTCAGGTACACACGGCGTTTTTAGATCTTCGCCATGGCTTCCTAGAACTGGGCATGTCACCTGTAAGATGGTACACATTAACACACCTTACCACTAATCAGGTATAAATAGGTTTACCTGTGCGCCACGCACCCGTATGTGGTGACCTGGGAGAACTTGCCTTATGTACATTTATCCCCAAGGAAATAAATTATTATCAAGTATTCTACTTTAGGAATATGCGTAAGTTGCAGATACTCTATGAACCCATGCCCAATCAAGGTTTAGTTATGTCTTTTATCGAATTTGTTAGAACACCATTTACATTTACAAACAAGCCGCTGGCAACCAAATGTTTTCGGTGGATCTTCCATATTAGTCAGAGTTGTCTCTCTCCATAGAGTTCACATCCGCATAATTCGATAGATTATCATGGCAATGAATCTAGATACGTATACATTTAAACAAATGGAAAATATAAAATAAAAATGCAATTAACGAATACAGCATCGGGCCCATCGAGTTGTCCTTGATAGACTTTGGTTTAGTTAAGCCCTAGCTTAACCAAACCAGTACCAGACTTCAACGCAGGACTTGTAGAGCCTAGGATTAGTTTGCCTTTTCAGAACCCCCTCCCCCCTCCCCTAACACTCCCCGCAAGGTAACCAGGGGGCGCTGCGTGTAATCAGTGCTCCCCATGGATAGTTCACTCACTGCGCATGCTCCAATGAGCTGCTCATTACGCCACCTACTGCTCGCGGAATTCCATGACGGGAAAGTGATCTCTTCGCAAATGTCCCTATTTCTGGCACCGATCTCTAATTTCAACCACTAGTGGAAATTGACTCTGGTGCACATGGGAAGCGAGATTGGAGGCTTGGAATAAGGTGTGAGTTTGCTTGTTTGTCTGACTTAAATCAGACTTCCCACTGAATAATGTAAGCTTATAATTATCAATTGAATCAGCTTTCTGTCTGGTGAGAATGGTTTAAGGCTCAAAAGCCTTAGGGTCAACATCTAACCCTGACCTCCGACCCTCTGGTGCCTTGGTGCATGACCTTATTTGGCTCGGGTGTAGTTACATAGGACAAGGTGTCAGAGGGCATGCTCTGTGGATGAACATGAAATGTCACCGGCCGCAGCATAGTGCCCACCTGCTGACGCCCTTGGCGGAGCAGCTCAAGTCCCGAGCTGGGGACAATGAGGCACGTAACAAGCAACTGAGCTGCTCCACGAGCTGCTCCCACTGACTAGTTACAGCGGCGAGCAACGCCTCGTTAAGCACGGGGTGTACAGTGTGGCCAGGACAGGGCTGGATGAAAGGACACCTTGCCCAGCAATCAGGGCACAGTCATGTTCACATGGACAATTCCTGGGTTTGCATATACAACACTCACTATATTAAATAGCCTTATTCCACTCCCCAGGGTCATTAACGCTAGATACTCTATTTCCTGATGGTCTCAAAATAATACTTTTGTTTTAAGTTTTCAGCATTTGATAAGATTTGTGACCATATTATGCCCCTCTTACTGTCTTATATGAGTATGATCTAGCTTGATCTTAACAGTCTGCTTCCAGTCAATGCATAGTGTATGCATAGTTAATACAGTGCATTTTGTACTCGTTGACAATACAATCAGCGACAAGTGCTCCCCTTATCCTGATCCAAATTTAAACATTTTCCCGGCTTAATCGAGTGTTTTAACTCATACGCGTATCCGATATCGTATACCATTACTGTCTGATGTACATATTAAGGTCCCGGCTAGTATACCCTATATACTACTGGCCTCCTACTGCGTGGGTTCACGATTCTCCCACTCTAGCACTCTACAGTGCCTGACAGAAGGAAGACCGGATATTGGCCTTCCCCATGGCTTTATGGTGTTCTGAACACAGACAGTCATTGGCATTTAAAGGTCACCAAATTCAAGCTACAGCGTTTAACAGTTAACGGTTTCAGGTGGTCCATAATGCAGGTGGCTACTTTGATTACCACAGGAAGCCATGCATCCGCTAACCATGGGGATATAATTAGTCATCAGACGGACACACGTGGAATGGATGCGTGTGAATATATTTATAGGGATTTGCCATTCTAATTAGATGATTAAAATCATGGACAAAATGTTAAATATTTAACCGGATATACCTGGTTCGACGAGAAACGTCCTGGTGGTTTGTCATCAGTACTCTGCCCACAGCCCACACCTATACCGACATTAAATTTCTTGAAGTCTCAAAAGCTCCTGTAGTCGGAGTGTTCATTTACTTCGACATATAAATGCTCAAATCAACAATTATCTGAAGAGACAATATCAAAGGCGAGATTTCTTTCATTTGTGTAGTTGCCATAAAGGTATACATTTTTGGATCATGCATGATTAATACGGTAATAGATGAGTGATAGCTGTATGGGTATTAAAATGCGGCATCTATATACAACTCAGATATGAGTTTATTCTAAGTATGGTATTGGTGTTGTTGCCAACTGTGTGGGTGTAATATAAGCAAGGTCACTGGCCTATTACCGGATTGTTATTCACATCCAGCTTTATGAATGAAATACAGGATCCATATGTATTTGGTTGCCTTGAATGCAGAATTACCTCTCGTGGATAAATGTACATCAGCCCATCGTTCCATATGGACAGTAGTCATAGTTCCTCCGCGGTAATGTCATAGTAATAAGGCAAATATGTCCAATATAAGGCGGATTTGTCATGTATGCAATTCGACTGCATGGTTTTGCGGAAATCTATCCCTCATTCCATAGCCGTGCCAGCTTACCAATAATTCATAAGAACCTAATTTGCACCTGGGATTAGCTTTACCGCCGACTCTGGGCTAAGGTGGGCTCCTAATGACGAGGAGAGCGTTCTCCCTTGGGTACTTGTGTTATTATTCATTTGGCTGTGCAATGCCCATATTACATGTACTACACTGATGGGCGCCGATGGTTATCGCGTGAGTCAGGACATCTCCTGGCGGCCATGTGAATTTGTACCATTTCCGAAATATCAACTCACATTCCCCAGCGTGAGCTGCTCCGCAACCTACTCCAAACAAAGTTTGTCACATGAGCAGAATCTCAGACACGCCATTCCACATTCCAATATTGACCATGGGGGATTTTCATAGGAACCCTCCCAGGGCCGAGCCTTTGCTGATTCCCATAGAGTTATGATGACTATAGTCGATGCTCGGCCAGCCATGGGATCGACTATAGTCGATGCTCGGCCAGCCATGGGATCGACTATAGTCGATGCTCGGCCCTAAAGGGTTAAGGCTGGGACTGGCAGATGGTGTTATGATTCGTGCTTAAAAGTGGAGCTGCTCATGGAGCTATGGGGAGGAGCAGTGAGCAACTCACGGTCACGGACAGGGTGGGTAATTGTTTCTCACTTACCAGCCCCAACTGAGTAATGTGCACGTGGGTCGTTACTCGCTATAGCAGCCAGATCCAGGGGCTGGTTTCACATTGCCTGCTGCTCAGAGCATCATTGTCTCTATCGAGGCACGTAGAATTATAACCCATCGTTGCACATAAAACCATGCAATGTAATGCAGTTAGGATACGAGTAATGCCGACTCACATTGCAGAATAATGTTACTTAAAAAACCCACTATCGTTACCCCCATGGTGCAACAAAACCCAATGGTGCTTGTATAAGTATGGCGGATGGTGGTAGTTGGTGGAGGTGGGGGGGGGGGGTGACCAATGCCCTGTCAATCCTAATCAGCAGTGGTTTGTTTGTGGTGGCTAGGGCTCCTCTCTAGCGGCTATGTCAACCTCCCACTGCACGTGCTACCCTCCCAGATAAATCAATGTTTGTCACCGGGATTATTAATCGGCGTGTCAAGCGGCCCGGCACTCCCCGTGCAGGGAGCGGATGGGGTAGAGCCAAGTGGTGGTGGTAGGAGCCCTTTAAGGGCCGCATACTGCTTTAAGTTTAATGTCCTTGGTCGTCATGATGCCTGGATGCAGAGCCGGTGAGTATCACACTGGTGCTGCCTTCATGCACCATGCTAACTCTTCGGGGTGTATCAATCTCGTATCGTCGTCATGATGCATGGTTGTAACCCTGGCAAGTTACCCGCCAGGGCTGCATTCATGCATCATGACAATAAAGCGCGCAATGCATTAATGCACTATGCGACCCTTAACGGATTAAATGGCCGGGACAAAAATGAATTCTTTAAAAACAGCATTCCCTACGATTACATCTGACAGTACTTCATTGATTAGTGTGGTTTCATTTTTTCACTTGGTGATTAACCGTGTAGCTAAGTACCAACCCACCCATGGTTAAAAATTAGGATTTCTTTCATGTCGATAGGACACACTTTTTCGTTATTACATATGCACATACATGTACATATCCGCCTTCTCCCCCAACGAACTAACTATTACATTGCCTTCCCTTACTCATCACTACATCAGGCCAACGTTTCGTTTAGCAGAGTCCATCTTATTTGCCTAGACTATGCTGTACAGGTAGAAAACGACATGATCTCGTGATAGGTCATCCCAAACACGGAGCAGGCCATAACAACGGAAGCCACGCCGACAGCTGCACTGGTCTCGAGGCCACGGCGGAAGCCACATAGGAAGCCATGTGAGATGGTGACCCAGAACTTTAGTACCCTCACAGTGGGAGCTGCATGCAGGATAGATATGGCACCACAATATATGGTTGTAGTTGGTTACAATGTGTAGGCCACCATGGTGTCCCCATCCCTTTGACATACAACCTGTTGATTGTGGACCATGGTATAACTCTTGTGTCTACTCACGAATATATGGAGTTATAGAACCCCTACAGCAAGTCTATAATGTCTGCAGTTAGAGGTCCTCTGTAAGTGGTCACCGAAACAAGTCATACCCAATGTGCTGGTCCCCCTTCACTACCACTGCCAGGATGGCAGTATACAGACAGGATGTTACATCCATATACAGGAGAAGGCAGGGGAGTAGGCAGTGGAGTCGGCATGGGCATCTTGACCTTCACTGATGTAGTATCAAAGTGCAGGGAGAATGGGGAGAGCAAAAAGGGAGAAAGGCCAAAAGTGGACATGGAGCTGCAATTTGTATTTTAGGAGGAGCCCCATTGGTTACCACTTGATGGCGGCATGAGAGCAGCTCCAGCCCAGACGTAATGAGCAGCTCAGGGGGCGGGACGTCGATGAGTATTACAGTCCTTCCCTGTGGCCTACTCCGAGCAGCTCTGAGCAGCTCTGACAGAGGTCTGACCTTTGGACACATGCGATTCAGCAGTCATAGGATGTGCATATCATAAATGCATAGAGCCCCACTTCATACAATAAGACCGCGTTATTGTTATACATATATAGTCCATGTACATATATGTAGACGCCCTCGCATTTAGTTATTAGATGCTATATGCCTCAGGGGATGTATCATTGCCGAATTTCTGTAAGTCTACAATGATATAGGAAGAAATAATGGAAGTTCTCCCATCTATCTCTTTCTTATTTCTTATTTATTCTTATATTGTGTGTGTTTGCGGGGTGGGTGGCTTTTGTCGATTGTGGTTATGGTCGATTACTTGTTAATAGATGAGAAGGCCCGACGCCTGGCCGGACATCTGACCCTGCTGCCCCTAGCTGGGCGTGGACACCTTAGGGTGGTCATCACCTTGGGCTGCCCGGGTCAGGGCTATACAAGCATGAGCAGCTCATGATTGATCAGATTCAGGCCCGAATGGAGCAGCTCAGGCGGGAGCAGCTCAGACATGTCTTCTATAGGGGGCAGGGTTGACACGCTGCTGGGCTGTTACACCCTGGCAGCCCCACTCAGCAATAGCCACACATTGTCCATTCTTAGATCTAGCTGGCAGGCCCACATTTATCTATCTGCCAACCAGACTTCCCCGTCCCATAAACAGTAGGCGCAGCAGGGCCAGGCCACAGCAGAAGTAAGCCACACAAAGACAAAATCAGAAAATAGAAAACTCTCGGGTGCCAGAATTTCTTTTCAAACAAAGTAAAGTGTTTGCTCTTTAAATACCAATTAATGGCCGCGACAAATACCTTTTAATTACAGCAACTGCATGTACGCAGATATTTCGAGTTGAGCTAATATGCGGAGTGCACCTCTCAGGGATGGCGGTGCGGGCGTAGGCGGGAGCAACAATTAGCAGCAGGTGTGGCACTCACGGGGGAGCAGCTCGGTGAGAAGAGTAGCTCGGCATGATGGCCATATTAACACACAGAGAAAAAAAAACACGTCACTGGGACCAAAATGGCCGCAGTATAGAAATCGACTGGAGGAAGACGCCTTGAGTCTGCAGGATGTATAAAGGGGAGGTTCGTAGGTAAGGATCTGTACAAGGGATAGGAAGGGATAGGAGAAATGGGTGGGTCGGCTACTTTGGGAGGTAATACCCAAGCTGATTCTACAGCATTGCATAGCAGATACCAACAGAATAATAATAGTGGAGCTTTTAAGGAGCTTTTTTCAACCATTATTGGACAGTTTATTGGTGTATATTCAGCAAATAGTATGAGCAATCCTGCATATATGCGTCAAAGGTAGTAGCTAAATATCGTAAGCTGCGTTCATTGCCATAGGTACAAGCGTGCATATTCAGCACAAGTTCCCAACTGGGTTCCGGGCTTTTAGTGCAGGTTTGCTAAATGTTCCCACGACATCAGCAGATCCCTTTACGTGACGGACTGACCACAAATAAACGTGCTGGGAATAGACCACTGACTGTACCTGGCACAGACTGTGTGACCTCCGTGATTCATGTGCTAGGCCTACCTAATGTCAGCAATAGAGGATTGCCAGTATTTTGTGGAGAAGCGCTTAAAGTATAACTTGGCTGTTGATTGATGATCTAAAAAAAATTATAATATATTATGTGGATTTCTGTCCTTTTGATTCAAGAATTGAAGACATCCTTGATATAAATAATTCTAATTGTGGCCAGTGTAACTTGGTTATACTGTTTAGTTATTAGCCAATGTCCCCTGTCCTGTTATTTATTTATTTATTTATTTATTCATTTATTTATTTATTCATAATTATTAGCCTTCCCTTGCCATGAATCCATAATGGCTATGGGCATATCCCCTTAAGCTTATACACAATTAGAAAGCACATTTGCCAATACATGACCCATGGAGGCACTGTGGGAGGACCACTGTGGGAGGAAGCTGTGGTGATTTAAGCCTGGCTGATTTGACAACAAGGAGTTACGTCCATTGCCAGCGCCGCGCAGACTGCCACCAGACAAAGCCCGGATACGTGGCGGGGATGAAAGGACTCTCGGCCACTAAAGCCTGCCTCAATGCCGCAGTACTCATCAATAAAGATGACTACCAGTAAGGTGTAGCGGAAAAGTGAATGGCTGCCTTACTTGGTTTACGTTGGAGGAGGGATGGGGGATGGGGAGGGGGGGTCAGGGGTGGGGGCATCAATAAAGGTAGTATTACTTAAACGGCTAGCCGGCTGGTAGAGCTATATGTATAGACTGCCCACTTGAGACCTGACGAGCCTCTGTTGCTCAGGAGAAGAATAGGTGGGTGGTGGAAGCAGCCACGCTTTGCTTGACGCATAGGGCTGTGGATGGGCCAGGTAGAGCTTAGAGCTGTAGCGTATTTTGCAGATGTATTGGATGAGATAGTTGGTCCCTAGTCCTCCAATGACTGGGGTAATTGCATCAAGTATCTAATCCATGCGGTAAGAGAGAGACACAGAGACAAAGACCTAGCCAGAGACCTAGCCAGAGACCGACATACACAGACAGAAATACAGACAGAACGGCAAATAGAGGGACAGACAGACAGACAGACAGACAGATAGAGACAGAGAGAGACAGAGACAGACAGAGACAGAGAGAGACGAGGACAGACAGAGATAGAGGTAGACAGAGAATTTATGCTCTGCAATGACTGCAATAGTAAACGAGGGAGTATGCAGTCGGACAGATTGGGAGCTTGCAGGAGGCAGAGAGAGAAACAGTAGGTTTTCTATCGGTGATACATAGACAGCTTCATTCAAGATTGAAGATGTATATACCCCTGCTTTACGGACTAAAGTGTATAATCCTCTTAGATTTCCTCCATAATCCTTTATTACTTCTGTGCTATAGTATAACAATTAAGATGTTGAATTAGAGGACTTTGCGTGATTTCTCTCACGCACCTGCTCCCTTGTATAAACAATTACAACCCAGTGAGCACTGTTCTACTGTGTAAAATAATACGCAGTACAGAAGTCTGTGAATTTATAACACTTACCAAAGAATATTTAAGTTCTAAAGTCTGCTCAAGCCTTTCGAGTATGCACATGTCCTTGACAAGTCCCTCTACCTTGCACGCTATGGGTGTATTTTTATATTTCATGCAAGCATAAAATCCATACGTTTAGAGGAGATTTACCTCACCCTCACCTGCCAGCTCCTATATCACCCCACCTTTCAATCGCCCCATGTTGGACTTATATTCATCCGTAGGTAATGTAAATTATGTACACGAGCATGTCTACCTTTTAATCAATAGGCACGGAAGGGTTATAAATCAGTGGCCTGGCTTTAAAGGGACCATGTGAAACGGGGCTTTGGGAGTGCGGACGACGACTTATTGAGGCGATCCGCGACCACGGCTGGGGATGGGGGCTCAACACGAGATGTTCCCATTAGGACAAGTATTTAGGAACAGGTGAACGAGCCACTCACTCCCATGGGAGCTGATAGCTTTGGAGCAGCTCTGAGGCACTCAGTTAGTTTGGGCAACTCGGTGAGCATGTGAGGCTGTTTAATCAACGTAGGTTTTGCCTTTATCCTAGCTGGTCATATTCCCATAATGTTACAATGATCCTGTGCCCAAAATAAATAGGTTTTGGTTGACACAGTATTCGTATTGGCTTTATTTATGGCTTCTGTATTTTCATCATAGTGCATATGCGTTCCCATGTGCACCCTCATCTTTCCATTTATTTATGCACTTATTTTCGTCTTCCTCTCAAGTTGTCTTTCTATCCATATCTTTGCGTATCATACGTTACATTCTCATGTTATTAAAAGCACGTTATCTTCCAGGTGAAACGGGTATTGGCAATCACAAGAGTGCTCTATGTAACTGTGTACCTGGTATGGTGTTATCAGCAAATTAGGCTTCCAGGTGATTGGAATATGCTACTCGCGATAGATATAATCGTGAACTGTAAGCTGATGCAATAGAATCCTCTCATTTTAGAACATATTCACACCACATCACATTTGTTATATTAGTCCCTGGACATAGCATCATAGTGGTTGACATACTTAAATTGCAACCATGAATTTGATACTCATCTAATCAATGCATAGCATCACAATTATAGATGACATTGTGTGGAACCATGCATCCCATCAAGGGAACTTTCACAAATGACGTCACATGCAGGGCTTTGGGCTTAGTGACGCAAAGTGACACAAGCCTTTTTCCCAAGCTAGCGATAAGGGGTGTTGAAAAGGTTTTTTTTTAAATGGACGACTCAATTTCCAAATGTTCCCCAATATAATTATGCCTACAGCTAATGTTATTCTTCAAAGGATAGAACTTTATAGCCCACAATTCATCACACATTCGTCTTTGTGAACCACCGCCTGGGAGGTAAGATAACAAAACCATGCGGGTACCCCCTCCCCCTTCTCTTAACTCTTCTTCAGTTAAAAGATAACACTGAGGGGAAAAAACTGTTTATGCAGACAGGCCGCAGGTTGCATTTTGTATTGTCATGAAGATAAACGGGCGACTATTGCATTTAAGATGAGGATGCTGAATGGAAAATGTCATCACGTTTGAATAAATGAGATGACTCGGAGAGGAGAGCTTTCATAGGAACATGATTAGATAATTGCATAGCCTTGGCAGAGCAGAGAAAATTATATATTACAGCCGTGGCTTATGGTACCGTCCATTATGTGTTATCAGGGGCTTATTAAGGGGTATCCCACAGAGAACAATGAGTAGAAATGTGTGTGTGTTCGAACAAAAGAACAACATCCTTACGTGCAGAAAAAAAAACATGTATCCAACATCATGTCGCGCCAGTAAACAAAGAAGCGTAATCCAACGTTTCAGAACGTTTCTCTCTGGCTCCTTATCACGGCCAAACGTCAAAGAACTATAAAAAAAACGTTATTTTGACATAAAATACCGTATTTCTTGTTAGTTTGGCGAAATGAGTCCTGTTTCACTGAACATTGATTCTAGCTATTGTGATACTCACAGAGAATAAACGTATCTATAAATAGTCGTGAGCAGATAAGGTGATTCTCCAACCACTCCTTGACAAACTATAAACACACAATCACACAGGGGGGTTGCCCTGATAACGGAGGTTGCTAACAAGTCTTGCTGTTCACCTTATCTCACCCCCTAATCGGCTGTTGGTAGATAGGCTGGTGGGATTATCTTCTCCCGAGATGATTACCCCCGCGCCCCCAAGAGGCCTGTAGAAGTAGGAGGTGGTCTGCAGAAGACGCCAGGTGCTTGTGGCAGCTAGTCCAGAGCCGGTGTATTTGCAGCCATGGCGTGAGTGGCCTCTGTCAAGGAAGCCACAGGGAAGCCACAACGTGTGGCTTCTGAAAAGTAACCCTAAAGATGTGGTTCCGACAGACCTTGCCTTGGGTAATTCGAGTGTCCGATCTTTATTTTGGATCGTGGCTGATATTATCACAGACAAATTGCAGAAAAAAAAGAGGAATTGATAGATTTTATGGTGGAGGACGATGGCTATTTTTCATGAGGCTTTCTAGTCGGAGCTATCTGTGTTAGCACCCATGGGTGTCTCAGCCCATTGCCGTTATCCCGCGACTACAGGATATACATTAATACGGATTCAATGAAGTCCTTGGGCGCTGCTGCCTGATGGAAATTCGATAATACCCCATCTATTCGCCTCGTGGACGGTGGCAGGCAGCTAGACAGGGGGCAACAACTCATCTGACCTATTTCTCACATTTCGAATTATGGGAGACATCGCTGGTTATCGGAGAGTTGTCATAGTTTATAACGGGTTCCTGTATGACTTGGTCCCGTATAGTATTCCCTGTACCGAAAGTTATTATGTTAAGTAGCAAGAGCTTCTTGGGATTTAAGATAAGCTGTCACATCGGGTAGATGTTCCATGGTTTAGACACATACCTTGGGTCTGACACTTGAATAGGTAGTTATTCATGCATGCTAAGCCCCTTATTCATGTACTATTGGAGTACACTTTGGTTATTACTAAATTATACCAACACATACAGAGCTAGGATTAGCATAGATAAGAAAGTACAGATCAAAGTGTCCGAATCAAAGTATATATGTCTCAAGGTGAATCTACCGTGTAGACATTATAAAATGTACATGTGGGCATTTTCATTGATTTTTCTTTTTAACTGAAAGAGGTATGGGTAGGCTGTATCCTCATGGTGTTCTGCACGAATTCCTGGCTAGCCTGGCAGAATACAGGACCTGATACACATGTGTATTTATAGCAGGCACAGTCAAGTGAGAATGGATCGAAGTGTCCCTTGAGTCTAGACAGTGCTGATAAGTATACAGTTATTGGGAGTTCACATGTCAGAACGTCAAGGCAGAAAAACTACAAAAAGATCTTATATCTAACAATAACCTTTACTTATACTGTTAGGACTTGCCTCTGCTCCGTCCTCTCAATCTGATTATTTTTGGATCCCGACCGGTGAAAGGATTTAACTTTGTTATCCGTCTGTATCTCAAATTGTAGTAAATCCAATTACACTAGAATGCCTTACATCTAATGCTGTTAAAGCTTTTCCCCTCATGGCATCACCTACAGACACCAATAATGAGACACTATTTCTTATTGTTATTTCTTAACATCCTCCACTATAATGCAAAGAAAACAGTCACACATAACTAGTTCTATCCGGGTCTTTTTCATTATTAGGGCATTCCTCACTCTACCGCCGCCTTCCCGATCGAGAGCATTTCTTATAGACCTGCTTAATACACTATAGTACCCTTTTTAGAAGAGTACGCTTTATTGTCCATAAGGATAACAGTCTAGTGCAAGCGTTTGAGTCACGAGATATCAATATGGTATATAGAATAACAATATGAACCAAGCAAAATGAATCAACATATACAATGTTGTATCACATGGTATAACGGGCGAACACCGATACAATTATGACTTTGCCACCGAATACATTAGTTTATAGATTTATTGAAATACAAAACCAATGTGGTATTTATATCCCTCATATTTCAATGTTCTTATGCCATTGATAAAATGCATGTATAAGCTAGCAAGCATAGACAGTAGCCACTACATCGACTCATTGTTCCAATGGCATTTCCCCTCTTCTTTGTACCCATGCTTGGAGAAGGTGAAATCATTCATGGGGACGGGATTGCGTGGTCAGACCCTGCACTGGAGGCCCCCCCTGACACATACACACCTTCCTCCTGTGTCTGCTCACCCCCAGGCCTCCTCCTGGGTTCTGGCTGCTGTGATGCTGGGATCCAGTCCTCCCTACTGTGGAGCCTGTGATTCTGGAGACAGTGAGTATAGGGTAGGTGTAGGGCCTCCAGGGTGTCTAGGAGGATGGGCTGATGGCCTTTGTAGGTAGGCGCTGGTAAAGGGTGGTAGCTTTACCTTGAATATACCACTATACTACCTGGAGTGAGTGATTAAACATTACAGGGCGCTAGGGGAGGGGATAAGGATACGGGGGTATAGGAAGCAAATTTTTGTCTGGAGGAGAGAGTATCTCGGGGCCCGACCCCTTATTCTACTCCAGTGGAATGAAGCCCCAATAACCTTAAGATGCTTCTTTAGAAGCCGGGTGGCATTTAGAGATTTGGATAGGTAAGAATACGGTATTTCTTTACAAAGCTATGTATCATACTTTGTAAGTCATATTAAACAAAAAAAATAAACAACCATGCATTCACTCACAATGAACTAGTCACTAAGTGCAGGGTTTGTCATTGAATAGTATGATCGTAAGCAGATGTACATGAGTAGTAAAGACCAGGATGACAATGGACTTTCGGACTCAACCCACTGCAGCATTTTCCCAGGTGTCTTAAGCCTATCCCTCTTTACTAAAGTGGCGAAAGAACTTCAGTGGTGTTGCCAAAGAAATTCCTCGCCCACTCTGCCGTCTGCTTTAAAGGTATTCCAGTTGACACTACAGTCCTGTCAGGACTGAGTCGGATGTCTTGCAAGTTGCATACTATATGTGCAAGGGGTAGAAGGACCAAAGTGGCAGTCCTGCCCTCTGATCCTTTAGGGCAGGCGTTAGGCGAAAGACACACATGGGAAATTACAGTCTCAAGTAAAATGGAAGATAGCAACTGGTCCACCCAGATACGAGCTGATCTATGAATTACATTGGGGTAGTAAAACACAAAAATCCAATTCTCTAAAATACTAGTGTAACTCAAAAGAGTGTATTGTAAATATCAGAACTCAATCACATAAAGAAGAATAAAAGTGACAAAAATTCCATGACATTCATGTTATACTGGTCTGGATACAACAGTAGCGATAAATCGTTGCCTAGATACGACAATCCCAGTGTCGGTAATCCTGTAACACCCACATCAATGATTGAATACCCGGGGGCCTTCTTATGCCTAAGTCTTCCTGTTGGCGGACTGGCACCAGATATAGATGGCGAGTTCATTGCTTTAGACGTGGACCAATATTTCATGTCGCTGGGTGCAGGGGGCTCACTCTGGGGGGATGTGATTAAGCACCTATTACAGGGCGAGGCTGATGCCTTTATTGGGGGTGGCATTGTAAATCTCCCTTGTCTCCTACAACCCTCTCAATCAGATCCCAAGTCAGGCTCTGGGGTAGCAGCAGAGGTGTTGGGGTGAGGGGCTGGCTGCTGGTGTGGGGCATCTTTCTTGCAAACTGACCGTAGGCATCCTGCAGATCTTCATCTGAAAAGAAATAGGAAGCAGGAAGCTTACAAGATAAAGGCTTAATAGTGCATAGGTATTTCCCACATAATACCTATGATATTGAAACAATGCAAACGCTTCTGTGTAAGTTAAGCTGCACACAACAATGTCCAGCTCCATACATAGGATGCATTTGGCCTATTTCTCAAATTTTAACAAATATAGGGCTACAATGAATTATGATGGAAGCTCTGCTCTTCTTTTGAGAGACACATTAACTTATTACTACTGCCTCACAAATATCATAATGCCATAATCCTCTATTCTTAAAACACCTTGGAGATTATATATATAGGATTACTGCATGTAAGATGACCTCCCTGTTCCTGGATAGGAGCCCCACACACATGGTGAGTGGGCGCCTGGTGGGTTGGTGGGTTGGATGGGCGCGGCGCCCGGTCTGATAGGGCACGGCTGGGGCGCCCCGCCGGGAGTCAGGGGTGAGGGGCGGCTGACAGCAGGCATTCCGGGAGAACGTCAGACACACCTGGTTCTCCCCCAGCCTCCAGGGCCACCGGAACCGGAACCGTCCTGCAGCCCCTGCCGGCTCGTCTGCCCACTCGTCTTCAACGTCAAGCCGGTGTCTTTAACCACCACCCGCTCTATATCTAGGGTGAAGTACCTGCCCCGGCTCCACTCTGACTGTTGCTGTAGGGGTACCGAGATTTGGGCATTTAAGTGGACGAGGATGTGGAGAACTCATGCTAGTGTATGCTTGCACTTTGTGATTGGTTGTGGAGGCTTGAACACTGTTGAAGTGATTGATAAGTAAAGCTGTGTCTACTGACTCACTCTTTAACATAACAACTTTGTAGTTGTTCTACCCTTTCTGACCTATGCGTATATAAGGTGCCAACGTCCACTCCTACTCACCACCTCCCCCCCCCCCCCTCGCCAATTCTGTTATTTGACAATCGATTTCTGTTGCTGGAAATATAAAGGAAACTAGTGGTAATGGATGGCGGCGGATGGCGGTGAGGAGGGGGGTCTTCCTCTTCGCCTCCTGCCTTGATTGTCCGCCAATCGTCCAAATGAAGGTCTGGGATAAAGGGTCCTCCAAGGAACACCAAAAATGAGAGGGTCGTCCGAGTCAAACCTGAGATGGCGCGCCACGAGGTCCTCGTGCTATAGTTTGTTTGCTTATTAGGTGGCGGGGTTCCCAATGTCTGCATAGTCCGGTGTAAAATTCTGTTTTGATATCGACTTGTATAGTCAGTAAAAGATACTTAAATGTCGAAGTGGAGATATTTGAGTTTTACGTTGAATGTACTTGAATGTGGTATTTAAGTTTTACAAATTAGCTTTAAGCACGACTTAAATGGGCAATTTCATACAGTATAACCTCTGGTCGTTACGGAAGGTTAAATATATATTATGATCAGTTTACCACTGTTTACATCTTTCAGCAACCCATCCAGGTTGAAAAAGATAACTGCGACTAGTCAAGATATTGTTATTTGAATAATAAGTAAAAGAGTAACATTATGTCCTTATCTAGACAGAGGCGTCAGATAATCGAAACCACGCATTCCAGGCGTTAGACAAACTGTAATGGGTATTTTGAAGTGGGAAATAGGGCTAGTTCTTGGCGGGTAAAGAATGGGCCATAACAGGCATAAGTGGGATCCTTAGGGGGTCTTGGCATGTTAAGAATGGGTCTGTCTCAGCTATGCAATGACTGCCTGAGTGGCCGACGACAGGCCTAAAGATTACGCCATGGCTTCCCAATAAAAGCACTGTTAACCTTAAGTACTTTTACATCTATGTAGATAGCTTAGAGAACAAACTCCTGTTTTTACAGAGAGTCCCCCTCCCCAATGCCAGGAGTATTGGTATGGGGGAGACCGCTATTTTATTATAGCTCTGTGAAACGACCATCCTGTTTGAGCTCAAGTTCACTGACCCGTTTCCCAAACGACACCGCTGTTGTCTTGGGCCGACTCGGTAACGAAGCCAGTGGGCTTTTTAAACCGATGGCGTGGAAGTCCATTGTAGCTGCCTAGTTTTGCCTGATGTTTCATTTGTTCTTATTCTGAACAGGCTTTTTTGTCAAGTCATGATTCTTCTCACCAGGCCAGCTGCAGACAATGATATGGGCCATTCCCGTGTCGTGATCCCATAACCCGACAGCCTGTGTTATTTTTTCCGACTTTTTAGAAACTTTTTTGGCAATTATTTTGACACCTGACAGCAAGTTCCAAAATGCACCTGTATTTTTTTAGCGCGCACGCACAGGTTTCATTTGAAAGGAAGTCGTCGTGGAGTCATATCAGCAGGGACAATAACCAATTTCCCATCCACCCATAACCATGAACGGCACCAAATGGAAGAGGCGATGACAAGAAGGGCGGTTTCTTGCAAGTGTTCTTAGGGCCGCCTAAAGGCATTAGTGAGGTAGATTGATTTGCCCAGGTGATCATCTATCAAGTTGGTCCACAAAGGAATTCGATTCACCTGCCAGAACTGGGGAATTTAGATGCTCATAAATTCCTGTTGATTCAGCCTTGAAGAAGAGGCCAGCCCCTGCCCCCGTATAGACTGGTCTGTAAGTGAGTATAGTTGGTTCACACGTGGGCTTTAATTTGCCATCAGCTGGTTCCTTTCTTCTAGATCCCCCCTCGTTAGAGGCTCAAGACCTGCCTTGATTACAATCTCTTTTTTATCCTCCCCCTTCCCCTCCACCTCCCCCACCTTCTTCTCAGAGGCCGTTAAAAATAGGTTCAGTCTCTTGTCCTCAGGCCTGCAACTAATGAGCTGAACCTCCAGTCGGGAGCAAAGGTCCACAAACAGAGCTGCCCTGACCCCCACGGGCCTGGAGCTGCTCCTGACGACGGCTGTCTACTCCAGCAGGAGGCGAGCAGCTCAGAGCTGCTCCAGAGCTGCTGCTGCTCTCTATAGTGTGGCTAGCACCTTCTGATGGTGTTAATATGGGTATAATGAACTGCCGATTCAGCGTCTACATTATATCAACGGTGTCCTAGTAATCCTCCATACTTGCCATTATACTGTATATTTTGGTCAACATGAATCTATTATGCCAGGGGTCTGTTTGATCTTATATATTTGAGCGCAGGAATGTCTACTTTAAATCATCGGCGATATAGGTATTACAACCTACCAACAAATAATGTTTTCGTATGAAAATTCCCCTGGGGCAGCACACCCATCTTGGGTTCTAATTATACGAAAGTATACCTGGAGCTCTCATACATACCTAATACCATTCTCTGTCATTTGTCTGGTGCTCACATATATGCCTTCCAGGTATTTTGGCAGAAGTAAGCCAGTGCCAGCATTGACACATCCTCAGTGGGCCATACTATTACATTTGTCCCCCCCCCCCCACTGTACATTATTCTTTCCCCTAAGTCACTGTGAAATGATCCATCATTAATCTGGATCCAAATGATCCATTTGGCCATTGTGGTAGTCCCCCTAGGATGTCATTACTGATCAATAAATAACCAAAAACTGATCGATCAGGTCACACAAAACAGTAGTTCCACCTCCATCTCCTCCTTATAATGCATTGTCGGTTGATTCTCAAGGCTGTAATGAGAGTGGTGCTTACAATTAGTTTTCTTAATTGTCCTTCTGATGATACTTTATTACCTCAAGGAAGAAGCAGAATCACAAATAAATATCCACGACTTGAAGAAGTCTTTGGACCGGTTGCTGTGCAATAACTCAGCTCACGATTCTGTGGAAACTTAATGATTAATTATTTTCACACTAATTTCCCCTCACGAACAGCAAGTGAAGATGTAAATAACATTCACACCAGCATCCTTCAAAGGTGGCTTGCAATCACAGTTTGAAGTGGGATTAGCAGTGGCATGCATGTTTACCTTTACTAAAAGTATGATGAAGGGGTTTTAGAGAATAAGGAGAATTTCTCCCCAGAGTGAAAGGAAAAGCCATGACATGACATTTTGGCACCGCTTGACCTAGATGCATTGATGTTAAACTGTTTGGTATTTTTCTCTGTCGTGTTGAAAATATTGACAATACCCAATTATCAGTTTGTATCGATCTGGCCATCTTTTATTCATCTTACTGTATTGGAGCATGTGAATTTATCAGCTGATAGGGATCTAAGCTATTTCTGTAGGATTCCCATGACTAATTGATGAAGCTTATCCCATGTAAATCAAACTAGGTCCTGATTTATAACTGGCATCTAGCTATAGCTATGATAAGACTAGGGCCCTGACAATGGCAGTTTTCACCTTGCAGTTTCTCATATTCATGCACCTGGATATTCAAGCAAATAGATACATTTAAAGGGTGCTTCAGCACCTTTATTATGTATGATTTACATTTGTCCATGATAATCCATACCCTGTACCAATATCCAACGGAGATCATCCAAGAGCTAGCAGAGAACACACTCAAATATTATTGCCAAGCAAATATGGCCAACATTGTAAGACTGAGTTATTTATCACTGTCATATAATGGGCACAGATATAATGAGAATGTGTAGTAACCCTGGGGCCGTAGGTGAGGAGTATGAACATGACAAATGGTTGACATGTTGAGGCTAAGTAGGGCAGTGTGGGGGCGTGGAGTGCTTAGTCCCAGGTAGGCCAGCTTCCGACCCGTCTATCAGCCATTACCACCTGTTGCCCCAGTCCTCCCCCTCTATGATGAAGTACCCTGCCTCTTGCATAGTAAATATCCAGCCAATACCTAACCATGCTCTGCCTAATACCCAGGGTTTATCTTGCTCTCAGCTTGCATCGATGACCTGGTTTGTGGGCCCAGAGCTGCAATAGCTGAGTAAAGCGGGAGCAGCTCGAGTTGACCGAGCTGCTAAGTATTCGGGTCAGCATGCTTCTAATGGCTCCTCCAGTTAAGGTCTTCCTCAGGATAGGGATGTGTTGGGAAGGCAAAGGGTGCTGACTGCTATAGAGGGAGTCGTAATGACCAATCTTTACCCATTACCTTCGGGTAAAGCTCTCTAAAAGCATCTTTGATACTATGGTAGGGAGGGGAGAAAAAAATTAGGTCAATGGTAGTGTATTCTGAATTATGTTAGATCTTTAGATATCACATTGGGAAGTATTCACCTTTTTTCATTTTTATTCTAGACCAAGTAGAACCTGAGATATTCCTACTTGAAGATGCCATATCTGCACATTTTGCACATATAGGCTATAGTGTGAATGGATTTTGATTTGGTGATCTGAGATTCATGATGTTGGTACCATTGCCAATCAACAGGGGTCACTACCGAGAGAGCTCTGGTATGGCTAATTGGCCAGGTCAATTAGGCCAGTGGTGGATATATGGGGCAGTAGTGTCCCCTGGTGTGGGGCACCTGAGGTATCCCTAACCAGTGAGCTCCCCTAGTAAACTCCAATGTACATAGGCTGTTCTCCTGACTGATCCCAGGTAGAAAAATATCATGATAAATATTGTGATTTATCATGTTGAACCATGATATATTGTGATCTATCATGATAAATCATGACATATCATGTTTTCTCCCATGATGATCAATCGTGATAAATCATACTATATTATGATATTACCTCTTGAGAGGGGAAAACATGATTGATCATGTTTTCTCCTACCATGATTAATCATGATTAACCATACTACATTATGATCTTACCTTCTGCAAGGGGTAATCATGATAAATCCTGCTTTTTCTATCATGATATATCATTATAAATCATACTCTATCATGATATAAACTCCTGAGAGGGAAAACATGATTTATTATGATTTTATCTAACCATGTTTAAAAGTAATTTATCATAGTTTATCATGATTTTATTCATCGAGAGAGAAAACATCAATTATCATTATTATACCTTACCATGATTAATCATGATATATTATGATTGTTTGTGTTCTCACCCATTGAGGGGGGAAACATGATTTATCATGATTTTACCATACTATGATTAATAATAGTACAACATGATTTATCACAATCTCAACCAATGGGAGGAAAATATGATTTGTCATGATTTTACCTTACCATAATTTATCATAGTATATCATGATTTATCATGATCTCACCCCATGAGAAGGAAAACATGATATTTCATGATTTTATCTTACCAATAATATATCATGATATACCATGATTTATCATGATTTTACCCATTGAGAGGGAAGACATGATTTATCATGATTTTATTTGACCATGATTATTCATAGAATATTATGATTTATTATGATTTTTGATGATCTAAGCCAGTGAGAGGGAAACATGATTTATCATGATTTCAACTTACCATAATTAATCATAATATGTCATGATTTTACACATTGAGAGAGAAAACATGATTTATCACGATTTCATTTGACCATGATTTATTATACTATATCATGATATGTTATGATATCTCCCAGTTATCAGGAAAACATGATTCATCATGATTTTACCTTACCATAATGTATCATGATATACCATGATTTATCATGATTTTACCCATTGAGAAGGAAGACATGATTTATCATGATTTTATTTGACCATGATTAATCATAGAATATTATGATTAATTATGATCTCTCCAATTGATAGGAAAAACATGATTTATCATGATCTCACCCAGTGAGAGGAAAACATGATCTATCATGATTTCACCTTACCATAACTGTGGGAGGTGCAGGGCTTCTGTACCAGGCCTCCAGAGAGCAACAGAGAGACTGGGATTGCTCTCCTGTTGCTACTAATCAGGTGCCTCTACATGGGTAAAAATCGACACTGGCGACACGGCCGTTTTAGGCCGTTTAAAAAATCGACGGACACAGGAAAATTGGGGCTGAAATTCGACCCACAGGAATTTTTCTATGAGTTCTTATACACATAAAATTAGACACAGCGACATAATTGTGGATATACCAATGTAGAGGCACAATCAGGGGAGTTAGAGGTCACTCAGTCCATTAATATACATTAAATTAAAGGCATATAGAGGGCAACAACTCGTGAAACTAATCAGGGGAGTTAGAGGTCCCTCAGTTCATTAATATACATTGAATTAAAGGCATATAGAGGGCTACAACCCGTGATACTAGTCAGGGGAGTTAGGGTCCCTCAGTCAATTAATATACATTAAATTAAAGGCATATAGAGGGCAACAACCCGTGATACTAATCAGGGGAGTTAGGGGACCCTCAGTCCATTAATGGGGGTCTGGATGGGGGTCCTAATTTCCCCTGTCGATTTTAAGAAATGGTCATGTCGCCCTGTCGATTTTAAGAAATAACCATGTCACCCTGTCGATTTTAAGACAAGGCTATGTCCCATGTCACTATCTCTTATATTTCTCATGTCGCATGTCACTGAGCCAAAAAATGCCCATGTCGCTGTGTTGAATTTAGTGGTCCACATCCATATTATTATACATTATTTTGAAGGCATATAAAGGACTACAGACCGTGATACTAATCAGGGGAGTATTAAAGGGGACCCTCAGTTTGTTGATATACATTACTTTGAAGGCATATAGAGAGCTACAACCCGTGATACTACTCACTCCATATGAGTGTATCAGTCTGTACCTTATATATGATACATCTAACTGCTGCAGCTTACAGTTACAGGGTAAAGGAGTACGGGCCCCAGACATAGCTTTCACACCATAACAAAGCCTCCACTGCCGCACAGAGGCCGCCAGCAGGTCACGTGGTGTGTGAGCCAGCAGGTCACGTGGTGTATGACCAGGTCCGGGACTGCACTGAAAAAGTGGACGTAGACACTCTTCACCCAGTCCCCATTTCTGTCACCGGCTGTGGCACACCATTCACCCCAAACCTTGATCTGTGTATGGTCTTGTATCAACATTTTTAAATGTTAATTAAAAATTAAAAACTATCTATGGCCTATCATTATCGAGATATGGTTCCACTCTACTCACAGATACCTTATTTGTCTAAGTAAAGCACTGTGGATGTGATGAAAACGTTGGACTAAGAGGGGTTTCTATTACTAAAAGGCTGTGCTTGGTTGAACTAAAACCTATTTCCGATTTTTCTGCTTAAGTTCCTAAAATCATATTAAAACCTTACCTAGTTTAAAGCTTATCAAATTTTCCACATGACACAATCTTTTATATCCCAATGGGATCTCTAGTAATTGAGAAATCACACTTTTTCTGTTCAATTACGAGTCCCCCCCCCCCCCCCCCCCGCTGACACAGTACCACGGGTCCCCTCTCTCCACTTTCCCGGGACCTGCTGCCCGAGAAAGCTGTGAAATGCAGCTCAACCGCACAGACCATCCTGCCCCCCCCCCCCCCCCCCCCGCCCCAGGCTAATCCCTGCTCAGTAGGATGACGTAGCGCGAGGCCACTACTGAGGTGTGACTGGTCATCTACAGGCATGTAACACTAACAGTACTAACTCAACAGCTTGGTTGTGATAAGGGTGCAGGTGCGACCAAACAACAATGCACCCCTAAGACAATAGCGCTGCCCCAATGCAGCCGGCCTGACTGTGGGTGTGAGGTATGGGTTATTTTTAAACAGTGTGCCCAGTCCACTACAAGGCAGCAGACAAACAACATGTACATATACCTGTATGTATGTTGTACCAGGTAGGTATAGTACCCTTTAGAGATTAATATAATTATATATCACATATTATATGGTATGATTTTGTGAGTACATTCTAATATTATGTATACATTTAATTGTCTCGTTTCCCATATACCACTGTGTGTATAATGAACATAATCATAATACTTTTATATTATACAGAGGATGAACTTGAGCAAGTCCTGCATCCCAGGAGCCGTGATACTAGTCAAGGGAGTTAGAGGTCCCTCATCCCTCTAATATACATTATTTTAAAGATATCTAGAGGGCTACAACCCGTGATACTAGTCAGGGGAGCGAGGGGACCCTTATCACAATACATTATTTTAAAGGCATCCAGAGGGCTACAGCCCGTGATACTGGTCAGGGGAGTTAGAGGTCCCTCATTTCGGTATTATACATTATTTTAAAGGCATCCAGAGGGGTACAACCATTAATACTAGCCAGAGGAGTTCTGATCCAACTATTATACATTTTATTAAAGCCTCTGGAGGGGTACAGCCCATAAGTTAAGTTTGAGTTTATATTATTTATTTGGCATTAATAATCATATAATTATTGTGGGAATTTCTCAATAAAAGCCAAGGTACAATATATTATATTTACAATAAACTTATTTCTACAAGTAAGTCAAGTTCTATAAAATATGTATACATTTATGTATTATAATTATGCAGGGATTCTTTAGGTAATTCGTCTCTGTGTGATATTAATAACACTTTTTTTTTCTATTTCCCAGAGGAAAAGGGTATAACAAGAGCGGGAACCACCTTCCTGGAGGCGCCCCCGGCCGCCAGGGGGCGGGTGCCGGCCCCCCAGAGCCCCTGGAGGCGCCCCCGGCAGTACTACCCCCTTTAACCCCGGCTGGCTTTCCTTAATATGCTGAAATTGATGAATGGATGGCAGCTATTGGTCCCCCTTCCCCCTACAATAAAGATATTACCTACCTAAAAAAATCAATATCATGATATATTTCATGATAAAGCATAATGAATATCATGATAGAGCATAATAAATATCATGATAAAGCATAATAAATATCATGATAAAGCATAAAACATCATAATGATATCATGCTTAATTAATCATAGTTTTTTCGCGGAAATCATGATTTTTAAAACATGATTTATCATGGTCAAAATCATGATATATATCATAATAAAGCATAAAACATATCATGATGAAGCATGATAAATCATAACAATATCATTCTTAATTAATCATATTTTTTCATGGAAAACATGATACACCATGATAAATGTCATGATTAAATCATGATATGAATCATGATGAAGTATGATAAATCATGATAAATCATGATTTATATCATGATAAATTATAATTTATAGTGATAAGTCTGATGAATTATGAAATTTTGTGGCAAAATCACTTTGGTAAATTATTCAATATCATGGTTTATTACAATAGTAATCATGATATATCATGTTATTTATCATGATATATCATGTTTTCAAAATCATGATTTCCGCAAAAAAACTATGTTTTTTTCAACATGATAAATCATGATAATTATCATGATATTTTTCTACCTGGGATCTAACACTCCCAATGTTTAACTGATAAGGCTAGGCACTTGGCAATTATCCATGACCTAGCTCCTTTTGGTTTTGGCAACTTATAATATTATATTTACAAATCCCAATACTAGTAATAGTGTGTAATTGATTGGTATTTGATATATTGGGATCATACTTCAAGGGAGTAGATTCCTATGGGAGAACAATGTTATATAGATATTTTCCAATGCTGATGGCTAAGGACTTCCAAGATGGCTAGGGCCTTGAAAACCGGGGAATACACACTTCAGTGTACATCCTTTCAGGTACCAATACTAGTAATATGCTGAAAACATTTTTTAAATAAATGCATGGAGGTGCAATATGAGTAATATTGGTCAAAATTTACGTAATGCTATCTATTTTGGGATACATATTCTTATAACCTCTCCTGGTTCCTTACACTTAAATGTTGAAATCAGAAGAAAAGTAATATCATTTTAAGCAGCATGGCCCACACAAATGAGAAATCCCTAAGGCTCATGATAGAGGTCTGGATATCAACTGATCACAGCTAATAGCTGCCATGAGCGTGGTGCCGCCACCTAGTGTA
This sequence comes from Harmothoe impar, assembly GCA_947462335.1. Taxonomy (NCBI): domain Eukaryota; kingdom Metazoa; phylum Annelida; class Polychaeta; order Phyllodocida; family Polynoidae; genus Harmothoe; species Harmothoe impar. Next base: position 65,898,244 of record OX381705.1, on the reverse strand, counting down.
TTCTCTCCCTCCTAACTATGGCAATTGGCAGTAGCTGGGACCGGAGTTTATCCATTGTGTTGTTACAAGGTGGATACTGGAGATCTAGATCCACGCTGTTCACATTATTCAATGTAGTTATAGTGGATAATGCAGTCCTGGTATTGACTACAATGAAAAAGACGACTTCACCTTCGAATGCAATCCTAGCATTGACTACAATGAAAATACAACTTCACCTTCGAAAGGTCCTAAAAAGATGCCATTCATGAAATGTGAAATAATATCATATTCTAAGTGTCATAAAGTACAACATGTCGGTAGGCAAAAGGAGTCTTCCAATTGGGTCGCGGTCAAGATGACCAGTATGTTTGATGTAACTAGATGCTATTCACTGTGTATTTAGTGTCAAGGCTTTTAACACTTTGTTTTTTTGCCAGAAGCATCTGAGTAGATCCGAGGTAAATATTTGTGTGCACAAGTGTAGCTTAGGTTGAGAGAGTATTACCCAGTAAACAAAAAACCACCGTTATACAACGTTATATAACGTTTCTCTACGGCCAGGTACTGTTGTAAAACGTTATATAACGTTAAAACGTGTTTTTTAACGTAAACTAACGTATCTTTGTTAGCTGGGTAGGCCATGCTGACGAGCATATTGACCAGTTCTTTGACCTAGCTAGGGCTATTTAAAACCTAAGTAGACATAGGGGATTTTTAAAGCTTGTGTCGTCTGTCACCCCATGCCTGCTAGCAAACAGCTCAATGCATATATCAAACAACCCAATTCACTTAGCTAGATCAGGTTAGCACCCACTACTGAGTGTATGTCCATACATTATGCAGTCACAGTCACAGTCTCATATACTAGCACCTATGATTTATTCAGAATGGAAAAAATGTTGACCACGCTGAAATGGAATTTTGAATTTATGCTAAGCCTGGGGCTTCTCAGGCAGAGTGAACCTTAGCGCTGAACTCCACACTGCGAAGTATAATAAAGTTCGGAGACCAAAGGATGCAATTTTAGCCTTGCCTCCAGCAGATCTGCCTTTATGGAGGAGGGTATGGGATGGTGTTGGGGGTGAGCAAGGGCCTGGTCCCTACTCATATTTCACTGGAAGCCATAATCCTAGACAGGAGCAAAACGCTCTACTCCCACGCTACAGCAGTGTAGATAGATTGATGTCAGATGCGGCGCTGCAGCAAAGGCTGGTGCCACACATGTTACATGTATGTATGACCCTATACGGTCATCTCATTAGGGTATAAATCATGGGGCTCTACAGTGGTGCTGTCAACTCAGCAATGCATTCGACTACCAAAACTCAATGTAATGTTGTTGACTATCCAAAGTAACATAAGTATTTTAGTATCACATAGATAAGATAGATAAAGAAGTGCCATTAACAATTCCATCATCCTAATTTTGAATTGTTTTTTTTAAAGTTGCATATAATCGCATTTGCTGCTGTTCCATGTGTTCCATGTGTTTGCCAGATGGCACTGGAATTTATTGGGTCAAAATACTTTACTTCCATTCAGGAAATAAGATAGATTATCAGTGGAACCGCTATGTATATAGTGTCCGCCAAGATGTGTGAGAGGGTGATTGTTACTCAAACATGGCCATCCCCTTAGGTAACACCAACCTCCCCCTTGCCGAGCCTGCTATAGATCCACATACTGCCTTATCCGACAACTGTTTGCTGAAATGCAGCTCTCCGCTGCAGTAAATTAACAAGCGGACAGTTCCCATCGATTGGACCAATAGACTTTTGCAGACCGCCCCAGAGGCAATCGTTCTCTAAACCCCTACGTAAACTCGTTATTGTTAATCTCTGTGCAGCGTGGCAGGGAGAAGGAATGTAGGTCTTGGCTTCGTCCTCAATAAATCAAGTAAGTGAGGGGTAGAAAGGATTCGGCACATATCTCTATCTTTGTTAGTCCGCCTGCGCCTTCTCCAATTCCGGGGGAAGTTGATGGATGGCGTTTCGTTCAGTAAGGCATTGGATTCGTGCTTTACAGCCAGCCGCGAATCCATGTGTGCCTAGAAGAGTAGCTACACCAAGGGAAGGGGATACCCCACAACCCACAGTCCACTGACAATTTTGCCTCCAGCCTACAAAACCTGTCTCCTGTTTTATGCTAGGGTAATAGAAGTTGGTCATGCGCATCAGACTAGCTGAAAGAAAACCACTAAAATAATCATAGAGCACGATATAATAGAACGCCTATGCTAACAAATATCCCATTGCAGTATAATCAATATCCAGAGCTTCATTTATATTCATAATAGCACAGTGAAACCACGTTTAAAGGAGGACTGCTGCAGGTATAAGAGACTTCCTCTTACACCTTTCCATGATTCCATTTCTTTTACATTTAGTATTGATAATAATAATGAACTTTGCTTACAAGGAGCATCTCTGTTCAGTCTCAAGGCATAACGAGATTTTACTGTATGATATTTGAGACCAGATGAGCAGTAAAGTCACTCTTGTTCTGGAACTACTAATGGTATATTGGCCTTCTTAACTTTGCAAATAGTTGGAATGGGGTGAAGGTTTAAGACAGACAAGTCAGAAACTTACACAGACCAGGTCCGGTCCGTCAACGTCAGGTAGTGGGAGCAGCTCAGGAAACTCCTCCTGGAGCTCATCAGGGCAGGTGAGCAACAGGGCAGGGGTCTTCCTCTAGTTGCTTCAAGCACTCTCTTCCCAACCCCTGTGGACCATTAGGATAAGAGGCACCGCCTGCAAGATGGATTAAGGTCTGGGGTTAGTAGTTTGCAGAGCAGGTTATATGGGACTAACTTCTTGGCTTTGGTGGGTACTGAAAGAGATTAAGTGGTGGTTAGTGGCGGGGAGAAGACTCGTTACCTACTTACACCGTCTTCAATTGCCTGCCCCTTGGTGCCTGGTATACCATCAATCATGCTACAAAGGCTGGTCCTCAGCCTAGAGAGGCATTCTAATTACTTTTCATCAGGGGATAGTAATCGGAATGTTGCTAGAGAATGGCCAGCCCAGCTGGTGCTCCAATAGCAATGTCTAATGAATCGTGAAATGATACCATCAGCCAAAAGCCACCCCGCCAGCCGTCCTCCAGCCAGGAAGCCACATGGCCTGGACAAAAAGCCAGTCCCCCTCACTCGAGCAGACATTGATTTCTCTCAGTATAAGTCAAGGATCTACGTCGATAATGTAGATAAGAATCGATCCCGATATGATATTGTTGCGAGTGGCATCTGGCATCACGAGTTGGATACTGTGTGTATAAGAAAAAGAAATGTATATATCTGTCTAGTGGTCAACGTTATGTCCCCAGCTGGCATAACCTCCTGTCCGCGCACTTTGACTGGTGTCTCCATGGCCACCATCGTGTACACTGTTGTCCCTTCACTCAATCCTCCCAATCTCTCTCCTCCATGGCCTCAGCCCTCCTGTGCCACCCGAAGCCCCTTAAAGCCTCTGCCATGATCCGTCTCTGGATCCACCATGCCTTGGCACCCTACCCAACATTCCTAACACCCACAACCCCTCTCAAGTCCAGCTCACACCTTTTTAGAGCACCACCTATCCATATGCTGCATGCTTTGCTCCAGGATGTACCCACCCATTTGTCGCCTCAACATTAGCCTCGCTGCCTTTCTCACCCCACCATTCCATATGCCAACACCCCATTAGTTACTCTATGCCATCAGCCCCACCCCTTAATGCTCCACCTTTTTCATATCCCCACCTTTCATCGTGCCTTACACGTCTACCCCCTCGGCCGTCAGCTGTGGCCGTTCCCCAGCCACCTCACGGTCGGTAGGGCAGTAGTAATGTTGACCTTTTTCAGCGCGTCCTCCAGCAGGACAGCTGCAACCCCTCATCTACCTACCCTCCCACCCCCTTTCCTCCCCCTCCCACCCTCCCACCAACCCCCTCCCACCCTCCCACTCTACCCCCACCCACAGCTGAGTGCCATCGATCCCACTGACCGCCTGCTCCGCCGCCTGCCGGATGGGCCCCGCACCATGAATATGAATGAGCCTTTCCGAGCAGGAATGGCCAAAGAGCTGCTCTTGGCCCAGCAGCGTTTGATCGTAACCCTGGTGCTTTGTCTACCCAACCCAGCCCTATTTGCCGTGGCGTTCTCGGTGATGGTGTCCAGTAACGGTGCAGTGGGTCCGTGTATACTGCCCATCATCCCCAGTCACCACGTCCCCCACTCCCCCAATCATCCCGTCCTGGGCTGGGGCTTGTACATCCTCTCTATGCCTTAGCACCTACTACATCTGCATGCCTCCCCGCGCCTCGGCCTTCTATAGCTCTGCTTCAAGGTCTGTATGTCTGCCAGTAGGGGTGTCTCACTCTCCGGCCCCCTAGCACCTGCACTTCTTCTGAATCTCTATATAGATATAAACCTTACCCATCCCTACCATTCCCAATCTTTCCTCGCTCACCCCAGCCCACTCCCCGCTCTTTTTTCTCAATTCTCACCCCTCAACAGGTCCATCTGCTCCCATCTATGCCCCCTCCAAACCTCCACCCGGGCGCCCTTCTCGCAATAGATACTGCGACAACCACTCATCCGTTTGCTGATATCGAGCTGTGTGGACGCTGGGGCCACATTTCCGGTGCCAATGTTTTCCAGGAAGTCTGTTCCTCTTTCCTTTCTGTCTACATCAGTGGTAGTGTTTGGAATGTTCCTGATAGTACTACTGCCACTACGGTTACTAACTTTACCACTACTGCTATTGTTACTACTACTTATACTACTAGCCAATGTACTGGAGGACTATTTCTTCTACTGCTACTATCATTTACTCCAGTCGTCTACAGTAGTTGGTAGCCGTATAATGATCTAGCATTAAGACACATATAACTAACCCTTTAGGCAAATTGATGTAACATATTTATAGCATTTTCCCATTTACATATGTTACCCTTGAGCTGCAGCATGGTCTTGCCCATAGGCTTCAGGACAAATAAATGAATATCAAATCAAATCAAATCAAATCAGGGGTCTCCCCTTCAGAATTCTATTGAATTTCAAGTCCTGACAGAATTATTTCTTCTATTGTATCCAATTATAACGGTCATTATGCCGCCATGCATTCCGATTATATATAAATGATGGCAATTGTTCCGATTCAAAGCAAGTCCACAGCCACCCGACCTGTCATAATGGCCTGTCATTAATGTCAAATTTACAATAAGGAGATAAAAAGCTGAGATGTAACCTGACATTAATTAAGAACGCTGGTGCAGTTGTGAATCCGCTTTCAGTAGAAGCTACCCTATAGGTCGTCAATTTCAGACGTCCTCACTCGGTCTGCGACGCAAACTTAATAGATTGACATTTATTAGGAGAATTTTCCTAAATATAAGTTACTTGGAATTTACGATGTCAAGTCTGACACTGAATAGACATTTAGAAGAAGGTCAGTATGTTGTTTGTTCACACCATTCCGAATAACATGGCACTATGCCCTTTACTCGTAATATTCACATTGTGCATTCATGGTTACAATATGCCATTGCTTCAAAGGATCCCACATGGCCAAATTCCACTATTAGCTGTTTGGGTAGGGTTACTCTTCTATACCTATTCAAGTCATGCTAGGCTCTGGAACTAATGAGGCCCTGTTTTAGCATAAGGATTTATACGTATTAACACATACACAGAGAAAAATATGAGCGTCAGCTGGACTCTCCCCAGAGTCAAGCACTGCCTGACTCAGTTAGGAGAGTCTGCTGGACTTTCACTCCCATTAAACGACAGTCAGGCTGAGCCTTCTTTGATAGTCCCATAAAGTTACTCTCTTTTGAGAGTCAGCCTGATCCTTGAATGACAGTCAGGCAAGACAAATCCTCATACCAGAGTCAGCCTGACTTTCTTTCCACAGTCAGGCAATGGCTGACTCTGAGATGAGGGTCAGTTAGCCTGAGCCTTCTTTGTTTGCTACCAGGTGGGGACACAATACAGTATTGAGCTTAATAGTAGGATATATGACACCATTCTTGTGGATTTGGGAATTATATACATTAAGATCCTGGGATCACCTCTGACATATGTTGGTACATGTATCTCTATGTTGTTACATACCTAAATGACTTGTTGTCTGTGATCTAGCAGACCCTTGTTTGTTCAGGACAACAATATTATTTTGTATGAGATTTCAGGGAGGCAATATAAATCTTTTAAAACATGGTCCCCCAATGCAAATAAGCAATTAGTGTTACTGTAAAGAAGAGATTACAGCTATGCCTGACTTTCATTGAGGCCAAAGTCCAGCATTGCTAGACTCATATCCACATGTGAGTCCAGCTTGGCTTGACTCTTGATGGCCAGAGTCTGGCATCGCTGTACTCTCACTCTAGGTATAGTCCAGCATTGCCAGACTACCCTTGAGTATGAAAGTCAAGCAGTGCTGAACTTTCGTACATGAGAGTCTGGCATTGCCTGACTTTGACTGCAGTGAAAGTCCAGCACTGCCTGACTTTCATCACAATGAGAGTCCAGTACTGTCTGACTTTCATCATCATGAGAGTCAGGCAGTGCTGGACCGTGGAAAGGCGAAAGTCGGGCAATGCTGGACTCTCGTTCTCATGAAAGTCAGGCAGTGCTGGACTCTCTCTACAGTGAAAGTCAGTTAGACTCTCACATGAGGGTGCTTTTGGCGACATGGGTCTGACTATGGCATGTGAGTCCAGGTGACTCTCACATTTTCCTCTGTGTAGTTGATGACAATAATAGACTTTATCATATGAACTATTGAAATAGAAATGTAATATATGCTGGCCCTCATAGATTGTTTCAAATTGTATTTATTTCCGGCAAGAACAAAGGGTATTTGATTTAAGATTTACTCTCATTTTGCGTGCTTATCAGTGCACACGAATGATTCCCATGGCCCGATTAATTATCACTGTGACATCCCTAGACTACGTGCAAATCTTACATTTGCTAATGGCTTCCTGAAAGGTACAATGAAGTACATTTTTCCTGTGATAATACAGGCCATTATAATAAGCAATGTACTTTTAATCAGCCATAAGCAGAGAAAGTGTCTGATTAAAGAGGGGGCCGTGTAGTGATGCAGGTGAGTGCGGAACATTGCCCAGTAATATCCTTATCGCCACCTGGTTAATATCTTAATTGAGAGTTGAAGCCTGAAGGGGTATCCCCCTCTGATAATAAAGGCGCGGATCAACTATTTTCTTTTCCAAGAATCTTGTGAAAACTCAATATCAAAACTGAACTCTCCAATAACCAGCCGTGCGATTGAGGGCACAGGTTTAGCAACAGCTCATTACAGATTCATAGAAAAAGTAAATGATGCATCCTCTGATGGTGTTGACATTCTCAGATGTGCCATTGTCGTGGGATCTAAACTCCTGTAGAATGGCTACCATCAGACAACGCGACAATGACAAACGCGTACTTCGACAGTGTAAGTATTACCCCCATTGCCCTGTGTAACCATGTGGACTATACTACAATATGTATAGTCACGGGGTCTTTGTGAAAGCATGCGGTGAATAGACTTTGGCTGGTGTCTATGAATAAAACATCCTCCAGTTTAACCTCCATGAATCTCACCTGATCAGAGTACATGCTTTGATCTCTCTACAAGGTGCACCTCAAACAAAGTATAGACCTAGTTCTCCAACCAGTTCCACCCTCTTCCACATAGAGTACGGCTTGCATGTGAACCAGGACTTGGACCCTAATCAGAAGGGCACAGGGGGAGCATAAGGAGAGCTGGTGAGCAGCCTGGTAACAAATGATAAGCCAACAGGTTGCTACCACAGATTGCTACTCTCAGAGAGCAGCTCAAAGAGCAGCTCAACATGCTACATAGGGTAATGAATAGGGAGGAAGAGAATCAAAATATCCAATGCTGTCCTATAGTATTTCAAGCGAAAGCATCAATATAAAAAGTATGCTAGTTCACGTTCATTCCATAGGCATCTTTGCCTGGTTATAGGTCCACATTTAAGTCCTGGACATTATAAGCTTTATTGTTATATGGAAGGCGGTTGATGGTGGATAGCGTCCATGTATAACCGTTCATACATCTTCTTTACCTGTAGACATTGATATCTATAGCTTCTATTCTCCTCTTCACCCATAGACATTGTGATATTAATTACAACATGGTAAATTAGGCATGGTATGATAAACCACAGTCTTTTTTTTTGGATCAGTTTTGAACTGTGAAATTCAGACTAAGCGTCGATCAACTGGGCCTACCACTCTATCCGGCTGAACACACATATCAGTGAGTGACACCATGCATGTCAGTGCCAACACCTGACCTGCCCTGCCCTACAATCGGTATTTGATTATGTAAAATGTCACCTCCCACTAACCGATAAACTGTCTGCAATATACATCCGGGGCACCCACGACGAGTTATTTCAAGCAGAGCCCTGGAGGCATCCCACGCCGCTGACAGCTTTTTGCTCGGTGTCTCTGTCAGCGTTCTATTCAGTATTTTAAATAGGCGAGAAAAACAAAAGACCTATTCCATATGGATTCTGTGGCTCTGCATGATCATTCCATCTATATGATGTACAGGGGCTAGTATTTGCAGTATGCTTGTATTTGCTTTTGCGAAGGGATGTACTTCACATGGTTTATCGTGTCTCAGTAAAGCACATACCTAGGCTTACCTTCACTGCTCAGTATGCTCTGTATACATGCGTTCATGGCCTCGAACCCAACCTCTAATGTTTTCTTCATAGTAATAGCGGCACATCTTATCTGAATAATAAGGCTTCCTCACCCTCCAATCCATTACCCTGATTGAATTGGATGATAATCACTAAGTTACATCAACCCTGATTGAAATCCGACCAATATACACATTGTCATACCTAACTTTACCAGGTAGATGTAGCTCATGATGATTATCATCATGTCCTTTCTTAATGATTAATAATTATTTTATCAAAACCCACTTTGCCAACCTTAGAAGCCACTTTGCCATTAACCTATTGAATAGGGTATTTTAACTTGATTGTAAGTAAAGCTTTAATTCCAGCAATTCCCTGTGCCTGTGCAGGAGCAGGGGCACGTCCAGGTGGAGGTGGGACCCTGGAGTCATTACCCTGGGTGTAGACAGGTAAACTAGTCACCACCCCACAACTGTCACCCACCCGCCAGGCTCATTCTCCATGCCCTGGCCACAACGCCAACGTGTCAATATTGATGTTGGTGATGGCCTAATCATTGGGCAGTGGGCCCACAGGGCAGACTACTACACATCCTGCCCACTAATCCCTGACAGAATGGGAAAGCCACAGCCAATTGCCTGACCATGTCATCTATGATATAAGATACCCAGTGTGGCCTCATCTCGGTAAATCCCATCTTTATAATTAGCTAATTAATAGATGTGTCAGGCATACAAGGGCAAAATTGTTGTAATGCCATATAAAAAGATATTTTCTCCATGAACATAGTGAATAAGTAATCTAGAGTTGTATTCCACCTGCTAAAGATAACTGCAGTTTTCAAAGTTTTCATTGCCATATTAGGAAAGGTGGCCGTATTAGAAAAGGTGGTACACTGTACAGCCATGCTTTTACCCATCCCACTAAGATTACTTTACCTGTACAGATTGCTGCTCAGGTGTCAGGTGAGATTATTGCATGACAGGTGAGACACTAACTCATCTGGTATTGGGTGGTGTAAAAGACACTTTATGTCATCTCTGTTTCATTGTCACACCTGTGGCACACCCCAGTATCCTTCAGGTTAACTGCAACTGCCCTATGCTATGTGAAACAACCACTTTACAAATGTAACAAACACTCACAAAGGGAATATAGCCTCTTTCCACAATGCCTTGGTCGATGAGAGTGCAGCTCACAACCAGCCCTTATTGAGGCATCCTTCTAATGATGGGGGTCTGAATCAAGGAGTTCCCTTGTCACATGTCGAATATAAAACATGACCCATGTCACCTGTCCCTTTAATCTCCATGTCTCATGTCGCCTCTAAGAACCTGCCATGTCCCATGTCGAATTTGATCAAATTAATGCCTTATGTTACTTATTTCTGCCCTCATGTCACTAAGTTCCATGTCACCATGTCGAATTTAGAGCTCCATACCATAGATAATGATGAGGGCCCCTAATGTGTTGTCAGAGCAGCGAGAGGCTCTACAAGAGGGCTGGCTGAGAAATGGGAACGGTTGACAGGGAACATAGCAGGAAATGCATAAACAGCGATTGAGGAAGGGGGAGGGATCCACGCCCAGGGAGGCTCAATGATGATCTATATGACAGGGCATGTACTGTGTGGGAGGGGGGCTGCTGAGAGTAGGGAGTAGGTACATGTATACGGGGAGGGGAGGGGAGGCATCCTTCTCAGGCCACTGCGTCACAGGCATAGCTGCTATCGTTAGGGGGCGCCAGCGTCCTTCCTGTTGCGTGCGCAGCTCATCTGACAACGTCCGCTGATGACACCTAACCACGTGATCAATGGTCGACCAATGAGGCAGTGCGGGGTCATCAAGCACTTGTCAGTCCACCCGCAGTGGCCCATCATAGTCAACCCGAGCCCTCTTCCAGTACACCGCACTCTTACACAGTTTCACCACAACCTCCCTCTCATCGCCTTGTATGTCGGTGCAGGGGTTGTCCGAGGTGTTAGTATTGTAAATGGAACTTACCTCACCCCTATAATCATTCAACATACAGCTTTTGGAGCAATGCATGAATAAAATCGCAACATCGTTAACAATATGAGTGTGTCTATACGTGGATGAGGCTCTGTACTGTTAATTGCAAAGGTTTGGCCAGTTTTGCATAGCTGATTTTGTACACCTATGTAAACTATAATATTATTACATATTATTGTTCTTAGGTAGTCTATTAAAGTAGGCATGTACAAAGGGTACTGATTGAGGCATCACTACTGACGTTAATATCCAGAATCTTTAGCGAGGGGCTATTATGCAAGAATCACTGTTTAAACTTTGTTGGGGAAGCCACACCTGTGAGATTTTTTCGATTTATAAGGATCTGTCACTCATATGGCTATGATATAGCAACAAAATATATCACATAATATATAAAACTATTCTTGCCTTGCATGCTTTGGTGACAGAATGGCAAAGGCGTACATGAAGAGGGCAGGGTGAGGCGTGGTGCCACCATGGCCGTGAAGCCAGCTGCCTCTACTTTGATGGCAGTCATAAATACCGCCTTCACAGCTGTAAGGGTCTTTATAGGGGGGATTCAAGGCCATCGGAGCAGAAACCCTTCTTAAACAGCTGGCGCACGCCATCTATTCTGGTTACATTTTTGTGTATTTTTACATAAATCCTTCCATGTAGCCTGAAAGTAATCTCACACCAGCCTTGTTTCGGCTACTATTACATTATAAGGTTGCACCAGCTGTACACAGCATAGGAAATAAAAAGTAGGAAAACAGGGATTGTCTGGTGGAAAGTTGGTTCTCCTCTTCTCTACTTCTTATCCTTGAATGATGATACAACGCTACATTGTGTACTATGATGTTATCAATTATTAATCCGGTTTGACGATAATAGGTCATTCTTCGCAAATAATGCACTTGTTAATTATAATAATTATTATAAAGAAATGTTTACAATACTAATGATGCCCTCTGTTTCCTTTCTTACAGTTGTGGTGCTGTGTGCTTCCCCAGACTCGGTCCGTAAGATTATGATTAAGGCGGCCGATCTGCACTTTGACAATGGGGAATACGTCTTCTTCAACATTGACCTATTTAGCAGGTGAGTTGCTCAACTTTTAAGGCGGATGTCTGCATCCTAATACAGCGGCACCAATCAGGATATTGCTTATTGATATACCAACTGTTATGATAAATTTAGAGAGGAATTTATATATACATCCCTATATACATGAATGTTAAAATGTCATATAGTTTAGACTGCTCTATGTCACTCACTGATATGTTTAAGCATTATCATTTTGAGTTTGACGATTTTCCATTGCTCAGCCTCAATCCTGCATAACTTGTAATCCTGGCCAATGTGTCTAAATACAACAGGACTGGTTCTATATATTTTACATGGCTTCGACGTGAGCAATACACTCATAATATCATGTAAGACCAGCAAATTGATTGTTGTGCCTTTTAGCAAGTTTGAAGGGAACAGTTAGGATAATGAGCCCATGAAACGTTGGGTCTCACTCCCTGGTCGCATGACAACAATGGGAACTCACCAGGGAGACCTGGATGATGTCTTGAAACACAAGGACCTAATTGTAATCGATAAATGCCAGGTGAGACGGGGATCAGGGAAATGTGAGATGTATAAGATCAGTTTCAAGGTGTGATAGGGCAGCAAACTGAATCATTGGCTTTCTGGCTGTTCTCACCATACAATTTGAGTATATTTGTTACATACAGGGATTCATACACCAATTATACATTATAGCAATGTAATGTTTGCAGCAGGCTCTCTATCTATATATAACACATATAACCACACTCCATTCTGTGTGCATATAACCACACTCCATTCTGTGTGTATGTTAATTGGACCAATTGTTTCTACTCGTCCAGTAACAGTCACAAGCACTCGGGAACTTTATAGGGGATTCAAGTATAAGTTCTAATTGACCAAATCAGAATTGCACCAATTGATAGTCACAAAGTTAACTACTGGTATTATGAGATAGCGCCGAAAAAAATGCCTTTTGAAGCAACGTCAAATAAGCAGTTGGCCTGCGACGTGAAGATGTGTTCGTCGAGATCTAAATCCTCCTCCAGAGTATGAATTGGAGAAGAGATCTCTGCGAGAGTCTTTCTCTATGTTTTCTGAGCACCTGACATTTGCATGTATGCACGTCTCAGTGACAGGTAGGCAGTCCGACAGGAGTATTGTATATAACGGATACGAACTGAATGGGGATGGCGACTATTGCAGAGAGAGAGAGAGCAGGCACTGTAAGTTGGATGGACGGTGACAAAACACTGCCTTGATAGAGCTACTCAGTAGCCGTCAGGCTGAGCCGCTCGGCAGAGGCACTCATCGCCAGCAGAACTCAACTGTAACCGGTCACTTCTTGTGTCCACCATTCTGTCCCTCGAGTCTCCAGCTGTATTACAATATGCCATGCCATCTATTTAATCTCAATGAGGTGATAGTGGAATAGGCTACAGTTTGGGTATCTTCTTAGCTTCTGTTAAAGATAATTATGGCTCTGTAGTCGGCTTGTCACATAACTTTAGACCTCCATCACAGACATAGCACCTATATGTAGATACAACCCCTATCTCCTCTATACCCTCCTTTTAGCAGAGCAGTCTTTTTTCTCTCCCTGCAGTGTCGCATTGCTTTATGATGGCATATATGGCCGCAGCAGATTCAATAGGAACACTGAATGTATCCCGATATCCCTGAGTATCCCTGAATCTACAGGGAAGTAATGTGAGAGGTTGACAGCACGCAGGGTTGGGCCAGGCATCTCACATGTCTCTTCGTAGCTATCACGTTATATATTTTGCCCACATTAGCTGCATATTGCAAAAAAGAACTATGTGAAACCTGTGTAAATTTTTACATTCACAAAGATGAACTTTCAGCACTAACATCTTAACCACACTCAGTTTGGAAATGCTAAAGCGAATTCTACTGGATGTTGATATTATTTGGCATCTGTTAATGTGCCAGAATAGGATAAAATAATGATTGAATTGTAATGAAATACTTCCGATGATTTGTGCTATACGTGAATCATATGAATTACATGGAAAATCTGCTATATATAACAATGCGGAGGTTGGAAAGCATAGGGTGTTCAGATGTACAGTCCTTAGGTATGTATATCCCTAGGAGTGGGAGGAAAGTTATCTATTCGCAGATGCTTGCAGGCCTCCCCTCCCTGAACCCTCCCTAGGCTGGCTGTAGTTATTGGGTTTACTAGGGAACACGTATTGCTCTCCCCATACTGGGTCGTCACCTTCCTAACAGTAGCTGCCTACTGCCCCAGGGCCCACTTGACATTGGGAGCAGTCTCACCCATGACATCCCCTCTACACCCTCTACCCTGTACAGCATGCAGTCATCTGCCCATTCCCTACATATCTTAAGAACCAAAAAGGTAATCCCTATAGTAAAGGTACCCGAGGTGACCCTGAAAGTATGTGGATCTGGAAGCAGGGTAGAGATCGATGTTTGCACATTGGGGCTTCGCCAAGAAATAGGGGTTGCCAAGTCGGGTACCTTGGGGTCTACTTGGGCCTACTTAAGCTATTCCCTAAGCTTAAACCCGCAGATCTCGGTACCCCTCCACCGACAGTCAGGGCGCAGTCGGGACAGGTACTCAGCCATATTTATAGGAGAGCTGGGGCTTTAACTAGGATGGAACTACTACTGATACCTTCCTCCCTCTCTATCTTATAGAGCCCTGTATTTACAACAACCATTATACTTTCCTCTCTTCTTTATACCCTTGAACCTGCATCTCTCCTCTCTTATCTCTCCCTAGAGTATCATCTTCTCCAACTCCCGGGACACACAAAGACCCAATTCACCCCCTGTGGATCCGTTTTAGCCAGACAATTAGAGAGGTGGACTGATGTATGGGGACGGTGGGTCGTCTACTCCAATCACTGACCCCCTGTGCTGAGTGGGCGGTTTGGAATCAGGAGAAAACGACTCTGGCTCAGCTCAGCTATTTTCGTTTAGTGCAAACAATGTTATACTGTCCTCCTGCCACAAGGTCATGTTGCTGTTGCTGTTGACGGAGACAAGGCTATACAGCTAATGGTTGCTTTCCTGCTCCTAAATAGGACCCATGCATGTGTTAAATTGTCATGTCTACCCACTCCTGTGCCAGTCCCTCCTATCCAGGAGAACTCACCTGTGAGATTGAACTTGATGGGAAATGACTCTGGCAAAGCAGTATATACATGATAATACTCCCTGGTCAATAAGGCAATGAAGGAGTATTGGCTAATAGTTACAGCATTGACTTTGAGTTTGATAAGATTTTATCGACGAAAGAAAGTTGCGTCTCTCAAATAATGCCAATGGATTGGTTGTTCTCTGGTTTGGGGATGGATGACATGATACTCATTGTAAAGGTTCCCACGAACCTGCTGCAAGAACGCTGTTACTAGTGTTAGTTCGATGCAGACAGGACAAGTTTCTATCTCTAATTATCAGCTCCTTGCTGCATGCAGCCCACAGCTAGTTGCACCCACCTACCCCTCCAACACCTACATCAATACGTGCCATCCCTAGAAGGGGACTAAATCAATGTAAGGGGACAGCACCAGTGAGATCAATCCTGATTTGTATGACAAGACACTAAGTGACTGATCTTTTTAACCCCAAGCACCAACATCCCCCCGAACTGCACTGCTGTCTTAGAACACTGATTTTACAGATTCCTCAATAGAGCAACACGGGCATGCATGCAGATAGTGGTGTCCTCCTGGGTTAATATCAATGGGTTGAAGTGCTGGTGCATTGACATTTTTTGCACTTCCAACAAAGTGATATGTTACAACATTGCTCTGCTCCCATGTGATATCGCTGCTATCAATTTATCTGATGTACATGGTGCTACTGATACAACATCATAAA